>JAPMLY010000116.1:0-7500 GCA_026401115.1 Tetraselmis chui
TAGGGGTGGGAAGACCAGAGTCCAGGTTTAAGTCGATTAAAAATTGATGCATAGTTGTGCGGCAGGTGCGGGGGCTGAAGTGGGCCGGTAGAGTGAAGCGGGGTACGGTGGTTACAATATGAGCGCGGATGTCTGGCTGGGAGGTGGGGGAAGGGGTGTGGGGTCTAACCTCCGTGTTGTCCTGGGGGGACCTAATGATGATAGTCGGCCTGCTCGGCCAGGGGTGACATGGTGGGTTGATTGGCATTGGGGGAGTTAGCGGCGGTCGGTGGGGTGCCTGGGGTCACCTCGTTGTCCTCCGACATGTCGTGTTCCGACAGGTCGTTGCCGTCGAGGTCGAGTTCCTCGTCTTCAGGGGAGCCGGATGGGAGGGAATGGGGGGTTGGGGCGGAGGGGGGAGGGTGGGTGGCCGCGGGTAAGGGGGGATTGGTGGTGGGAGGGTGTGGAGGAGGAGTAGGGGCACGGGGGGGTGTGAGGGAGGGGTGTGGGGGGGCACGAGTTGGGGGGGTTGGGGAGGGTTGCTTGCGGGAGGGGCGTGAGGGTTTGGTAACCCCTACTGGGGGTGCAGGTCTGAGTGAGGGGTCTGTGGGGGGGCGTGTGTGGGGAGGGGAGTCAGCTGTTGAGGGCGGTGTGGAGAGGGAGGGGGTGGGGTGTAGGGAGAGGGTGGTAGGTGTGGTTAGGATGTGGGTGGGGTGTGAGGGGACGGGAAGGTGGGGGGGGGGGTTGTGTGTGGGGGACGGGGTGGGGTGGTGAGGCGGAGGAGTCCATGGGCTCGGAGGAGTCTTCAGTGATTATGGGAAGAGGGGAAGGGTGTGTGGAAGGGTGTGGGACCGGGGGGGGGGCGGGAGGGTGGGGGGAGGGATGGGCGTGGTAGGAGGAGGTGGAGGTGGGGTGTGAGGTAGCGGGTTGGTGTAGTGGCCAAGTGTTGTGGGTTGGGAGGGCCGGGGTGCTGGAAAGTTGAATCTCCGGGAGGGAGGAGAGGTCGAGAGGGAGGTCCTCGTCTTCATGTAGCTGCAAGTCGGAGGGCTCCAGGTGCCACTGGCTGGTGACTTGGGTGTCTGCGAGGTGTCTGGTCCATTGGAGGAGGAGGGATGGGGGGTTGCGGTGGAATGTGAATTTTTTTGTGATGGTGAGGGGCGGCGGAGAGGGAGAGGTGGTGAAGATGGGGACCTGGAGTCGGGCTTTGCCGAAGGTGGAGTAGTGGTGGGGGTTGACATTGAGTGTGCAGGTGGATGGAATGCGTGCGCCTCTGTGGGTGTATGTGTGGGTTAGAGGAATGGTGACTGTGCCGTTGGTGGAGATGAGTATGCAGTACATTTCAGCACTGAGTGAGACTTGGATGCTGGTGGTGATAGTGGGTGAGTTGGAGGGGTGGGAACGAAAGTACGAGCCATCTGGGAATTTTTTCAGGGTTGTGTAGTGGTAGAGGCTGAGGGGGTGTTGGGGAGGGTGGGTGGGGTTGGGGGTATTTTGTGTGAGGTATTCTGTTGCAGTTTGGGACAGGAGGGTGTATAACCAGTGTGTGGGTGGAATGGTACCGTCGGAGTTGATGCATGGTAGGGAGAGTGAGTGGCGGGATTGGACTAGGACAGTGGTGAGGCAGGTGTCAGCCCAGGATAAGCCGGGGACGTGTCCTGCGACGGGGGGTGGTGTGATGGTGATGGTGTGAAGGTGGTGGTCAGGGGGTACTGGTTCATAGGGTGAACGGGGGAAAATGTGAAGGGATACAGGTCCAGACTGTGAATGAATGGGATTATTGGGCAGGTGGAGGATATTTACCCAGAAGGAGGACGGGTCGGACTCGATCGGGACGGGAGTGTCCAGCGGCTGGAGGGCGTCCGCGAACTGGAGGGTGAACTGGGCTTGCTCGGGTAGGTCTTCGAGTTTGCACAGGTTGTGGGATGGGGGGGTTGAACCTGTGGAGGTGAGAGCTGTCGCGAGGTCGGAGGTGAGGAGATCCTGTAGGAGGGCGACTGTTTCTTGGCCGGTGATACCGGTGAATATCGGGGAGCGGATCTTCATCCTGCGGCCTGAAACTCCTGGAGCTGAGGCAGCCCGGAGAAAGCGAATTTTCTGTTGACTTAGTTTTTCCAGGAGCGGAGGGGATGAGAGTACGAAGGGGGGCACCGGACCGGCTGAACTGAATTCACGCTTGCGTGAAGTCAGTTGGTATAG
The DNA here is from genome assembly GCA_026401115.1 of Tetraselmis chui. Classification (NCBI taxonomy): domain Eukaryota; kingdom Viridiplantae; phylum Chlorophyta; class Chlorodendrophyceae; order Chlorodendrales; family Chlorodendraceae; genus Tetraselmis; species Tetraselmis chui. The sequence goes on from JAPMLY010000116.1 coordinate 2,176, forward strand.
GAGCCCCACCGCTATACAAGAGGTAGGAATCGTCAGGTGGACCTCTTGGAAGCTCGTGTGGAGCTCGACCGGCAGGGGTGTGACATCGTTGCTTTTCGGGGAGGTGGGGTGGAGGGTTCGTGTGGCGTTCGCGGTCCACCGTGTGTGTTGGGCGATTTCTCTGCCGATTATATTTCGGATGCGGTTGGGAAGATCGGTAAGGTCGTGTAGGCTTTCGAGTAGCCAGCGGCGGGCCAACGAGCACGCCGACACGATCGGGTCGGGGTGGGACGGGTCCGGGAGGAAGACTCCGTGGATCCAGAACCTTGCGAGGTGGGGGGGGGGTGGTGGAGTACTGGCCTGTGAGGAGGAGGGAGTCGACAGTCCGGGTGGAGAGGTCGTCGGCCTGTCCCGTGGCTTCGGTTGACCGTGGGGGGGACAGGATCAGAGGGGTCTGTAATCCACGACGGAGAGGAAGGGGGTCCAGTGGCGTGCCCATGAGTTGCTGGGGGTGGATGAGCTGGGGTGCGGTGAGAAATGGGGTCAGGGGGTGTCCCGCGAGTGCGTTCCGGGGATGGTAGAGGTCCATGAAGCGGCCATGCGGCGGGGGGTCCTTCAGAAGGGCCTGCCTGTAGGTGGGGGGGGGAGTAGGGGGTGTAGACATGTCGGTCGAGTAGGATTTCGAGTGATGGAGAGGGGTGTAGGAGTTATGTTTGGATTTTGTATTTGGTTTTTGAGAGTCGTTCACGTGTTGGCTGCACGCGACCAGGCCTGATGGGACCTGGGTTTGTTGGATGTTGGCGGCGGACAGGGACGTCCGGACGCTCGGAGGGGCGCGACGAGGCGCGCTGCCGACCGGTGAAGAAGCTTTTTGTAAGCGATGAGTTTTCTGGGTGTGACGTAGTACTTTGTCGGGTACTTGTGTAGATTTTGAAGTGGGTGGCGCGGTAGCTGTCGGGAGGATAAAATTCAAATCCCTGGAAGCTGCGCCTTTGAGCGTGTACCGTCTGGTGTCGCTACGGATCCACTGACCATTGTGAGCTAGGCTCGGGTGGGGAGAGGTGGATGGTGCACGCCGTCCGGCAGCCCTGTCCACCAGTCTTGCGCTCGATGGGAGGCCAGGCCCAGAGCGAAGACGATCGGCGTTGCTCATCCGAGCTACCGATCCATCCCCGTGTTTTGTGGTTCAATAGTACTTTAGTAGTACTTTGGATCGTTTTACTGTCTTTAGTGACGGTAGGATACGTTTTTTACTCTCCACCCACCGTGTCCATCGAGCACCCTTGTTTCGAGTGCGAGCCTCCGCGCTTATCCGGGCTCGCACTCTCTAGTATTAGGTGTCTTGGACCAGCAGTCCATTCCCGCTGTCGCAACATGTGCGGCAGAGGGTGGAATGGAGGCCCTTGAGCCACCTTTCGACTCGTTGCCCGACGACTACGACCTACTCGTGTCCAACGTCGTCGACTTCACCCCCGTCCGTGAAGTAAAAGTCTTCGACCCTAGTTCCGAGACTTGGCCTGACGCAATCGCTACCCGGAGCGACTCCCTCCTTAAGCCACCCATCCACGGTGACCTTTTCAGCGATAACTCAACCACCCACGCCGCCGTCGCGGCCTCAGGTTTGCGTCAGTCTACTACCACTCCGCCTCGCGCGAGTCACACCGTTTGGCCTCGACTTCGACCTTACGCCACTCCGAGGCTACCGCCGACCACCTACCGCCAGTGGCGCACCCGCGTGCGCCCTAGCATCCCCTTGCGCCCGCCGGCCGACCCTGACCCTGACATACGCCCGACACGCCCGACGCCGCTCATAGCCTCGCTACCGGTATTCCAGGCCCCCTTTCATGTCGCACGCCCGCGCTTCTACACCGGCAGGCACCACAGGGCCCTCCAGCGCCCACCACCGGACCCGGATCCGGACAATTTCTTGTCCAACCTCAATTCGTCGGCATTCCCGCCGCATACCGTGCCACGCGTTTGCCCGACGGAACCACTTTCCTGCCCAACAGCGCCTCAGCCCGGACACACACGCCGCGTACCTTTACACCGGACGGCAGTGCAACGTCACGCGCCTCCGCCGGTGACGCCATTCGACCCCGTACAGACTAACTCTAAGCTTAGCCTTACAGCAACACCGTTTTCGGGGCAAACCAGCACGTCACGTATTACCGGATTTTCAGCGCCTAACGGCGAAACCCAGCTGACAGCAGCCAGCCCCGTCTACTACAGAGCTGCCACAATCGCGCCGAGTTCAGCCGAGCGTGTCTACACAACGGCTACGCCAATTTCAACCGAAATCCGCACAACCCGTCCCGACAACCACGACGCTACCCTCCACGGCCCCCCCTGGACGCGATTCGTCGGCCACTGCTCCGTACTACGCCGACACGACAGACTCCACGTCCGCAGCCGTGATTCTACGTCCCTGCTCAACCGTGCTCGTATGCAACGGTTCGCAGCGACTCGCCCGATTTGCGCGCCTGTTCCGGGCGCCGCCACAACGGCACGACACGCTCCTGGCTACAGGGCAGCCACGCTACATCTCTACTGGCGGCGCTACACCTTCCCGCTCCGACAGAAAATTCTCCCTACGCGCTCTACACCGCTTCTACTTCACCTCCCGCCTACTCGAGAGGCCATCGCAGCCGACAACGCGTCCGACCTTGCGAACATTTTTATTCGGCGCGAAAATTACAGGCCCTGTAGCCTCACACGCACCGCCTACGCAACCGGACACGCACATCACCTATGCGCCCCTGACGTCCTCTACGCAAACCACGCGGACACAAGCCTCTTGACTGACCTCGTGCCCTATACGCACAAGCCCACGCGACGGCTGCTCTTGGAACCGAGCCACCTTGTACCTTGGCAACAGGCACACAACGCCCCCACGCTGTTTTCGCCGAATCCCGGCCTAACTGCTAACGCCCGCCGCTACTCACACAACGCGCGGCCACCTCCGGAACCAGACCCCGGCGGTAAAAATGGCCACTTTATGCCCGGCCCACACCCGCAGCTTTCGCCGCTCACGTCTCCCCCGACACGTCGGCCTCCCCGGCATCACAAGTCTGCTGGCATGCTTTTGCGTGCGCCATCCTCCCCGGCATTATGCGTACACGCCTTAAGTACTACTACCGGCGCCGAGGACTGGCCTGTTCCTGCCTTCGCCGCTATTGCCTCCAGCGACAGCACTTGCCTGCCCCCGACAGGCGACGCGCAACCGTTGCTCAATGACGGCGAGGAATATTTCCACTGCAGACACGGCGACGCCGCAGTTCCGCGACCGCCTACGCCGGTACCGGATGCAGGCAATGCTACAGTGCAAATCAGCAGCCGGCTGGTACCGAATTTTTACACACCTGCACCGCTACAGCCAGCCCACAGCGGCCACCTCCAAGGCCCGCCAACGTGCGCCTATTACTGGCCTACCACCCGTCCGCCTACTACTGGCGCTGGCCAACTACGGGTACGTACCTGCGTTCCACTACCCCGTCGCACGTGCCGCACCACCCACTGGCGCCATGGCGGGTCACCTCGCCCCGCGCAGCTTCTTCGCCAGTCACGCTGCCCGGTACACTCGACTCTTGACTACCAAAACAAAACCAACTACACACAATCGCACGGCCGCCGTCCAGGCAACGCAGCGCTGTCTCGCCACAGCGCCACGCCTCCCCTCCCGCTCCCCGCTGGCCGTGCTGACGCCCGCCACACCGCGACACTCACTGCAACCGCGCAAGCCTTTGGCTTTATCTACCTGGCAAACGTGCCCTCGGGTAAATGGTCAGATTGGGTAAATCTAGAGGTTTGCTACCCTACCCTCCATGTGTACGGGATAGTAGCCCATGCGGTTGGTATCACCGTTACTAGCGACGCGTCACCCCTCCGGCACAACGATATTGTACTAGCAGGGTGGCGCGACCAACCAACTAAACAACCTTCACCAACGGACAGCGCTAGCTAGGCACTAGCTAGCAGCAACCCTTAAGCTGGTGCGTTCCCCGAGTACCAGCACTCTCTGCTTTCGCGCTCGGCCCATCTAGGCCTCGCGCGAACGCACCCACCCATCCCTGTATAATCCTACGCTATTCTTCCCCCATGCCATGCCTGTGAGGGTCTTTTGGCCATTCTGTAAGCAAGCTGACATCTTTGGCAAACGTGCCCTCGGGTAAACCTGTGAAATACGAATTGGGTCCCAGCCGCCACCCAGATTCGGCGTAGAATCTCAAACTGTACGGGATACCGGAATCTTCCACCGGCGAATCTTCCTCAAATATGAATCGCGGCTTAACCTGAGACTCACGGCTGCCCGTCCACTCAATAATGAAAATCCATAATAGCGAAAAAGTACTTTACTACAGTATATCGTGAGATCTCGAAAATTTGAACAGGTATTCTCTCCGTGTTGCTACCAGCGCAAGCTCCGTTCTAATTAAGTACTTTTTGGCCACGTTCAATGGTTAAGTACTGTATCGATGTCGTTTTTCGCGGTAGTGTCTGATGCAGCCCAATCAGCAGAACACGTATGAACCGGCGCGAAACTGTTGCACCTAACTACTAACTAGCTGATTGTAGCGGTGCGGGTAGTTATTGTTGTTGGCCAAGACTCCCCGGGCGAACGCGCATGTGTACGAGGACATGTACGAGGATACAATCATGTGCTGGTCAACCACCTAACTACCTAACCACCTAATCACCTAAGTACTTCACTAAACTACTAACTAGCTCTATAACCTAACAGCCTCTGCATACCGGATTTTGAGGATAAGGATGACACCTGTACAATATCACCGTAGCGTGCCACGTCGCTGGCCGAAATTATCCCACATTGTGTTTAATTTGACCAATATCATATCAAAAGTCCCTTACAAACAAAAAAGTAGCGGAGACCAGCACCAAATAGAATAAAAATGAAAAAAGGAAAACATATATTACCCATATCACCCTCGTACTATGGGGCATTTCTTTTTGCCCGCCCGCGTAGGGTACGCGTCACGCTGAAAGGATGATACTCGATGACCTACAGCACACTTCATGGCACTTTGGGTTCCTATCTTCGCGACGCTTTGCATGAGGGCAGTGCTTATGTTGTGGCATGCCTTCCTGGTCCTCGGGCTTAGGCATGTGGGGTTCTATCGTTCTTGCTCCTCTTTGCTTGGTGTTTCCACTTCTTTTCTTGCACGACTATTTACTTTTACTTATGGCATAGTCTGCGGCATAGCTCTATACCCGTGCGATACTATATGCTTGGGGTTGTTAATGAGGTGTAACGTTGATGATTGGCTCACCTTGCTTTCTTGCTGATTTTTTGTTATTGTAAATGGCCAATCGACAGCGACCCGCACGAAG
>JAPMLY010000116.1:10000-334975 GCA_026401115.1 Tetraselmis chui
ACACACATACTGTCACACACACAAATACACACACACACACACACACACACAAACACTGTCATACTGTCACACACACACACACACACACACACACACAATGACAAAGACATACACATACACACATGTACACTGCCGATGCTGATGGCGGACAACATCAAGCTCATGTCGAGACGACCGGCACCAGCAACAGAGCGAGGGCGGTCCCGACCCAGATAGCGACGACGACTCAGATTCTGACACAGACGACGAAATTGACGCCCAGCCCCATTTTGGCACAATTGGCTTTTTGGATGTACATGCTTGATGTGTATAATCTCTGCTAGTATGCCCAACCCCCCCCCCCCCCCCCAAACCCCCATGCAGTGCATGTGAGGGTGGTGAATGCTCAAAAACATGTTTTGGTAAATGCTCAGAAAAAACTGCTGAGCTTAATGCTAAAAACATGTTAAGGTTATTGCTCAAAGAAAACTACTGAGGTGAATGCTTATAAACATGCGAAGGTAATACTTTGAAAAAAAACTGCTGAGGTTAATACTCAAAAACATGCTTAGGAAAATGCCTAGAAATAAACTGCTCACGTGAAGGCTCAAAAACAAGCTAAGGTAAATGCGAAGAAAAACCTGGTAAGGTGAAATCTCAGAAGCATGTTAAGTAAATGCTCAGAGAAAATTGCTGAGTTGAATGCTCAAAAACATGTTGAGGTAAATACTAACAAAAAACTACTGAGGTGAGTTCTCAATAACATACCAAGCTAAATGCTAAGGAAAAAATTGTGAGCTGAATTCTCAAAAACATGTTAAGGTAATTGCTAAGGAAAAAACTGCTGAGCTACAAATGCTCATAAACATGCTAAGAAAAAACTGCTGAGCTGAATGCTTAAAAACATGCCAAGGTAAATGCTCAGAGAATACTGCTGAGGTGAATACTCAAAAACATGTTAAGGTAAATATTAAGAATAAAAGTGCTGAGTTGAATGCTCAAAAACATCCTCAGGAAAATGCTAAGGAAAACCTGGTAAGGTGAATGCTCAAAAGCATGTGAAGGTAATTGCTAAGAAAAAACTGCTGACCTGAATGCCAATAAATATGTTAAGGTAAATGCTAAGAAAGAGCTGCTGAGGTGACTGCTAAAAAACATGCCAAGCTTAATGCTAAGAAAAAAATGATGACGTGAATACTCAAAAGCATAGTCAGGTAAATGATGAGAGAGAACTGATGAGGTGAATGCTAAAAAACATAGTCAGGTAAATGCTAAGAAAAAACTGATGAGGTGAATGCTCAAAAACATGCTGAGAAAGACATGATGAGCTGAATGCTCAAAAACATGTCAAGGTAAATGCTAGGAAAAAATTGTTGAGGTGACTGCTAAAAAACATGCCAAGCTAAATGCTAAGAAACGAACTGCTGAGGCGACTGCTAAAAAACATGCCAAAATAAATACTAACAAAAACATTGCTGAGATGAATGCTAAAAAACATGCTAAGATAAATGCTAAGAAAAAAATGATAAAGCGGATGCTAAAAAACATGTCAAGGTTATTGCTAATGAAAAAAACTGCTGAGCTAAATGCCCATAAATATGATGTGAATAAACTGCTAAGCTGAATGCTCAAAACATGATAAGGTAAACGCTCAAAGAATACTGCTGAGGTGAATACTCAAAAAACAGGTAAAGGTAAATGCAAAGACAAAAACTGCTGAGATGAATGCTCAAAAACATGCGAAGGTAAATGCTAACAACAAATGCTGAGCTGAATGCCTAAAAGCAAGCTAAGGTAAATGCTAAGAAAAACATTGTAAGGTGAATGCTCAGAAACATGTCAAGGTAAATGCTAAAAAACGGCTGTACTAAATGCTAAGAAAAAATGATGACGTGAATGCTCAAAAACATGCTGAGAAAAACATGATGAGCTGAACGCTCAAAAACATGTCAAGGTAAATGCTCAGAAAAAAACTGCTGAGGTGACTGCTCAAAAACATGCAAAACCAAATCATAAGAAAAACATTGCTGAGATAAATGCTCAAACACGTGCTAAGATAAATGCTTAGAAAAAACACTGCTGAGCTGAATGCCTAGAAACAAGCTCAGGAAAATGCTAAGAAAAAACTGGTAAGGTGAATGCTCAAGAACATGCCAAGCTAAATGCTAAGAAAAAATGCTGACCTGAATGCCAATAAATATGTTTAGGTAAATGCTAAGGAAAAAACTGCTGAGGTGACTGCTAAAAATCATGCCAAGCTAAATGCTAAGAAAATAATGATGACGTGAATGCTCCAAAACATGCTGAGATAAATGCTAAGAAAAAAAACTGCTGATGTGGCGGTTAGCCTCTGAAAGCTAAACGCTAGCACAAATCTGTTCTAGTCTATCTAGTTCTGTTGTTGCAAGATTGCAAATGATATTGTCGAGAGGCAATTGATGAGAGATGTTTCACTGCTGTACTTAGGCAGTAGTTGTTGTAAGTGAACAAAGGAATTGTTAAAAGGTTCTGTCACCTCCCTCTACTGCACTGGGCTTAAATAGGTTTCAGCCCAGACTAGTTACGCATGCAAGCTTCGCTTACGTGTCAGGCGTTAGTGCTGCTCAACCGTCGTCATCTGTCCTCGAGACACGGCCTGCCTAGCATTGGGTTTCACGACGCGGCTCCTTCTGCATTGAAGAGCTCGTTCTGGCGCGTCATCGGGCTGGTTAGATTAATTATGCATATCTGTACGTACCGGGAGGTACTGGTCGTACTGTAGCATCAGCACCATTACAATATTGCAGTAGCGACGTACCCACGAGTATACGTCCGTCCTGTGGAAAAGCACGATTTGGTATCCGTAACGAGTACCTTTACAATGTCCTGCAATGTACTGTTGCAGGACTGTACTCGTCACACTCGTACCCTCCCCCTCTGCATGAAGTCAATGTACGCCTTAGTCTTGGCAAACTTGTGCCATTGGGGCGTCTCCAAGAAATCTTGTAACGCTGTTGTCCGGTGTACTTAGTTCAACCGGTGCCAGACAGGTGGAATGTCGTCATCGTTGAAATGTATCATGAAGAGCAGATATGTGCCTCGTAGTCAAGTAGCGACTTGATGCACACAGCATAGATGTGCGAGACATCAAACTCCTCGTCGTCTCCTTCATGAACAGTTACCGGGACAGTTGGTCGTAGCGAAGCGGTAGAGCAGGGTCGCAAATTGTTGACATGGAACACAGGATGTAAGCGTAGTGTCGTTGGAAGTTTCAATCTGTAACTGTGTTTTCCAATTCGCTCCTCCACTGCAAAAGGGCCAAGCTGTCTGTCTCTGAGTTTCCGGTTCGGTTGTCCACGTAGAAAACGGTTTGCTGTGACGACTGACACCTTGTCTCCTTTGGCGAATTGTGGCGCTGTAGACGAAATTTGAAATTTGAAATTAAACACTCCAATACCACTAAAAACCGGCTGGAGTCCTTTGGCGAATTGTGGCGCTGTAGACGAAATTTGAAATTAAACACTCCAATACCAGTAAAAACCGGCTGGAGTCTCTGGGCCCCCTTTTGCTACGCCTAACTGGACTTAGAAGCGTGAGGTAGACCGTGAACCACTAATCCCAACCTCTCCAATGGCAGTGACGATACCGTCTAAAACATACCCGTATCCAGGTATTTATTGTTTTCTGATCTATACGTATTTGTTTTTGGATACAGTGTGAAATAAAAAATGTCGTTAGTCTCCACGATACGCGGCCTGCTCCAGCCGCTGCGTAGTCGCTGTTCAGCTTGAGTTGGTCGAGGCGAACTTGCCTGACCTCGGCTCCTGTGCGACTCCGGTCGTGCCGGAGCTTGGGAGGAAAGGCAAGTGAAAAACCCCCCTCGCATAGGTCGTCGTCGGTCCCGCCTCGATCCGTGCTCAACCCCGCCCGAGGTATTAGCCGCTCCTCCCGACGCAGCTCGCCACCTAGCCGAGTCTTCTCTCCTCCTTCGGGGGCTGAGAAGAGAAAATAACTAGGCTGCATACGGTGTCCGGCTGGCTCTACTCTTGCCCCCGAGCCAGATTTTCTCATGTCCCCTGTCCTTTTCCCGTCTGTTTCCAACACCTATCTGATCGCTTTGTGGCCGTCCGTACCCTCCCCCGGTGGTTTACGTTGTTAGGGGGCCGCCTTTACGAGCAGTGTGCCGTTACGATAACCCTAGGCACACTGCCTGAGGCAGCCTATCGATAACCGGGTACCGACTAGGGAAGGGGTTGGAAGAACACATGGATCGAGTCGCCGGTCCTCAAAAGATGGTGGGTACGGGAATTTTTCCAAAAAACCCCCATACCGGGCTTTTCCGGCGGCGGGCGATCCTAATGACCGCCGCCGCCAGACCGTGCCGCTCCTCCGGCTGCGACTCACCTCCGTCCTGCGTAGCATCATGCCTCGCCCCCTGGGGAAACCTAAGGCTCTCGGAGGGCTGGCGACTGCTAGCGAGCGCCGTGCCCTAGCGCTGCTTCCTAGCTGTCCGCCGGCTGCTCCAACACCCTCGTCCCTCCGCTGATCCGTCCGTACCCTTCTCCGCCAAAAAATATTTCGAAGACGCCGCCCCCGCCCCATCGTCGGGAGAGTATCTGCGAGTATTTAGTTGCGGAAAAGACATATCGGATTGGCCAAGCGGGAGATCCTTGTGCCGGTGTACGGATATTATGTTTTTCCAAAACCCTCCGTACATGGCTTCCCGACACCTGCTGATCCTGCGGATCGCAGCTGTCGGTACCTCGTTCAGCCCCCTACTGTGCCAGGCATGGCACGGCTATGGGGTTACCATCGCCCACCGCGTGGAGGTGGAGGTAGGTGCCGACGGGCCTGCGAGCGCACCCCTCTCCGGGGCCGCCGCCGCTGCGCCGCCGGCGGGCGCCCGCGCTGTAGACGGTTCTGTGCGCGCTTGCATCTCGTCTTTGTGTAGCTGTAACACTAAGCGTACTAGGGTATGTACGTCTTGTAACAATCCTAACCGTTATGCTACGTCTTGCGAAACTGGAAGTGATGGTCGCATGCTAAACATCAGGTCAGGAGGCTCCTCAGGAGAGAATCCAAAATTAGCCTCAAACGGTGCGTGCTCAATTCTGAGTGCACGCGATGCGTTGTACGCGAACTCCACTTGTGGTAGTAGAGTCGTCCAATCAGAGCCGTCATAGCAACAGAAGCAACGAAGGAGCTGCTGAAACTTGCTGTTCACTCGCTCTGTGAGTCCATCTGTTTCTAGATGTCGACTGGAAGACATGTTCAGGCGCGTTCCAAGGCGTCGCCAAAGAGTATGCCAGAAGGCGCTGACGAATTTCGGGTCGCGATCACTGATTAGCACACGGGGTAGTCCATGTAAACGGTAGACTCCTTGTAAAAACAAAGTTGCAGTTTCTTCGGCAGTAAATGGGGCATTCGAGTTAGATGGTCTACTACAATCAGCACACTATTAAAGCCATTGCTCTCATGTAAGTGTGTCAAGTAGTCAAGACCAACTGTATGCCACGGTCTGTGTCATATCCTAGCCATTTAGCTAAGTTCTAGTATGTGACATTATTTATTTCCTCTAAATGGTACCTGTATCTTAGCGATATTCAGTGACTCTTTATTTATTGTCATCACGGCAGTACAACTGTATTGCCGTATTTTCCCTCGACAGTACAGAGTTACTAGAAGTATCTCTTCTAGATAGTTCGTTTCTAGATAGTTCTAAGAGCTTGTGCGATAAGGTCAGATATACGGTACAAATATCTCAGATAATCTGTATCACTAGTAATAGTTTGGTTTAGTTAGCAGACAGCACAAGCTACATGTTCTAAGGCTGTTTCTAGAACACCTGAGGTGTGGATACTTGAGACGGGGTCTTACCCCCGTCCTATACAGAGCGAAAAACCATGCGTGCCGCGTGGTCCTGTACGTTTCTTGTACGTGATGTTACAATTTTCACGTAGAAGTACGCCACGCGACCACGCGTGCCTTCCGTGACACGAAACGTGCTGTCACGGGCACGCATAGGCCGTGTGACAGGCACGCGTGGTCCTGCGTGCCCGCGTGGTCCCTGTGGCCCGGGATCTAGTGAAACCTTCGTCACCCAACCCCATGCCTCACCGCCACAACCACCACGATTCCCTGAAAATCACCGCAAAATAAACTTTAAAATGTAAGGGCTTAAACTAACTTCCCCTCTTTCACCCGTCGGTCGCCGAAATGGGGTCGGACGGAAGTGATCGGTTGCCCGCGCGGCGGCGCCCGCCGCTACCGTGCGGGCCACCGGTCGGCGCATACTCCCGACGCGATCTTTGGGAATCTTGCCTAGGTTAACGGAAAATAATTTAAAAAGTGCACAATATGTGCTTCTAGGGGATACATGGGTGGATAGTTAGTGAATAATAATTATGTTGTCGCTTGTTGAAAGTCATGTAGTAGGGCGTGTAAGTGCGGTGGGATGGCGCGCTCCCGTCGTTGAATTGAGCGGTGCGCGCGAAGCAAGACAAGGTGCGGGAATTTATGGTTAGAGGCAAACGGTGGCGCTACTACAACGCTAGCGATAATGGTAGGATTCTTTCGCCATCGCGTGCCTCCGAGCCGTCATGGCATACTAGCTAGTCGCTAGCGGTAGTTGCGCTGCTAGATCAGGTCAACATCATAAGCGACCACGCGTGTTCGTGCCTCCGTGCCCACTTTGTCGTATAGGACGGCAAAATCGACACATTAGAAACTGTACTAGTATGGTAAGAAACGTACAAAAGTGACCACGCGGCATGCGTGGTATTTCGCTCTGTATAGGACGGCGTACGTACGGGGCGTCCTGGTAGAGCGAGAGAGACCGGTAAAGACCAGATTGACGCCACACCCAAATTGTAAGAAACCCTGTTCCTAAGACAAGAAGACCTCGTTTTATATAAATCCGTAGCCATTCCCGCAGATAGTCGTACAAATACTATAGGTGCAGTAAATGTGTACATTTATGTCCAGCCGGAAACGAGGTACTCGAAACGCGCGTTTCATATATTTCCGCAGCCGCAGATACAGATTACGAGGGAAAAACTGTTGCAACCGCTACACATAAAGATTACACAAGCATCGCTGCCTCCCATGAAGCAAAAACGCCGCCATGCCCACGCACTCCAAGCTTTTTTTGCGCTAGCCATCGCGGTACCGGGTAGGCGGGTACGCTGCAGTTGAACCTTTTAGGAGCGATGGCCGCGCAAAACCATGCGATATCCTCGTCGGCGTGCCAAAAGAGCCGGCTTTGACCAACCTCCTCACCGCCGCCTTCCTCACCCTCCTCGCACACACCGTCCGCGCCTTCCTTTTAAGCACCTCGCTCCGTGCGCTTGTTGGGTTGTATGTCGCGCTTCGTGAGACCTTCCACCACCGCTCTCGTCTTGCGCGTGGTCGTGCTCGGACTCCCGATCCTTCACCGGTACCCGCAAACGTCGACCTACTCAGTCTCTTACGTGCTCTTGACTGTTGATGGCGCGGGTGAGGATATTCAGGCGAGCGCTCGCACTCGTTTGAAGTTCGAAGGGTCATTGACCGAACTGCCCCGCTGTTGTGTTGCGCCCCGCTGTTGCGCTTCGGGCAGAGAACTGCTGCACGGAGCGCGTGCCGATACCGAATACTATCTTAAAGTACTTTTAAAATGTGCGGATCGTTCGTCCGATATGTGCAGCCGCTTCGAAGCGGCACATTTTTCACATATCAGGCACATTTTTCACAAGCACATTTTTCGATATCTGCGGGCGCCTGAGGCGTCCGCACAATCATTTCCGCAGATCTTTTCGATCTGCGGGTGCAGTTTTATATGAAACACCAGTGTTAAGATGTGCGGATCCGTGGATGTCGCGATAAAATAATTCGTACACGGTACCCGGTACAAAATTCTGCAGCTGTGGATTTATATGGAACGCAGCCTAAGGCTGTTTCTAGAACACCTGAGGTGTGGATATTTAAGACGGGGACTTACTGGTAGAGCGAAAGAGACCGGTACAGACCATATTTACGCCACACCCAGATTGTAAGAAACCCTGTTCCTAAGACAATCTTATTAATTCTCTCTACGCTGTATAATTAGATCCAGAGATTAGGTTCTACTATTAGTCTAAGGTTGCCAACTTAGCCTAACCAAAGTAGCACCTCACACGTGGTTTCGGAGCCTCAGAACAGCTAGACGAGACGAAGATGTCTAACCGAGCATGAGAGAGACTACCAGAGGAAGTTGATGGTCGACTAGAGGGGGCTTAATTTACTAAATGCGCCATTTAATGAAATAGAAGATATTTTGGGCCATTATTTGCGGAGTAAACTGCTTCATCCCCATCTGAGAGCGGTTATAGTGGTTCCAAAGTGGAGGGCAAAACCATGGTTCAAGCTGCTGCGAAATTTCCGACTTGTCGACGAGCTGGCGGCGAAAGAACATGTGTTTACCTGCCCTACGAATGACGGAATAGAAGGAAGAAGGCAAGATGTTGGACCGACAAGATGGACAACGCAAGTCTACGTCGATGACACCGATCGAGTTCGATTTCTGCTTCAGAACCTACAGAATCCCCCGAAGACCAGCAGACTCACTCGACGACTCTTGTTACCGATGGCCGACGAGTGTTACTAGCGAAAGAGGACAATGGCATGGTATGGTTTCTTGGTGGCAAACATGAGATTGAAGACGCGACCCCGGAATGCACAGCAGTGCCAGCTCTTACGGAGACAACTGGATTTAAGGTGAGCGAAACAAATTTACGCCTTTTAGAGACGGAGTCTTCCGGACAGAATAAGCGCTACGTGTATATCGCTCGCGTTCGACCCGGATCGATACCGGACGCTACGTCAACTTCTCGGGCAGTATGGGCTACATGGAAGGAATTAATTTCGGCACGGCGTACGGGTTATCTAGTTCGTGGAGATTAGCAGTTCCCTCTTCGTTACGAGACTTTTGGGAAACCGATCGACGGGTGGATGAACAAGAACGTCCGACCCGAAGACAATGTTCCTGCGACGCTGCATGTATCCACAACCCAGTCTGGAACAAGTCTGTTACTTTGTGTTGGGAGGCACCTTACGCGGACATCGATGCCGTATTTTGGTTGACTCTGGCGCTTCGGAAAAATTTTGCAAGGCTAAGTGGGGACGGGAGCATCACATTCTGACGGTTAGTGGAGAGAAATACCGTGTGACGAGTACAGTCCTGCAACAGTACATTGCAGGACATTGTACATGTACTCGTTTACGGATATCAATTCGTGCTTTTCCACAGGATGGACGTATACTCGTGGGTACGTCGCTACTGCAATATTGTAATGGTGCTGATGCTACAGTACGACCAGTACCTCCCGGTACGTACAGATATGCATAATTAATCTAACCAGCCAGATGACGCGCCAGAGCGAGCTCTCCAATGCAAAAGGAGCCGCGTCGCGAGACCCAATGCTAGGCAGGCCGCATCTCGAGGCGAATGACGACGGTTGAGCAGCACTAACGCCTGACACGTAAGCGTAGCTTGCATGCGTGATTAGTCTGGGCTGAAACCTATTTAAGCCCAGTGCAGTAGAGGGAGGTGACAGAACCTCTTAACAATTCCTTTGTTCATTTACAACATCTACTGCCCAAGTACAGCAGTGAAACATCTTTCATCAATTGCCTCTCGACAACATCATTTGCCATCTTGCAACAACAAAACTAGACAGACTAGAACAGATTTGTGCTAGCGTTTAGCTTTCAGAGGCTAACCGCCACACTGGTTTCGGAGCTCTTTGGTCGACGCACGCTTTCGTTGCTCGTTGATCTGCTCGAAGTTGTTTGCTTGAGTCGAGATGGCTTCTCTCGGAGCTGGACATTACGTGGTTTTGGTAATTCACGTCGGAGGAACTAAATCGTCGGACTTGAAGTTGGTGTTTCAGCGTGAGCCTCGTTCTGGTAGAACTTGGTCTCCTTGCTGGCTCTGTCTTACCTAACGAAGAGCCTGTCGACGCTGCTATTCGCGAGTTACACGAGGAGACCGGTCTTGTTCTGACATCGGATGATTTGACGTTGTTGAGTGGTGAACCTGTTAACGTTACACTACCTCAAGGACGACAGCTTGTTTACGTGTACTCGGCGTCTATTCCTGTCATGTTTGCTACGAGCAACTTACGTACACCTGCTCAGGTCGAGCAGGTTGTTTTGGAACAGTCGACAGTTAATCCGGATGGCACTTACGTCGTCCCGGAAACCATCAACATTGACGGTCTGACACTTACGCCTGCACAGACTGGGTTACTTCGTGCTAAGAAGCACAAGAGTGAATTACTTCACTTTGGTTACGTGGCTCAGTGGGAATCTTTCTATCGAGCAATGACACAACATGTTCCAGTCATGCATGACGACACGTCTATCCCGAGACAGCTCCACATGTACCCCCGGTTTACAACGGTCGACTCTGGTTCTCTCTGGCTGCTGATTGTTGGACACATCAACCGACTGACTGGAGTGGGACCTACAAATTTACGAATGGGAACGCCGATGCCTACCCACAACTTTGCTGGACTATCTGTGACTCTCACGGAGACTCAGCGTAAGGCTGCAATTACTTCACCGTACCAGAATGGTCTGGTGCCTAATGTACTGGAGGATTGGCTTGAAGCGCAGCCTCATCGTTTTATAATGCTTGGAATTACAGCTAACTCGTACGATGCAGTGTTCTGGGTTACTTCACAGTTTGCTGGACACCTTGGTGGATGGTGGTTGAACCGGAAAAATCAGCCTCCAATTCCGTCTACGTACAACGAGCTTGTTGAGGAGTTACGCAAGTCGACGTTTCTTCCAAACATTCAGGACGACGCGATTAACGCTTTGATGAACTTTACGCAAGGCAACACGATGAGTTACGCAATCTACACTAAACAGTACAACGACTACTTACGTCGGTCTCGTCAAGACCTGACAGCTGAAGTGCAGTGTGTACGCTTCATTAATGGCCTGGCAAGCGATGCGCTCAAGAAACTGGCTAAGTCACACCGAGCTCAACTAGGATACCGGACTGCGCTAGTGGAGCTGCAAAACTTTTTGAATAACGTCGTGACAGATTCGCCGGAATTAGGCAATGCGAGGTCTGCTGCTGGACCTTCTACCCAGCCTACGCGCAAGCGCAACATTGAGGATCCTCTCGAGGAAGCCTCTAACGTCTGGAAACGTAACAAGGGTGGCCGTGGACGTGGCCGCGGACGTGGACGTGGAGGTGGAAACAATGGTGGACGCGGTCAGACATCTTGTCGTGAAGATTTTAATTCGCTTGCAAATGCGATGACACCTGAGGAGCGCAAACGACATATGGACGAGGGACTTTGCTTCAAGTGCCACAAGAAGGGACACCGCTTGTTCCAATGCCCGGAGTTCAAAGGCAAGGCACCGATGCAACCCAAGAAGCAATGATGGTGGCAAGGCTTTTCTACAAATGAACTGGAGCAGCCGGCTACATCTACTGTTCATTCTGAGACACTGCTAGCGACAGAGGTCGTCGATAAACCTTCGGCATCTCCATCGACTACAGTTGCGACACTTGTAACGCAAGTAGCAGGTCGTCGTCGTCAGACTAAGCAGAGACAGAGTCGTAAACATGTAACCAGACGTTCAGTTGATTGGAAACTGGTTGACTCAGTCTTTGACCCTCTGCATGCACGATTCAACTTCACGTTGGAAGGATGTGCTGATGATGAAGGTCTAAACTCGCACGGTGACTTACCTCACTGTTCGCCGAGTGACTCAATTCTAGACAGAGATTTGACAGGAGAACGAGTGTTCATTAATCCACCCTGGGAGTTAGCTGAGCAGATTGCGCAGCATTTTGAGGATTGTCGTCGAACATCTCCAACATCTACGATGGCTGTATTTGTCCTACCAAAGTGGGCGAAATTTACTCACGTGACTAAGCACTGGAAGCTTTATCAAGAATTCCCAGCAAGGACACAGCTTTTTACACGTCAGTCACTGGAGAACCCAGCGCAACAGGAGGTGGTTGCTCCAGCCCCTTGGCCTGTACAGCTGTGGTTAGTCGACGCAGATTGTGCGTTTAACGACTCTTCGGAATCTACAGCACTTGATCAACCCGACTCGGTACCTGTACCAACAGACGACTCGGAACAGTCCATCGCTACGCTGCAACAATTTTCCTCGCCAGCTACAGCACTACTGACTGACCTCACGGAAGCTCGCCCGTTAATTCGAACGGAGCTGACTGTGAAAACTCCTGATGGCGGACACCAAATTTCTGGATTAGTGGACTGCGCTGCGACACTTGATTTTGTGTCAGAGGACTTTGTACGACGCTTTGCTTTACAGACTCGGAAGTCTGCGAGTAAAACTCCAGTTCGACTCGCTAATGGACAACGAGTGACTTCTACGACAGTCTGCGACGTCACTTTTGAGCTGGCTCGACACGAGTTTCAACGGACTTTCTACGTTTTACGTAATTTACGTACAGCTGATTTAATCCTGGGTTTACCATGGCTTGATGACGAACATGCCTCTTTACAATTTGGTACAACCAGAATTTTTACACTGATGGACGGTACAGCTGTGGAGACTACACTCGAGGAACGACGCCCTGAGTGTCTGCTACTGTCATCTACGAAAGTTCAAAAGCTCATGCGCAAGACGCGCCGCAGCAGAGGACGTCATGCTGATTTTTACGTCATCGAACTTACGTCAGCTGCCGACCAATCAACGGACTTCCACACTTGAGAGGAACTAACAGCAGAACAACGTGACAACTTCCGGTCGTTACTTTTTGAAGACTTCCCGGAGTTACTGCAACCTGTCGACTCTCCGCCAGTAAGCCGACAGTGGGATCACCCCATTGACACAACTGGCCCGATGCGACGTCAACGTCTGAACAGATTGTCACCCGCAGAGCGCGCTGAGCTTAATCGACAGCTTAAAGACGCAGTGGAAGCTGGGTTGATACGCCCCAGCTACAGTGAATTCGGCTCGCCAATTCTTTTTGTGCGGAAAGCTGATGGCTCGCTACGTCTGTGCATTGACTACCGCGGTCTTAACGAAGTTACGCGTAAAGATGCTTACCCGCTACCGCGTGTGGATGACACACTGGACGAACTTAAGGACGCGAATTTTTACACACACCTCGACCTCGCTTCTGGATTCTGGCAAGTTCGAGTGCGTGATCAGGACGTTCACAAGACGGCTTTTCAGACCCCTGATGGCTTGATGGAATGGGTCGCCATGCCGTTTGGGCTGTGCAATGCACCAGCCACATTTCAGAGGATGATGAACGACATTCTTCGCGACTTTTTACATAAGTTCGTGACAGTCTACCTGGATGACGTCTGTATCTACAGTCGAACTCTGGAGGAGCACCTGGAGCACCTACGTCTAGTGCTACAGCGATTCAAGGAGGAAGGGCTGAAATTACGCCTTAAGAAATGCTTTTTCGGATTGCAAGAAATGGAGTATCTGGGCTACACTGTGTCAGCCGGGAAAATTTCAGTTTCCACAAAGAAAGTCGAGGCCGTTGCAGACTGGCCAGTGCCCAAGACGCAGAAGGAGGTTCGCAGTTTTGTACAGTTCTGCAACTTCTATGCGAGATTTATACACCATTTTAGCGACCTTACGGCTCCATTGACGGACTTACTGCGGAAGTCCCAGCCACAGAAGGTTACGCTGACGCCTGCCTGTTTGGAAGCCTTCGAGACTCTCAAGTTACGGCTCATTTCCGCGCCATGCCTGATCCTTCCGGAGGTCAGCTCGGACGCGACGTTCACCGTAGCTACAGATGCTTCAACAGTGGGGATTGCAGCAGTCCTGTTGCAAGACCAAGGAGGCGGTCTTCAACCAGTCTCTTACTGGGCGCGTAAGCTGAATCCAGCTGAGCGTGGTAACACTTACTCTGCGTACGACTTAGAAGCTTTGGCCGTATGCGAAGCTGTCAAGCATTGGAGGTGCTATCTTGAAGGCTGTTCTAAGTTCCTTGTCGTAACAGACCACGACACACTGCGACATCTGCTCAGGCAACCGAACAACAGGCTGAACAAGCGGCAAGCAAGATACCTGCGGGATTTGCAACCGTTTGTGGGCTCGATGACACTTGCATATCGCAAGGGAGCTCTGAACGAAGCCGACCCGTTAAGCCGGCGTCCAGACTTCGTACCTCAAGCCACAGTACCCTTATTTTGGGATGGCGAGGTTCCGTCAGATCGAGAATTACGACGGAAGTCCCAGCTGCTGTTTGAAGACGCACAGTTAAATTCACTGACTGTTAACGCGTTGCAGCTGAGCCCTGAGTTCGCTGATCTCATTCGCGAGGGGTTCTCACGAGATTCGTTTTATGGGGACGATGGTGAGTGGACAAAAGACAGCCGGATAGAAGCCAGAGATGGGTACTTTAGGCGTCTCAATCGCCTTTGTATTCCACAGAACTCTGAGCTCCGACTGAGATTGATCGCAGAGCTGCACGAAAGTTCGTCAGTTGGTCACAGAGGAGTTGCTAGCACTCTTGCTAAAGCACTCGACAGATTCTGGTGGAAACGAATCCGCCAAGATGTGAAAGATTTTTGTGAACGCTGCGTCGTGTGCCGACGAGCGAAGATTCGACCGCAGATGGCCGCGACTCTTTACCCATTGCCTGTTCCACCCAGACCGTGGCACACAGTTGGTCTTGACTACTTGACACACTTGCCTGAGAGCAACGGCTTTAACAGTGTGCTGATTGTAGTAGACCATCTAACTCGAATGGCCCATTTTCTGCCATGCACAGAGTCGATTACTGCCGAAGAAACTACTACTTTCTTTTTACAGGGAGTCTACCGCTTACATGGACTTCCCCGTGTGCTGATCAGCGACCGCGACCCGAAATTTGTCAGCGCCTTCTGGCAGACACTTTGGAGACGCCTTGGAACGCGTCTGAACAAGTCTACCAGCCGACACCCAGAACGACACCCAGATGGACGTATACTCGTGGGTACGTCGCTACTGCAATATTGTAATGGTGCTGATGCTACAGTACGACCAGTACCTCCCGGTACGTACAGATATGCATAATTAATCTAACCAACCAGATGACGCGCCAGAGCGAGCTCTCCAATGCAGAAGGAGCCGCGTCGTGAGACCCAATGCTAGGCTGGCCGCATCTCGAGGCGAATGACGACGGTTGAGCAGCACTAACGCCTGACACGTAAGCGTAGCTTGCAGGCGTGATTAGTCTGGGCTGAAACCTATTTAAGCCCAGTGCAGTAGAGGGAGGTGACAGAACCTCTTAACAATTCCTTTGTTCATTTACAACATCTACTGCCCAAGTACAGCAGTGAAACATCTTTCATCAATTGCCTCTCGACAACATCATTTGCCATCTTGCAACAACAGAACTAGACAGACTAGAACAGATTTGTGCTAGCGTTTAGCTTTCAGAGGCTAACCGCCACAACCGGATAGAATTGGCATATGGTAGTACAACTACGACTCGCCAGCGACTACGGAATGAAGTGCTTACAGTAGGGACCCTGGATATACGTTTGGACGCAATTATGACAGAACTGGATAAATTCGACATCATCCTCTGTCAACCTTGGTTACAAGCCGTCAACCCGGATATAGATTGGTCTACTAAAACGATTCGCGACCGAAAACTGGCGAAGCTATGGTGTCTGGCGACGAGTACACCGTACCTGTGGCAGTACATCACTTGGAGGCGGATGCGATGGCAAAGCTGCTTAGGCAACAACCAGTAGACCTCTTCGTGATTGGACTACGAGAAGTACAAGACGCGGTCGACGACATCAATACTGATCAACAACCTGAGTGGACGACTTCGTTACGAGATTCCATGAATGAGTTTACGGACATCATCAAGGAGCCTGACGGTCTACCGCCAACTCGCGAGTGCGACTTTGAAATTAATTTGGAGTGCGATGAACCACATAAGGAGCGAACGTACCGTATGTCACCAGCAGAACTCCGGGAGGTTCAGGTACAGTTACAAGACTTACTCGCAAAAGGCTGGATTCGTCCGTCTAAATCTCTGTACGGTGCCCCGATTTTATTTGTACGCAAGAAGGATGGTACCATGCGTATGTGCGTAGACTATCGGAAACTCGATGACCTTACGAGGAAAGACCGAACACCGTTACGCCAGATTGATGAATTACTCGACTCGCTATATGGGGCTCATTATTTCAGCACGCTGGACCTGTATACAGGCTATCATCAAGTTCGAGTTAAGGAGCGCGACATACATAAGACAGCATTCCGAACTCATTACGGATTGTTCGAGTACTGCGTTCTACCCTTTGGACTTTGTAATGCCCCAGCTAGATTCCAAGCGATGATGAATCGAGATTTGGCCCCGTATCTTGGCAAATTCTGCGTGGTATATTTGGACGACGTGCTGATCTACAGTCAGACGGCCGACGAACACCTCGAGCATATTCGACTCGTGTTACGAGAGCTGCAGCGACACCAGTTGCATATCAAACTCTCTAAGTGTTACTTCGGGCGATCGAGCGTCAATTTCCTTGGGCATGTGGTGGAAGCTGGACATATCCGAATGGACCCCGACAAGGTGGAGGCAGTACAAAATTGGCCCCGACCGAAATCTGTGACTGAAGTACGTGGATTTCTGGGACTTGCTGGATATTACCGGAGGTTTATCAACCAATTCGCAACCCTAGCAACCCCATTAACGGACCTAACCAAGAAGACACCGGAATTTCGCTGGACCACTCAAGCCGAGTCAGCATTCGAGCAAATTAAAGGCGCGATGGTACGTGCACCAGTCCTGGTAATTCCTGACACTTCTCCTAATGCAAGGTACACATTGTACACATATGCTTCTGGATTTGCAGTAGGAGTTGTGTTGTTACAAGACCAAGGTATTGGATTACAACCTGTTGCGTACCATGCTCGAAAGATGAACAAGCATGAGGTACACTACCATGTCCACGAACAAGAGCTACTGGCAGTTCGCGACGCTCTACTGAAATTCCGTTGCTACTTAGATGGCGCCGCGGGATTTACAATAATTACGGACCATGATACGTTGCGACACTTCTTTCGGCAGCGCGATTTGTCTACTCGACAGGTGCGATGGCTTCAAGTTTTAGCACCTTATCAGCGACAAATGGACATCGTATACAAGAAGGAAGCAGTCAACCATGCAGACGCTCTGTCTCGCCGACCTGACCTGAAGGACTCATTACAAAAGCTGCAATTGTTACGCGATTGGACCAACGACGAAGCAGAATGCGAGTTACACGCGCAAATTTTTTCCTTGGAATCCCGGTTACATCATGGCTCTATACTTCATGCGGAAATCAAAACGCTTATGACTCGGATAAATGCCTGCTTACCCGGAAATCTCTGCCTACCTGGCTGGTACGTCAATCAAATGGACTCTTGTACGCCTACGGGACAAGACTGTATGTGCCGAACGTCTCTACATTGCGATCAAGAGTATTGTACGAACTACACGACGCACCGACCGCGGGACATCCTGGTATTATTCGACTATTGGCAGCAGTGACCCGGACGTTTTGGTGGCCTAACATGAAGCGGACAGTACAACACTATGTACGCAGATGTGTTACCTGTCAACGCAACAAGGCAGCGCGACACAAGCCTTATTATGGACTCCTTCAATCGCATGAGGTACCGACCAGGCCCTTTGAGCACGTATCGCTTGACCTGATTACGGACCTTCCTGAGTGCGATGGGTATGATGTTGTGGTGGTATTCGTCTGTATGCTTACGAAACGGACGATTGTCGAGCCAATTACAAAAACGATTACAGCGGAACAATTAGCAAAAATTATGCACCGCGCTGTTTTTCAGCATTTTGGCTTACCACGGAAATTAATATCCGATCGAGATCCATGGTTTATGAGCTACTTCTGGCAAACCCTATTTAGGGTTGTTGGCACCAAGCTTAATATTTCCACGAGCTATCATCCTCAGACAGATGGCCAAACTGAACGAGTAAACCAGACATGGGAGCAAGTCATACGATGCTATGTGCACCCCTTGCACGACGACTGGGTTCAACACCTTACCAACGTGGAGTTCGCGATCAACGCATCGGTTTCTACGTCAACGACTATGTCTCCATTTAAGGCGACGTTGGGATTCGAGCCGACATCTCCAACGACGGCTACATTTGAAGATAACGAGCCTAGCCGTACTTTACCGGAGCAAGTAAAGATTCTGGTCGAGATGCACAGATTTGCCCACGACTGCGTCAAAGCAGCCCAGGCACACATGCAAGATGCTGCAAATCGGCACCGGTTACCAATACCTTTTACAGTTGGTGACAAAGTTAAGCTCAAGGCGACAAATCTACGGTTTGTACAACAGCCATGTTCTAAACTACGCGACCGCTACATTGGACCGTTCCTCATTACGGAGGAAGTTTCCCCGGTTGCATTTCGGCTTAAGCTACCCCATGGAGTACGGATTCACGATGTTGTACACGCCAGTCTACATGAAAAATTGAATTCAGAAGCAGAACATGCTAACAGTGCGCAGCCAATTCCGATTGTGCACGATGCGAAGCGATTTGAAGTCGACCAAATACTCGACGTGGCTTTTAAGTCCAACGGCACGGGACTTCTATTTAATGTCCGATGGGCAGCACCGTTCAACGTACCTAGCGAGGACACTTGGGAACCCATGCGAGGAGTCAACCACTTAAGCATCTTTTCCGAATTTCTTCGAACGGATGTTTATCGAGAATTTTCTGGCACCCTTGACTTTGTCAGATTTCGCAATCGCTGGCATGCAAGAACCCCCAAGAATCCAAGACCCTGAGTACTGCACAGCGAGGACGTTGGTGCTTAAGGAAGGGAGAATGTCATATCCTAGCCATTTAGCTAAGTTCTAGTATCTGACATTATTTATTTCCTCTAAATGGTACATGTATCTTAGCGATATTCAGTGACTCTTTTATTGTCATCACGGCAGTACAATTGTATCGCCGTATTTTCCCTCGACAGTACAGAGTTACTAGCAGTATCTCTTCTGGATAGTTCGTTTCTAGATAGTTCTAAGAGGTTGTGCGATAAGGTTAGATAGACGGTACAGATAATCTCAGATAATCTGTATCACTAGTAATAGTTTGGTTTAGTTAGCAGACAGCACAAGCTACAAGTTCTAAGGTTGTTTCTAGAACACCTGAGGTGTGGCTATTTAAGACGGGGTCTTACTGGTAGAGCGAGAGAGACCGGTAAATACCAGATTTACGCCACACCCAGATTGTAAGAAACCCTGTTCCTAAGACAATCTTATTAATTCTCTCTACGCTGTATAATTAGATCCAGAGATTAGGTTCTACTATTAGTCTAAGGTTGCCAACTTAGCCTAACCAAAGAAGCACCTCACTGTTTGGGTGGAACATGTAGTGGGTAAAGAGTCGCAGCCATCTGCGGTCGAATCTTTGCTCGTCGACATACGACGCATCGCTCACAATTTTTTTTCACATCTTGGCGAATTCGTGTCCACCAGAATCTGTCGAGTGCTTTAGCAAGAGTGCTAGCGACTCCTTTGTGACCAACTGACGAACTTTCGTGTAGCTCTGTGATCAATCTCAGTCGGAGCTCAGAGTTCTGTGGAATACAAAGGCGATCGAGGCGCCAAAAATATCCATCTATGGCTTCAATCCGGCTGTCTTTTGTCCACTCACCCTCGTCCCCATAAAACGAGTCTTGGGAGTACCCCTCGCGAATGAGATCAGCGAACACATGGCTCAGCTGCAACGCGTTAACAATCAATAAATTTAACTGTGCGTCTTCAAACAGCCGCTAGGACTTCCGTCGTAATTCTTGATCTGACGGAACCTCGCCATCCTAAAATAATGGAACTGCGGCCTGAGTTACGAAGTCTGGACGCCGGCTTAACGGGTCAGCTTCGTTCAGAGCTCCCTTGCGATATGCAAGTGTCATCGAGCCCACAAACGGTTACATATCCCGCAGGTATCTTGCTTGCCGCTTATTCAGCCTGTTGTTCCGTTGCCTGAGCATATGTCGCAGTGTGTCGTGGTCGGTAACGACAAGGAACTTAGAGCATCCTTCAAGATAGCACCTCCAATGCTTGACAGCTTCGCATACGGCCAAAGCTTCTAAGTCGTATGCAGAGTAAGTGTTACCACGCTCAACTGGATTCAGCTTACGTGCCCAGTAAGAGACTGGTTGAAGACCTCCTCCTTGGTCTTGCAACATGACTGCTGCAATCCCCACTGTCGAAGCATCTGTAGCCACGGTGAACGTCGTATCCGAGCCGACCTCCGGAAGGATCGGGTATGGCGCGGAAATGAGCCGTAACTTGAGAGTCTCAAAAGCTTCCAAACAGGCAGGCGTTAGCGTAACTTTCTGTGGCTGGGACTTCCGCAGTAAGTCCGTCAATGGAGCCGTAAGGTCGCTGAAATGATGAATAAATCTGGCGTAGAAGTTGCATAACTGTACGAAACTGCGAACCTCTTTCTGCGTCTTGGGCACTGGCCAGACTGCAACGGCCTCGACTTTCTTTGTGGAAACCGAAATTTTACCAGCTGACACAGTATAGCCCAGATACTCCATCTCTTGCAGGCCGAAGAAGCACTTCTTAAGGCGTAACTTCAAGCCCTCCTCCTTGAATCGTTGCAAAACTAGACGCATGTGCTCCAGGTGTTCCTCCAGAGTTCGACTGTAGATACATACGTCATCGAGGTAGACAATAACGAACTTATGTAAAAAGTCGCGAAGTATGTCATTCATCATCCTCTGAAACGTAGCTGGTGCATTGCACAGTCCAAACGGCATGGCGACCCATTCCATTAAGCCATTAGTGGTCTGAAACGCCGTCTTGTGGATGTCCTGGTCACGCACTCGACCCTGCACGAAGCCAGAGGCGAGGTCGAGGTGGGTGTAAAAGTTCGCGAAGTTCGTTGGCGTCGCATCGGGCCAATTGTTTCAATGGGATGATCCCATTGTCGGCTTACCGGTGGAGAGTCAACAGGTTGCAGTAACTCCGAGAAGTCATCGTAGAGTAACGACCGGAAGTTGTCACGTTGTTCTACAGTTAGCTCCTCACCAGTGTGAAAGTCGGTTGGTTGGTCAGCGGCTGACGTAAGTTCAATGACGTAAAATTCAGCATGACGTCCCCTGTTGCGGCGCGTCTTGCGCATGAGTTTCTAAACTTTCGTACATGACATGAGTAGACACTTAGGGCGTCGTTCCTCGAGGGTAGTCTCCACTGCTGTGCCGTCCATTAGTGTAAAAACTCGGGTGGAACCAAACTGTAAAGAGGCATGTTCGTCATCAAGCCATGGTAAACCCATGATTAAATCAGCAGCGCGTAAATCACGTAAGACGTAAAAAGTCCGGTGAAATTCGTGTCGAGCCAGCTGAGAAGTAACATCACAAACTGTCGAAGAAGTCACTCGTTGTCCGTTGGCGAGTCGAACAGGGGTCTTAGTCACAGACTTCCGAGTATGTAAAGCAAAGCGTCGTACGAAGTCCTCCGATACGAAATCGAGCGTCGCAGCGCAGTCCACTAACCCAGAAATCTGGTTTCCGCCATCAGGAGTTTTCACAGTAAGCTCAGTGCGAATTAACGGGCGAGCTTTCGTGAGGTCCGTCAGTAGGGCTGTAGCTGGCGGAGAAAATTGTCGCAGCTTAGCGATGGACTATTCCGCGTCGCCAGAAGGTACATGTACCGAAGGGTAGTGGTCAGATGCTGTAGGTGTTGTCGAGTCGTAAAACGCACAATCTGCGTCGAATAACCACAGCTGCACATGCCAAGGAGCTGGATCAACCACCTCATGTTGTGCAGGGTTCTCCCGTGACTGGTGAGTAAAAAGCTGTGTCCGCGCTGGGAATTCTTGGTAGAGTTTCCAGTGCTTAGTCAATTGAGAAAATTTCGCCCATTTCGGTAGCACAAAAACTGCCATCGTAGATGTCGGAGATGTTCGACGACAATCCTCAAAATGCTGTGCAATCTGCTCAGCTAACTCCCAGGGTGGATTAATGAACACCCGTTCTCCTGACAAGTCCCTCTCAAGAATCGAGTCACTCGGCGAACAGTGAGGTAAGTCACTGTGCGAGTTTAGACCTTCATCATCAGCACATCCCTCCAATGTGAAGTTGAATCGTGCATGCAGAAGGTCAAGAACAGAGTAAACCATTTTCCAATCAATCGAACGTATGGTTACAGGTTTACGACTCTGTCTCTGCTTTGTCTGACGACGACCACCTGCTACAAAAGGAGCAAGTGTCGCGATTGTAGTCGATGGAGATGTCGAAGGCGCGTCGACGACCTCTGTTGCTAACAATGTCTCAGAACGAACAATAGATGTAGCCGGCTGCTCTACTTCGTTAGTAGAACAGCCTTGCCACCATCATTGCTTCTTAGATTGCGGTGTCTCCATTGGTGCCTTGCCCTTCAGTTTAGGGCACTGAAACAAGCGGTGTCCCTTCTTGTGGCACTTGAAACAAAGACCCTCTTCCATGTGTCTCTTTCGCTCCTCGGATGTCATTGCATTTGCGATTGCATTGAAGTCAGTACGGCCAGTGTTTGAAGATGGTTGACCTCGACCACCACCTTGATTGCCTCCACGTCCACGGCCTCGACCACGGCCACCACCATTGCGCTTCCAGATCTTAGAGGCTCCGACGAGTGGGTCGTCAGAATTGCGCTTCCTTGTGGGTTGAGCAGACGGGCCAGCTGAAGACCGCATGCTCCCGAGTTCCGGCGAATCCGTTACGACGTCATTCAGAAAATTCTGTAGTTCCACCAGATTGACGATGTAACCCTTTTGCGACCGATGTGACTTAGCTTGGGTCTTTAGGGCTAAACTAGCCATGCCATTGATGAAGCGTACACATTGTACATCTGCTGTAAGGTTTTGACGTGACCGACGTAAGAAGTCATTGAACTGCTTGACGTAGACAACGTAACTCATCATATTGCCTTGCGTAAGGTTGAGCAAAGCGTTAATCGCGTCATCTTGGATGTTCGGGAGAAACGTAGTCTTGCGTGTTTCCGCGACAAGCAGGTCATAGGTACACGGGATAGCAGCTTGGTTTTTCGGCTCAGCCACCACCCATTCAAAGGTCCTGAGAATTGTGACGTAACCCAGATTACTGAGTCGTACGAGTCAGCCGTAATACCGAGCAATAGAAAGCGCTGCGGTTGCGCTTCAAGCCAATCCTCCAAGTCACGGGCATTGCCTCCAGACTAATACGGGGAGTTAATCGCAGCCTTGCGTTGTGTCACCGTAAGTGTCACAGGTAGTCCTGCCAAGTTACGAGTAGGCATTGGGGTACCCAAACGTAAATCAGTCGGTGTCTCACCACACAGCAGATTAATATAGCCTCGAATCAGCCGCCAGACAGGACCAACATCTACCGATAAAAACCGAGGGTACATGAAGAACCATCTTGGGATAGCCGTGTCGTCATGGAAGAGTGGCTGATGTGTATAAACTGCACGACGAAAAGTCTTCCATTGAGTCACGTAACCGAAGCGAAGTAACTCGCTCTTGTGTTTCACAAAAGGAAGTAACCCCGTCTGAGCCGGCGTAAGATTCAGACCACCGATATCGAGCGTTTCCGGGACGACGTAAGAACCATCCGGATTAATTGTAGACTGGGTTGTAACAGCCTGCTCGAGCTGAGCAAGAGTACGTAAGTGGCTCGTAGCAAACAGTACGGGGACAGAAGCCGAGTACACGTAAACAAGCTGTTGTCCATCAGTTAACGCAACTCGAACAGGGGCGTCACTCAACAACGTCAAATCCTCCGGAGTCAAAGCGAGACCGGTTTCCTCGTGTAACTCATGAACGGCAGCATCAACAGGCTCTTCATTAGCTGTAACAGAGCCAGTCGGGAACCAAGTTTTACCGGTACGAGGCTCGCGTTGTAACACAAGCTTTACGTTCGACAGTTTAGTCCCTCCAACGTGAATTACGACCACCACGTAACGTCCAGGTCCAACAGAAGCCATATCGAGTCAATCAAGCAACGTCGAGCGAATCAAGAGATAGCAAAAACGTGCGTCGACCAAAGAGCTCCGAAACGAGTGTGGCGGTTAGCCTCCTCAAGCTAAACGCTAGCACAAATCAGTTCTAATCTGTCTGGTTCTATCGTTACAATATGACAAAATGATGTTGTCGAGATATGTTGAGAAGATGTCTCACTGCTGTACTTAAGCAGTATATATTGTAAGTGAACAATGGAATTGTTAAATGGTTCTGTCTTCTCCCTCTATTGCACTGGGCTTGAATATGTCTCTGCCCATATAGCTTACGCATGCTTGCTGCGCTTACGTGTCAGGCGTTAGGGCTGTCTAACCGTCGTCATCCGTCCAGAGACTCGGCCTGCTTAGCATTGGGTTTCACGACGCGGCTCCTTATGCATCGGAGAACTCGCTGAGGCGCGTCATCTGGCTAGTTAGATTAATTGTGCGTACCTATACGTACCATGAGGTAATGGTCGTACTGTAGCATCAACACCCTTATGAATATTGCAGTAGCGACGTACCCACGTGTATACGTCCGTCCGATGGAAAAGCACGAATTAACTTAGTAACGAGTGCATGTACAACGTCATGTAATGTACTGTTGCAAGACTGTTCTCGTCACAGAGAGAGAGGGAGAGAGAGTGAGAGAGAGAGAGAGGGGGGGGGGGAGGGAAAGAAGGAGGGAATGGCTGTACGTTTGGTACGTTTTGGTACGTTTAAAGAGAGAGAGAGAGAGAGAGAAAGAGAGGGGGGGGAGGAGGGTGTGAGAGGAAGAGAGAGAGAGAGAGATAGAGACACAGAGAGACCGAAATTGAAATTGAAATTGTTTACAACATGTCCCGGCAAACTGGACCGGCTGTTGTCTCACGGGCCACTCTACTTCGCCATACATGACTTATTAGCAAGTTGGGCCCGGGTCTCTCCGACCAAGTACATTTCTTATCGACACACCTATCCGCAATGTGTGTCGACGTTCCTCGGGAGTTAAAAAACTGTAAGCAGCCGCAGTAATCGCCACAGGCCCCCCACCTAAGCAGTAACAGCGTAATAATTTTGTAAGCAAGAAAAACAGATCTAAAAATAAATCCACTTGTCGAGAAATTCAAAACTAAACTGCTGCTCGACCTTCACGATGCACGGCCCGCTCCCACCGAACCGGGGTGTCGACCGGCCTAGGCCGGTCGGCGTTCGGGAGGGACGACGGGCCAGCCTAATCTAGCTCCCGCGTGACTTCGGTCTTGCCGAAGGTAGGAGGGGAAAGCCTGGCAAAATCCCCTCCTCGCGCGGTCGCTCATCAATCCCGCCTCTCCATCCCGTAAACCCCGCCCCAAGGTCTTGCCGCGTCCACCGACGCGGCGGCCCTCCGTGTCGAGGTCCCCCATCACCTCGAGGACAGGTGGGGGGACCGAGACATACAGACATAGAACAAACTAGCGCTCCTGCCTCCGCGCCTGAATTTTTTCCGCTCATTTCCCCGGTTTTTCCTCTGTCTGGTACCCGGGTACCTGTCGATTTTCCGGCCTGTGGCCGTACCCTCCCCCCTCTGATCGCGCGTCCACCGAGCAGCCGTTTCTTGAGCGGGGGCCTCCGCGCTCACCCGGGCCCACGCTCAAGGAATCCTAAAATTATGAAGGTCTGTCGGGGTAGTGGGTGTCGAAGAGGGGGGGGCAGATCACCGTAGCCGGATCCGGCGGGCCGAGGGCGCCCGGAATTAAACAAAACCCTCCGTGCCGGATTTTCCGGCGGTGCCGACCCAAAGGGTCGTCGCCGCCAGATCGTGTCGCTCCTCCCATCGCGACTGTCCTCCTTGCCGTCCCAGCTTACTCCTCCCCCCGGGAGATGACGCTGGACGACGTAGCGACGCGCTAGTGAGCGCCCTACCCTGGTGCTGCTCCCCAACTAGCTCGACTCCGGGTATGGACATTATTTTTAGTATCCAAAAAAGCCCTCCGTACATGGCTTTCCGACGGCGGCTGATCCTGAGGATCGCCGCCGCCTCATATAGCCGCTCCTCCGTCTGCGACTAGCCACCGGCATGTGCCATGTCTTGCCTCACCCCTCGGCAAGGTTCGACTGGCACATGGCTGGTCGACGGCTAGCGAGCGCCCTTTCCTGGCGCTGCTTCCCGGCTGGCCACCACCAGCTCCAACACCCGCCTCCCACCGCTGATCCGGCCGTACCCTCCTCGCCATCAAACGCTGCCGTAGTACATGCCCCACCCCTCAAAGTAAGGCTGTATTTAGGAGTATCTGTACGCGAAAGAACATATTGGACGGGCTGAGCGGGAGATCTTGGCGTCGGTATTGCACAGAAATTATTTTTTCAAAAGCCCTCTGTACATGGCTTTCCCGACAGCTGCAGATCCCGCGGATCGAGCTGTCGGCCCTCTTAGCCCCCTACCGTGCCAGGCCTGGCTAGAGAGACCGACACACACACACACACACACGGAGAGAGAGAGAGAGAGAGAGAGAGAGAGAGAGAGAGAGAGAGAGAGAGAGAGAGAGAGAGAGAGAGAGAGAGAGAGAGAGAGAGAGAGAGAGAGAGAGAGAGAGAGAGAGGGGGGGGGGGGGGCAAGGGAGAGGGAATGGCTGTACGTTTGGTACGTTTTGGTGCGTTTAAAGAAAGAGAGAGAGAGTATTTTTCCGTAATATTATTTGGTCATAAGATATGTAAGTAAGTACTTCAATATGATATAGTTTACTGTATGGGAAATATGGCCCATTCTACATAAATTTGAAATATCAATCGCCTTTTTAATTATATCAAAGCCAACACGTTTCTTATCCATAAAAATGCAGGAAAACGTTCCGAACAGCGCAAAGTAGATATACGAAGATACGACGATAGATCTATGAAGTTTTCTGTCTGTACGTTTTGGTACGTTTTGGTACGTCCGCATGCCGCGTCGGATTTTTTGATATGAAGCTATCCCTAGAGGGGAATCCCGCCGGCCCGGCCCGGCCCGGGGCGGGGGAGCGAAAAAAAAAAAACGGTAGACGGGGCGCGCGAGACTACAGGTACGGTTGAAGATACCGTACCCGTATAGTACATGTATTTTGTTAGGCCGGCCACTAGTGGAATAGCCAAATAGCGCACACGTGACCATGTTGCTGTACGGTACAGTACGTCACAGTACGTTTCTCGATTTCAAGGCAGTCCAGTCAGCAGGAGTCGGCCTAGGATGTATGGGTGCTATTACGCGTTACTAAACAAATAGCGAATAGGGACCAACTACAGTTATGTACTTGTGTGGACCGTCTAGCTACGATCGCTACTACCAACTACGTGGAGGAGCTACCCCGCAAGTCGGTATCGAAAAAGTTGAGTCGACGAGAATCTTGCTGCCACACAGATGGTGCAACTTGTTTTATAAAGGTATCTCAAGGTACGCTTCTAGATTTTCTATAAATTCGGCGTCGATCTACCTCTTGTTTGAGCGAGTGGGCAAGTCAACAAGAGATAGATTTTCGAAAATGCGCGTGTCCGGATAGATCGCTCGCCGAGCGAATGCGTCCGCTGTTCACTCCAACACAAGCCGCGCAGGATTCCATGATAGCGATAGCGACTACGTGGTGAACATGTGGGGTACTAGCGATAGTCCTAGGATTCCTTCTTCTAGACGATGGCACGCCACTGATTTTGCGTTGTCCCATTGCTGGCATCCCTCGTTGCTGTACGGGTACCTATAGTCGGTGAGCCAGCCCAAACCTATAGAGCGGTCGCTCAAACCCATAGCGGTCCGGTTGTATTTCGTTATGTCAATTCGCATGTATATCGTCTATATTATTTGAAGAACGCTATACCTCCTATTCCGAATAGGAGGTATATTTAGTCAGATTGTTTGAAATCTAGAGGTTTGCAAAACTTACTTACATATGTGACAGAACGCAAACCTGAACGGTAAGGCGTTACTGTAAAAGCGGCGCGTCTCACCCAGTCCTCGAGGTAACCCTCGAGGACTGAGGAAACGCCTAGCGCAACGCCCCATGCCCTGCCCCCAGCAGCACTAGCTAGCTGCAGCCCCCTTAAGCCGGTGCAAACCCCGAGCACTGCCACTCTCTGCTTTGCGCTCGCCCATCTTGCTCGCGCAATTGCAGTCTCGACTCTCGTAGGGTGTCAGTTTTACATCGTCTCATGCGCACTCGAGCGTCACGAGACACTTCCCCCCGTTCTAAGTCGCCGTCTAACAACATGCAGCCTGAGCCGTCGTCGTCCGCCCACGGAGTCGACCCTCTCCCCTCTGTAATCGAACAACGTACTTCCGAACATATTCAAAGCGCAGTTTTGGCCCTCGAACTCCGACATGCTGAGCAGATTCAGGCGTCTAACACCGCCTTACTAGCCCAGCTCGAAAGATTAACAAGACCATCCGTGCTACCGAATCAACAACAGTCCATTCCCCCTGACGCGACTATTGCGACTGAGGATGGTAAGGCAGCCCATGAGCAGCCTATCGACATGCTGAACGACGACCCCGAGCTCCACGAGCCCGAGTTCGTCGATTTTGCCGCCTACGGTAAAATCATTCCTGTCGGTTTGGAGCGACCCCCTCGCGACATCGACGAACCTCGTCTGTGGACGCTAACGGACGACACGGCCCGCTTCCTCAACGACCGGAAATCTCAAGCGGGGTACGACGAGTACCTCCACATCGGGTGCTATGCCCACTTCGACAGCTGCGCCAACGCGGCAATCAGCGAGGCTTTGGACACGCTGTCAACCGGACCTCCTCTACTAGCGGAGCAGGCATCGGCCGTTGCCCTCATCCGAGCGGGTCATCGCACCCACACAGCGACGGAGGAGGCCGCCTGTACTCGACTGGGCTTCCTCCGCCTCACCAAGGGCGGACAAACGAGCTCTGATACGGACCGAGTGTTTGCAGAACTCGCCCACGAGCGTTTTTGGCGCCCACGCCCTACCGCGGTCTCGAGCGCACTGGACGAGCTACGCCAAGCGTTCGTCGATCGGACGCTCGAAGTCAGCCTACATGCCGCCAGCAAAGCAGCTGCTGGAGCAGCGTTCGCGAAAGTCACTCCGGACAAGCCACCCGGACAGGACGCCAAGGCCAAGAATGCAGCCGCCGACAAGCGCAAGGCCGCAGCAGCAACAAAAGCGGCAGCGGCAGCCGGAACTAAGCCCACCGACGGAGCGAAGACCACCACAAAGAAATGATGGTGTGACCCGCCGCGCCGATTCCTGCTCCCCGTCATCAAGCTACATGCGTCACCGCGTGCGGCTCACATGGCGGGAGTGGGAGCATATCGGCGCGAGCGGTCAAGTCGTGAACTGGATCCGCCATGGCGTGCGGGTCAAGTTCAAAAACGGCCTACGTCCCCAACCTTTCAACCACGGAGTCTCCATGAAGGACGCCACCCTGCCTCAACTCGACTTCCTAGCTACAGAGCTTCCACGCTTCGAGGCCTGCGGAGCCTGGGAGCGCGCCTCCAACACCCGCTACGTCTCCCGCATGTTTCTCGTCCCGAAACCCGGTGTAAACAAGTGGCGCCTTATCATCGACCTCCGCGAGCTAAACCGCTATTGCGCGGAATTCAAGATGTCCTGCGAGACCCTCAAGCACTTACGCCACCTGTCCCGCCCGGGCGACTACTTCGCCTCCCTCGACCTAGCGGACGGCTACTACACGCTCGGCATCAGAGAAGCGGACCGAGATTTCTTCACAGTCAAGTACCGCGGCGAGCTGTGGCGCCTCGCATGCCTTCCGATGGGCTGGTCGGGGTCGGCTTACTATTTTTGCAAACTAACCCAAGTGTTCACCAACTACTTTCGCCGGGCGCCTACCCCGATGACCTCCTCCTCCGCGACGCCATACAAGCCGTCACGACGTTTCCTTCGCAACGTCCGATGGCGCGGGGTACGACTGCTACCTTACATGGACGACTTCCTATTCATGGCCTGCTCGTACGACGCAGCTCTACTGCTACGCGACCGCATCGAGACCCTTCTCCACCGGCTCGGCCTCCAGCGCAACCCCGACAAAAGCTTGTGGGAGCCCACCCAGGTGGGTACCCACCTCGGCATGACAGACGACCTCTCGCAAGGCGAATTTCGAGCCCCGACCGACAAGCTACACGCCCTCGCAACACAAGCTTCAGCGTTACTCGGCCGCGCGGCTACCACCGCTCGGTGGCTGCCAGCCAGACAACTCGCGGCGTTCGCTGGCAAGGCACAGTTTCTCTACCTCGCCATCGCACCCGCCCGCTTTTTTCTACGCGAACTCCATTGCGTACTGGCAACGCGAAAGGGATGGGGCGGACGTGTGCGAATGACACACCAATTGCGTCGCGACCTCGAGTGGTGGCGCACGGTGCCCGACCAACACAACGGCCGCTCCATCTACAAACCAATCGAGACCGCGTACCTCCACGCCGACTCAAGTGGTTACGGGTGGGGAGCCGTCATGAACGACAACCATGCCTACCAAGCCCGCGGGTTTTGGTACGACGACGACCGCCAGTAGCACATCATCAGGAAGGAACTCCGCGCCGTTCGCCTCGCGATCGAGTCCTTTCTACCACAACTCCGAGGTCGACATGTTTTACTTCACGAAGACAACACAGCCGTCGTGGCTACGCTCTCCAAACTCACTACGCGCTCTCCGGTCATGTTGACCGAATTGCTCCGACTCTGGCACCTCATGGACGTCAACGACATCAGCATCCGACCCCGCTACATCCGCTCGGCAGCGAACATATGGGCCGACAGCCTAAGCCGAGAGCTCGACCGCGACGACTGGCAGCTGTACCCCATGATATTCGCCTACCTACAGACAGCGTGGGGTCCACTCTCGATCGACCGGTTTGCGTCGATGGAAAACGCGCAGCTCCCGCGTTTCAACGCCCGGTGGCGCGACCCACAATGCGAGGACGTCGACTGTCTACACCTACCGGACGCCGCGTGGCAATGCGAGACAAACTACTGCAACCCGCCGTGGTCGGCTCTGCCCGCCCTCTGTGCGAAACTACGCCAATCAGGGGCCGCTGCTACCGTCATCGCACCGTACTGGCCCCACAAGCCGTGGTTCCTGGCCTTCCACGACTTGGCCACCGAGACCATCCACTACCCCCCCTCGCGCGACCTATTCTTCCCCGGTCGGCTAGGCTCACGCGAGGGGGTCGGACGGCCAGGATGGAGCATCGTGGCCTTTCGACTGCCACGCCGGCCTGGCTACACACCCGCAGAGGCGCAATAGGACGCACACTACGAACGGCCAACGCAAGCCTCACAGAGCTACGCGCTATGGCCACTCGTTCGCACATGCCCTCGCGGCATGTCCGCTACACCTTACGAGAACCGGACGCACACGCCCCGTGGACGGCTACCATGACCGACCGACTTCGCAACATGTTGGGTACCGACCACATCGGGACCACCGCGCTACACCTGTTGAGCAGCTCCTTGGCCTTGACTACGTACGCCAACTACGACAGCGGCATGCGTCAATTTGCCGCCTTCTGCCACGAGGAGGACATCCATCCGCTAGAGCCTACTACACAGTCTGTCGTTCGCTACACAGCCTGGTTGGGATTGCAAGGTACCGTCGCCGCTGCATCGCTACATCTGTACTACTCGGCCATTAACAAGTTTTTCCGCGACCACCAGCAGCAGCCGATCGCGGTCGGGGAACTTTTGGCCGACGCTCGACGCGGACTCGAAATGCAACAACAGCGTCTACATGCAGCGGACTCGCGCCTCCCGTTGCCAGCCCCTCTAGCGCTCTCGCTACTCACAGCCGCCGCCGACCTCCGTAAACACCTCCGGTGGACACCTACTTCACGGCACCTCATCGCGCAATTTCGCGCGCTATTGGCAGTCTGCACAAACTATGCGTTTTTCTGCAGAGCCGAATCCGGTGTAAGGTGTTTAACACAAAACCTCGTCGTCGACCGCCCATCCCAGAAAATCTGGCTTTTCATCCGCAAAGCTAAGGGCGATAAGAGGCGCAGCGCAGCCGACAAGCCTATCCTCGCTATCCCGACTACTGCCAATCCGGTGATGGCCGACCTACTAGAAAATTATTGCACGCAGCGGACCGCCTACTGCAAGAAATTCTACAACACCCCCCCCCCCCCCGCCGCACTATGGAGCTTCGTACCTTACGAAAACTCCGGCGACTCGCAAGCAGCTGCGACACTCTCCGCCTGGCTCCTCGACGCATGCGACGCCGTCGGCGCCACACCTCCAAGTGGATTTACATGGACATCGCACAGCCTACGCAAAGGTGCCGCCTCCGCCGCTAGTTGCATCGGGACCCCACTCCACGTCGTCAAATACATGGGTGGTTGGGCCAAGAACAATTCTGTCACAAAAGGGAAATACATCGACCCTACCATGACCCCATCTCCAACGGTACTTCGGCTTGCTCGTCCCCGCCAACCCGCTTCATCATGACTAGGCTGCGCAAACCTCCGGTTTATTACATACTGGCAAAACGTGCCCTCGGGTAAATAGTCAGATTGTTTGAAATCTAGAGGTTTGCAAACTTACTTACATATGTGACAGAACGCAAACCTGAACGATAAGGCGTTACTGTAAAAGCGGCGCGTCTCACCCAGTCCTCGAGGTAACCCTCGAGGACTGAGGAAACGCCTAGCGCAACGCCCCATGCCCTGCCCCCAGCAGCACTAGCTAGCGGCAACCCCCTTAAGCCGGTGCAACCCCCGAGCACTTGCACTCTCTGCTTTACGCTCGCCCATCTGGCTCGCGCAACCCACCCACCCAACCCATAATTAGCGCTAATCTCCCCCAATGCCAAGCCTGTGGTGGTCTTTTGGCCAAATTGTAAGCAAGCTGACATCTTTGGCAGAACGTGCCCTCGGGTTAACGCGAATATACCTTCTATTATTTGCATGGACCTATAGCTCGTATCGCTTCGCGATATATCTATTACTAATAATTCCGACGTGTCAGTACGTTTCGGTACTGTATAGTGATACGTACCGCTATCGCTATTCCGCTATTCCTCTCTAGTGGCCAGCCTTAGTCATACCTGTACCTGCTGTACCTTAAGGGGGTTGATATTTTTCAAAAAGAGTTTAGACCAGGTATGTGCTGATGTCACTTCAGTTCAATTGAGTTCAGTAGTTCAGCCTAAACAGAAGTGACTTCAGTTCAGTCTGAAGTCTCGGCGAAAGTGGCATGAACACGACTGGACTGAAGTCAGCCTATATTTAATTTTTTAATCGGGTGAGCTGTCCCTGTTCGGCCGCCCTCAGATTTGGCGATATCCGTCGAGAAATACTGCGTACCGTTATTTGTCACCCATTTGTGGCCGTGTTGCGATGTACAGAGTAAGTACTGGTAAATAGTATATTTGTATCATGGGATTACATAAGACCTTATGTATGGAAATTCGTACTTTTCGGGAGCTCGGCGGGGTCAGGGTTTAGGGTTTAGGATTTTAGGGTTTGTTGGGTCAGACGGGGTTTCAGAACGCTTCAAGGGGTTCTTCATGTCACTTCATGCGGGCCTTCAGTATGAAGTCTTGACCTGAATTCATGTTGTGTTCTGTTAAGGGCCTGAATTCAGCTGAACATCTGAACAGAAGTCACTTCAGCATGAATTAAGGCCCTGAAGTCTCAATTGAATTCAGGCCTGTATACTGTTCAGCTGATTTCAGGCTGAAGTCCCTGAAGTGACTTTAGTTCTGTCTAAATTATCATGAATATACTTCAGCACAACCCTAGTTTAGACGGTTCCGAAGGAACCGGGTTCCCCCCGGTGGAATTATGTACCCAGGTATCACATTTCGATTTCTTACAAAATATATTCGCTACATTCTCACCATATATTGGCGGTTGCGTAATGCGGATGTAACAGCTGCGTAATATACTAAATTTTTGACATAAAGAGCTTGTTGGACAGCTTGTCAAAACACTAGAATAGAACACTATCACCGCCCGCCTAGTGTGTGCTGAGGAGATCCGCGCTTGATTTCTGACCAGTGAGCTTTTACGCCGAAGCCACTCGCCTCCATACCCACCGCATGTCAGGCGCCTACACTTATGAACCATCCCATGATGTTCTTAGCTAGCCAACCACGTAGCGATGTCTCAAAGCAAGGAGCGAGTACACCCAAAAAGTGCTTAAAAAGGGATCAATGGACCATCCAAGCCAAAAGCGGGTGCACAAGGCGGCGGTTGTGAGGAGGGCACCATGCGAGTCTCCCCATCTTTGTTTCGCACCTCGGGAGGCCGACCACGAGGTTCATAGCGATGTCAACGCCCTTAGCCGTTGACAAATGAGCCGGACATGATGAGCCAAGACAGCTAGTCTCCAAGGGCAGCGCGTGGCTAGCATGGCCACTCTCCACACTTTTGCCGATAAGTTTCTTCGTAGCTCGCAACCGGTTGCAATACTTCCGCTTCTTGAAATAGCCGAGATGCGATAATCATCGCTCTCACCCGCATGGTGTGGGACATAAACATCACCGGTGTGGCTAACGGCAACGCTCTTCGCCCTTGCCATCAAATGCACAAAGCCATCGTGGCGCCTCCATGATTTTAGCTGATCGGGACCACCACTCGTTTACCATTCCGAAGTGGAAGCCAACCACATGGGCATTCTTTAGAGCAGCCCATGAATGACACGCCGTATCGGATTGAGCTGCCGCAAGTACAATAGAAGCTCTAACGGCCAGACCTCCCATGCACCTTGTCACATAATAGCACGAAGTGGGGATTCACACGCATGCTGATGATAGTGTGCCAAGTGACCACAACAAAAATGGTGGTAGCTCGCAGGTTGAACCCAATGGTAGGTGGCAATACCCGCCATCAGAATTCCTGTCGGGATCATAGTCCAGACCTTCAATGCCCCTATGTGCACCTAATCCATTGCATGCACAAATATTTTCATGCTACACAATCATCCATCAATGCTCTATGATGTTTCAGCGTGCACGCGCAAATCCAATAGAAAGCATAAGGTTTCCACAAAAAGGCGACTGTGTAGATACCTTGCATGCAATCATCAGCACTATCAACTTGGTATACAGTGACATCCTTTGACTCGGTGAAGGCCATGGTTGTACACCTCTTGCACTGCCGAGTGTATGGGGGGAAACATTTATGTTATTGATAAGTCACCAGCCGCATCGGCTTTACAATTAATCTCCAAACACGCACATGCTTTCCTTAACATACAAAATAGACATTCACACACATTATGAAATAGTAAAACAGACACACACACACGCACGCACACATACACACACCTACAAAATTAAAAAGAAATATGCAATGGCACGGCGCCCGCCGGCGGCGCAGCGGCGGCGGCCCCGGAGGGGGGTGCGCTCGCAGGCCCGTCGGCATCCCCTCACCTCCCCGTGGTGGGCGCTGGAAACCCCGTAGCCGTGCCAGGCCTGGCACGGTAGGGGGCTAAGAGGGCCGACAGCTCGATCCGTGGGATCAGCAGCTGTCGGGAAAGCCATGTACAGAGGGCTTTTGAAAAAACTAATTTATGTGCACTACCGGCGCCAAGATCTCCCGCTCGGCCCGTCCGATATGTTTTTTCACCTACAGATACTCCTAGATACATGCTTACTTTTAGGAGTGGGGCATGTACTACGGCAGCGTTTGATGGCGAGCAGGGTACGGCCGGATCAGCGGTGGGAGGCGGGTGTTGGAGCTGGTGGTGGCCAGCCGGGAAGCAGCGCCAAGAAAGGGCGCTCGCTAGCTGTCGACCAGCCATGTGCCGGTCGAACCCTACCGAGGGGTGAGGCAAGACAGGACACATGACGGTGGCTAGTCGCAGATGGAGGAGCGGCTACATGAGGCGGCGGCGATCCTCAGGATCAGCCGCCGCCGGAAAGCCCTGTACGGAGGGCTTTTTTGGATACTAAAAATAATGTCCATACCCGGAGTCGAGCTAGTTGGGGAGCAGCACCAGGGTAGGGCGCTCACTAGCGCGTCGCTACGTCGTCCAGCGTCATCTCCCGGGGGGAGGAGTAAGCTGGGACGGCAAGGAGGACAGTCGCGATGGGAGGAGCGACACGATCTGGCAGCGACGACCCTATGGGTCGGCGCCGCCGGAAAACCCGGCACGGAGGGTTTTGTCTAATTCCGGGCGCCCGCGGCCCGCCGGATCCGGCTACGGTGACCTGCCCCCCCCCCCCCTCTTCGACACCCACTACCCCGACAAACCTTCATACTCCTAGGGGTCCTTGAGCGTGGGTCCGGGTGAGCGCGGAGGCCCCCGCTCAAGAAAAGGCTGCTCGGTGGACGCGCGATCATAGGGGGGAGGGTACGGCCACAGGCCGGAAAATCGACAGGTACCCGGGTACCAGACAGAGAAAAAACCGGGGAAATGAGCGGGGAAAATTCAGGCGCGGAGGCAGGAGCGCTAGTTTTTTCTATGTCTGTGTGTCTAGGTCCCCCCCACCTGTCCTCGAGGTGATGGGGGACCTCGACACGGAGGACCGCCGCGTCGGTGGACGCGGCAAGACCTTGGGGCGGGGTTTACGGGATGGAGCGGCGGGATCGACGAGCGACCGCGCGAGGAGGGGTTTTTTGCCAGCCTTTCCCCTCCTACATTCGGCAAGACCGAAGTCACGCGGGAGCTAGATTAGGCTGGCCCGTCGTCCCTCCCGAACGCCGACCGGCCTAGGCCGGTCGACACCCCGGTTCGGCGGGAGCGGGCCGTGCATCGTGAAGGTCGAGCAGCAGTTTAGTTTTGCATTTCTCGACAAGTGGATTTATTTTTAGATCTGTTTTTCTTGATTACAAAATTATTCGCTGTTACTGCCATTGTAGAGGTTGGGATCAGTGGTTAACGGTCTACCTCACGCTACTAAGTCCTGTATGGCATAGCAAAAGGGGGGGGCCAGAGACAGCAGCCGGTTCTTACTGGTATTGTTGTAAACAATTTCAATTTCAATTTCAATTATGCAATGGCACACACATGCTGACATACACAGATACACCAGCCCGCATAAATGTGCATAGATACTAAAACAGATACATAAAAAACATACAAGCGTGCGGTCACATACTAAATTACTCTAGCTGACAAACACGCATACATGCACTACAACAGACATGCACAATCACACACGTGCACAAACATTAAAACACACACATGCCGAGAATTGTACCATTCCAAATGCAAACACACTACAAAAGGTACACACACATATCCACACACATATCCACACACACACACACACACACACACACACACACACGCTGACTACCACTAAAGCAGGTACATATGACGCACACGGGTGCACACACACACACACACACACACACACACACACACACACACACACACACACACACACACACACACACACACACACACACACACACACACTCACACACACAAGCACACGTAGTGGCATACACACTAAATTTGATACAAATATTTACATGCGCAATAACATACGGACACGTAACATGACACATAAACAAAATCACATACGCAAGCACAGACGGACACACCAAAATGGGTATGAGGTACCAAAACATGAATTATGTACACATAATTACACGCGTATTCTCATTCAGACACGTATTA
Organism: Tetraselmis chui; assembly: GCA_026401115.1. Lineage (NCBI taxonomy): Eukaryota > Viridiplantae > Chlorophyta > Chlorodendrophyceae > Chlorodendrales > Chlorodendraceae > Tetraselmis > Tetraselmis chui. The sequence continues at coordinate 47,474 of JAPMLY010000116.1, forward strand.
AAGCAAGTGCACAACATCACACGTACCAATACAGATAAAGAAAAACAGCTGCACCAACACAACCAAAATACACACAATCAGACAAAAATTTAATAAATTAAATAAATTAAATAAATAAAAAAAGATTATTGTTTTGAATCAGACAAAAACATTCAAAGAAAAAATAGTAAGAAAGATTCAAAGAATAAGAAGACAGGCATTCGGACACGTACTATAACAGGTAAACAATCACAGAAGCAAGCACATGTTGGCACACAACAACAGATATGAACAAACACCTGCACCAACCAACACCTCAATAGACACACAGTGACTGAAGCATACAGACACGTATTGAAACTTAATCCCTAAAACAAGCACGCATACTCTCTCTCTCTCTCTCTATATATATATATATCTCTCTCTCTCTCTCTCTCCCTCTCTCTCTCCCTCCCTCCTCTCTCTCTCTCTCTCTCTCTCTCTCTCTCTCTCTCTCTCTCTCTCTCTCTTTCACACACACACACACGACACACACACACACACACACACACACACACACACACACACACACACACACAAACACACACACACGGAAAACGTAAAGACTCTACCTTGGATGGACAGACCAGCATTAGGAGTGCGGCTAACTGCAAGATACATTCTACTGCACACACGAGCACTGTGAAAATGTCTATATACACGAACAAACATACCAGCAGACATACATATACTTAAATACTGCATACATATACTTACGTACATGGTAGCTGAGAGTGACAGACGTACACGCACACACATAGAAAGACAGATACACAAAACACGCAAGCATGCTTAATCGCACACGCTGACAAACACCAAAACAAATGAACGCACAAACACGCACACGTACATACACACTACAACACAAATGCACAATCACACATGCTTAGAACCACTATGATACACACACACACACACACACACACACACACACACACACACACACACACACACACACACACACACACGCGCGCGCGCGCGCGCGCGCGCGCCAAAAATCACACAAAACCGAATGTAAACCAACTGCAACAAATACACACAAGTGCACGCACACATGCTGGCATACACACTAAATTTGATACAAATAATTACACGCGCAATGGCATACGGCCACGTAATACAACAGGTACACAAATCATACACGCAAACATAGACGGAGACACATCTAAACAAATACACACAAACACCTGCACCAGCACTAAAACAAATACATGCAATCACACACGCTAGAAAACACATGTTGACACACTGCAATAGATACGCACAATGATAAACACATGCACCGACACTTCAACAGATACAATCACACACACTTAGGGACACGTACTGAAACAGATACATGTAATCACACACGCATTCACATAGGGACACGTACTACAACAGATATATACAATGACACACGCGAACACCTGCACTACAACAAATACATACAATTACACACACATACGGACACGTATGACATTAGATACATACAATCACACATGCACACACATGCTGACACACTGCAACAGAAATACACGCATACGGACACGTACTACAAAATGTACATATAATCACCCACGCAATCACATGCTGACATACTGCAACAGATACACAAAATCACACACGCATATGGACACTACCCAAAACACATACATACAATCCCACAGGAAAACACATTCTGACACACTGCAACATATACAGAAAAACACCTGCACTGACACTACCAGGGTTGTGCTGAAGTCACTTCAGTTCAGGCGAGTTCAGTAGTTCAGCCTAAACTGAAGTGACTTCAGTTCAGTCTGAAGTCTCGGCGAAAGTGGCCTGAACCCGACCGGACTGAAGTCAGCCTAGATTTAATTTTTTAATCGGGTGAGCTGTCCCTGTTCGGCCGCCCTGTGATTTGGCGATATCCGTCGAGAAATACTGCGTACCGTTACTTGTCACCCATTTGTGGCCGTGTTGCGATGTACTGAGTAAGTACTGATAAATAGTATATTTGTATCATGGGATTACATAAGGCCTTATGTATGGAAATTCGTACTTGTCGGGAGCTCGGCGGGGTCAGGGTTTAGGTTTTAGGGCTTTAGGGTTTATCGGGTCAGACGGGGTTCAGAACGCTTCAGGGGGTTCTTCAGGTCACTTCAGGCGGGCCCTCAGTCTGAAGTCTTGACCTGAATTCAGGCTGTGTTCTGTTCAGGGCCTGATTTCAGCTGAACTACTGAACTGAACTACTGAACTGAAGTCACTTCAGCCTTAATTCAGGTCCTGAAGTCTCAACTGAATTCAGGCCTGAACACTGTTCAGCTGATTTCAGGCTGAAGTCCCTACCGTGACTTCAGTTCAGTCTGAATTCTCAGACTCGGACTTCAGCACAACCCTGGACACTACAATAGATACACTATCACACGGAAGCGTTCTACAACAGATACATGCTCTCATGCTGACCTTCATACATAGAATTAGGTACACATAATTACACACGCATTTACATTCGGAAACGTGTTTAGCAAATACATATAACCACACACACCAAAATAGATGAACACAAACAGCTGCACCAACACTACAACAGATACACGCATTCGGACACGTACTAAAATAGGTACACACAATCACACGCACAAGCACATGTTGGCACATTACAATATATACAAAAAACACGTGCACCAACACTACAACACATACACAACCAGGCATTACAACAGATACAAACAAACGCCTGCACCAAGAGTACAACATATACACAATGGGCATACGGACGCGTCCTGAAATAGACGCACACAATCAGGAGCTACAATAGATACACAACCACACACACACACACACACACACACACACACACACACACACACACACACACACACACACACACAAACACACACACACGAACACCTGAAAAACGAAGATACTATGCATTGGATAGACATGCCAACGACATGACTTCGGTAAAATGCAAGACACATAATGCTGCACACACCAACGCTAGGATTAGGTCCATATGCACACACAAATAAACTCAAAAACTTACATTACACAGGATACACCTCTCTAAGTGCATTGTAACTGAGGGTGATCAAACCTGAAATTCTTGCAAGCTCCCTCAGTCTCACATCAACCCGCTCCACGACAGGTTGATCGAGGGCGCAGTAAGAGCGAGGGAGTCCGTCAACGGGATGGTTGGAGCGGACAAGATCCGGGTTTCCCTGCCGAAAAGAAAGAAATAGTCAAGTAATAAACAGTCAAAAGCCACATAAAATCTATATTGCACGCTCCGCACATGAGGCGTAGTTCGGCTACGTCAGTAACCGCTGGAGATGTGGGAGGCAGCGGGTTACCCCGAACAACAGCGCTGCACCATCGCGGTTTGACTGGTATGACCACATACAACGAAACGGCTAAGTACGCCGCAGTAAAGCTCAGCCGCCATCTGAAGACCTTGTGCGCACCACCAAATTAGACGGAAGCCTGATATAACACAATATGATTCAGCAAAGTGGGGAAGTACCGGCCCGGGGGGGGGGGGTCGAGGGTAGCAAGAGCAGGTGATAGCGAGGACACGAGGGGAGTGGTGGTTGCGCGGCGAGATCTGTGGACCGGGCGCGGATATTGTCCAGAAAACACCGGTTTTCCTGCTCACACTCACACTCACACTCGCTTACGTGTCAGGCGTTAGGGCTTTCCAACCGTCGTCAACAGTCTAGCGACGCGGCTCGACTAGCATGGAGAATCACGACGCGGGTCATTTCGTATCGAAAACCGGTGTGAGCATCCCGTATATCTACAATAAGGAGCAGAAACGCTCTCAAATTAACTGTCCAATCCCACATGGACATGGCGTGTCCATTGTCCAGAGGCAAGGGTTGCCCTCCCGTAACGTACGCGTACGGTGGCTGGCGTACGCTTACGAGTCGACGGGGGGAACCCGGTTCCCGGGGAACCGATCAATTTTTCCAAGCCCGGGGTGGAGAGAGTCGCCAAAAGATTAATCCCCACTTCGGAGGTACGCTACCGTTTAATCTCCACCCGTCGAGCACCAAGCCCGGGGTGGAGATTGACGCTAAGGGGTTAATCTCCACTTCGGAGGTACGCTGCCGCTTAATCTCCACCCGTCGAGAACTAAGCCCGGGACGGAGAGTGTCGCTAAAAGGTTAATCCCCACTTTTGAGGTACGCTACCGCTTAATCTCCACCCGTCGAGCACCAAATCCGGGGCGGGGTTTGATGCTAAGGGGTTTATCTCCACTTCAAAGGTACGCTACCGCTTGATCTCCACCCGTCGAGCACTAAGCCCGGGGTGGAGATTGACGCTACATGGGTTAATCTCCACTTCGGAGGTACGCTACCGCTTAATCTCCACCCGTCGAGCACTAAGCCCGGGCCGGCAAGTGTCGACAAGGGGTTAATCTCCACTTCGGAGGTACGCTATCGCTTAATCTCCACCCGTCGAGCACTAAGCCCGGGACGGAGAGTTTCGCTAAAGGGTTAATCTCCACTTCGGAGGTACGCTACCGCTTAATCTCCACCCGTCGAGCACTTATCTCCCGGGGTAGTGGAGTTTGACGCTACGGGGGTTAATCTCCACTTCGGAGGTACGCTACCGCTTTATCTCCACCCGTCGAGCACCAAGCCCGGGATGGAAAGTGTCGCTAAGGGGTTAATATCCACTTCGGAGGTGCGCTACCACTTAATCTCCACCCGTCGAGCACCAAGCCCGGGGTGGAGAGTGTCGCTAAAAGGTTTATCTCCACTTCGGAGGTACGCTACCGCTTAATCTCCACCCGTCGAGCACTAAGCCCGGGGTGGAGTTTGACGTAATGGGGTTAATCTCCACTTTTGAGGTACCCTACCGCTTAATCTCCACCCGTCGAGAACTAAGCCCGGTGTGGAGTTTGACGTAATGGGGTTAATCTCCACTTCGGAGGTACGCTACCGCTTAATCCCCACCCGTCGAGAACTAAGCCCGGTGAGGAAAGAGTCGCTAAAAGGTTAATCTCCACTTCCGAGAGCATGCTTTATACCGTAGTCGGTCCCTGAAGGGAAGCGTCGAGTACCGTCCGATGAAAATACTGTCTTAGAGTTTCGACGGTATTTTAACGGTTGCAACGATCTTTGTAACGGTTTTCCGGGATTAAGTTAAATAGTAGTTAAGGTTGTATAAGTGTACGAAGACGTACATGTGTAGCGCGTGCAAGGAATAGGTCCAAATTTGCTATGTTTTGGACCCCAAAAAAGGGACTAAATCCGAGCAACGTTTTAGTCCCTTTTATACAAGGTTTTAGTCCTTTTCTCGGAAGCGGTAGGTCGGACACAAGGATCGAAGCGCCGCGCCACAAAAGATGTTGGGTACGGGATTATTTTCCAAAAAATCCCCGTACCGGGTTTTTCCGATGGCGGATGTTCCTCTGGACCTCCACTGCAAGACCGTGTCGCTCCTCCGGCTGCGACCCTCCTCCGTCCTGCGTAGCTACAAGTCTCGCCCCCAAGGGAGACATAAAACTCAAAGGGCTTTCGACTGCTAGCGAGCGCCGTGCCCTAGCGCTGCTTCCCAACCGTCCGCTGCCAACTCAACACCCTCGTCCCACCGCTGATCCGTCCGTACCCTTCTTCGCCAAAACAAATTCCCCACACATCGTTCCCGTCAGGACGGGAGAGTTCCTGTGAGTATTTAGTCGCTGAAAAAACATATCGGACTGGCCGAGCGGGAGGTCCATGTGTTGGTGTAAGGGTATTATGTTTTTCCAAAACCCTCAGTACATGGCTTCCCGACAGTTATTGATCCCGCGGATCGCAGCTGTCGGTACCTCGTTCAGTCCCCTACCGTGCCAAGCCTGGCACGGCTACGGGGTTACGAGCGCCCACCGCGTGGAGGTAGAGGTAGGTGCCGACGGGCCTGCGAACGCACCCCCCTCCGGGGCCGCCGCCGCTACGCCGCCGGCGGGCGCCGATCGCCGCAGAATCCTTGCACCGTTCTCCAATATTCCGGAGGGGGGTGCTGATCGCCAAGTTGAACAAAAGCGAGCCAACATGACCTCCTTGTCGGACACCCGTACGAGACTGAACCGTGCCGTGCAGGAGCGAAGCATGTTGGGGTCGAAATAATGCACCGTGGAGTCCCGTGAATATATCATCTCAACCAACGGGATAATAGAATGCAAGTCAGGGTTCTTGTACAGGTCCGCAAGGAAACTCCGGAGGGAAATGGTGTTGAATGCGTTCTCCAAGTCCAAGCTTAGAAGGCTGCAATCATGAATAGCTTTTAGGCTAATGCGAGTGGTATGAATGGCTCGCTCGATACCAGCTTTGGTGAAAACCGATCTTTGTACATGGCCCATGTGGTCGGCCGCAACAGTCGCTATCCGCGCTATGGCGTGAGAATGCCGAACTTCAGGAGCTTCACCCCGAAGGCAAGTGGCGTCGCGGTCGACCCCGGTTACTTATTTATAAACAAATAATAATACGAAAAACATTCTCCCTCTCCCTCTCCCCCCCTCTCCCTCTCTCCCTCCCCCCACCCTCTCTCTCTCTCTCTCTCTCTTTCTCTCTCTCTCCCTCTCTCTATCTTTCTATCTTCCTCTCCCAAACCCCTCTCCCTTTCTCCCCTCCCTCTCACCCTCCCCCCCCCCTCTCTCTCCCTCTCTCTCTCTCTCTCTCTCTCTCTCTCTCTCTCTCTCTCTCTCTCTCTCTCTCTCTCTCTCTCTCTCTCTCTCTCTCTCTCTCTCTCTCTCTCTCTCTCTCTCTCTCTCTCTCTCTCTCTCTCTCTCTCTCTCTCTCTCTCCTTACACCCCTTTCTGTCCTTTTCTCTCCATTTATCTCTCTTTATCTCCCTTCCTCTCCCTCACCCCGTCTTTTCACTCTGACTCCTCTGCATGTTTAATTCTCTACCCCCCTTTCCCACCCATTCCCTCTCCCTTCTACCAACTCCCCCCCCCTCTCTCACCCTTTTCTTTCTTTCTGTCTCCCTCCCCTTTTCGCCACTTCCCCTCCCCCCTTCACCCTCTCTCCCTTCTTCCCCCCCCCCCTCGCCCGCCGCCCTTACTCCCCTGTCGCTATCTTATTCTCTTTCCCTCTCCCTCCCCCTCTCTCTCTTTCTATCGACTTCTCCCCCCACTGCGTTTCTTAACTTAGTTTTGTAAGAAAGTCTTGCTTCGATGCGTCCCTAAGAGGAGAACTCCGCTATCCGCATACCCCCGCGCGCGCGCCTGGGCGCGCGCTGCAGTCTCACATTTGCTTCAGCCCCACAGCAGCTCGTCCGTCCGATTCCGACTGCGCGATGGTCCGGGAAACCAGAACGGGTGAAGACTGTGGCGACTGTTAGCGAGAGACGATTCCCCCGATTGTAATTCCACTTCTCTATCTTTGATTCATGCCTGTTTGGCTCAACGCTCATCAGCCTCAGCAAGGACCGTAGCGTTCAGTGCTCAGCTGTTATTTCTAATCTTTCGGTGCGGCATTTGGCCTTCCCCACTCGTCATCCATCATCAAGTGAAGCCAATATTTACTCTCCGTCCTCGCATCACACAGCACAAAGGTGTCGCGAGTTAGCAACTTATGCCTGAATAAGCGCGATGATTGGACTTTTATGATCAGCTTCCAAGTTCTCTCGTGCACCTACTCTCTGCGGCTGTCGACATAAAGCAGAAAGTGCACTTTGTTGTCTTTCTCTACTCGCGTTTTCCTTGTTTCCGATACTTGCCAATAAATGTAACCCGGCTGTCTGCCGGCCGCTATCAGTATTGTGAGCACAAAAGTACTGACGTTACTTTGGCACCCTCGCCTGTGTAGGCTCTGGAGGCGTTTGGTGCACTGCGGCATGACAGGGACGATCAGGGCTGGTGCTGATTTGGTGTCCGTATCGCCAGACAGCAGAGCGGCGAAGGGACAAACCTTGACACACGACCTGTTAGTCGAGTTTGCGGACTTCGTGACGGACAAGGTCGCCTTCGCCGAGAAACAGCGTAAAGGCGTGACGTACTTGGACTGGTGCCCAGATTGGAGTGTCAGTACACTGCCAACTGCCCGGGAACTCTACGGCCGTGGCCTAGACGCTCATAAAATTTTGATGTTCCTCTTTGAGATGCCCTTCGCTTTGGAACTGGAGGAGCCACCTCTACACTGGCTGCCACCGCTTTTGGAGACTTGGTTTGTGAGCGAGACAGACGTAGATTTGGATACAGAGATGTCCAACGGGACCAGAGTTTTGGACATGATCATTATGGACCCACGCCTAGACGTAGAAATGCTGGAATGCTGGGTTGCAAAGAGTGCCCATTCCTCATCTCAATGCGGCAATCGTGCAATAGAGTTGCTAGTGAATCGAGTGGCGAGGGGCTTCGCCGCTGCTGATCACGAGGGAGTAAGCTCAGGGGAAGCACATGGGGAGGTTACCGAAGAGGAGCGTTATTGGCGAATCACTGCCTCATTGCATGCGTTTCAGCTCATGCTGGCGTATGGCTGCTCCCCCTTCTTTGCACGCGCTCTACTGGCGGAGGAGATCTGGCAGCAGCAGAGGAGCCAGCAACGGACGGCCCCTGAAAACAGAGCACAGGGAAAGGGTTACACGAAAGAGGAAAGGCAGATGATAGGTGACAGTAGTGGTGGTGGCCTAGTTCCAACAGCGAGTCCAGCCGGGGAGGCGAACGCAGAGGTGCTGTCTGCATTGACCACAATGCATGCCATTGCTGATAGGGAGGCTTCCCGCAAGCAGCATCATCAACACGGTATCTCACCATGGCGGGAGTGGCTGTCAGCTCTGTGGGAGCTGCTCAGCGCGGACTGGACTGCTGGGACGGTGTGCACATCGCTCGTGGCATTTGTAGTCGTCCTTGCATCTCTAGTAGCGCTGCTGATTGGGGAAGGTAGGACCTGCCAGGTACTGCATGTATCAGGCCTCCCAAGCTCAGATGAGATGTGAATTTGCCGAACATGAAGGCTGAGATCAATGGCAACGATAATAATTTTATTATGTATTTAGTTATTAATGTGTAGCTTTACACAACCTTATTGTCATGATGATTGCGGCTCCAATTACCCTCTCTGCTTTGCCTTTGACACCCGCGCGGCAATCTTGAGATTCATTATATTTTTATGTTGGTGCTGCTGGAGTTGGTGCTAGTGCTGGTGAGTAGGAGCTAAGGGAGAGGCATGGCATGGCCGGACAATATACTACACTCCTCCACAAAAGTCCGGACAAGATTTCGCACCTTCGCAAGTAGAAAATGTAATCATACGTTGATTTTATTGACAAATACCCTGAAATCCCAGGCAATGCTTTTGCGCGCAAAATGGAATGCACCGACAACTGCGAGGGGCGAGTTCGAACACTGCCGGGCATGTGTACTTGGGGTTATCGCGCCCGCACCCGTGCGGCACGCTCTTTCAAACAGTCGCCGTGCTTGGTAGACGAAAAGAGTAACGGGCGCACAACGCCGCAATATGAACGCTAATGCGACGGTCGCGCAAATGTAATGCATAGGCGACGGAGGGAGGAGGTGTTGGGCAGGCCGCTGTGGGGGAAACGCAAGAAATCGCGTATGTAGACTTACCACCGATATGCGCACAACCCGAGGGCAAGCCGCTTTCGGCCACAATATTCAAGCGATCATAACTTACTCATATAGTTGTTCAAATGTGTTAAAACAGGTACAGTTGGACGCATCTTTTCCGTGCGCGTCGAGCGCACCTACTCCGGAGTTCAAAATCCCACAAATCGATTTGTTACGATTTATTTTAATTTGCGAATTATTCCGGCACAGCTGAGCCGCAGTGCCAAGCAACACCCATCGGAGTCGGCTCACCTGATGAGACGATTTGTGCGGGGTTTGTCGATATATGTTAACCAATTCCTCATTCCTATTGACCTCCGAGCCTAATTCCCGACGCGTGCCACGCGTGGGGCGGGTGTGGTTGTTACAAGCACATACCCAAGCATTCCAAACACCACCGTCAACGTGATGCGTCCTTAACGGCCAAGTTGGACCTCGCCCCTCCCCTAAGCCAATCGCCCTCGCATGTTTACAGCGTGCAGTGTTTATCCAAACCTGCGTCATGTGCGTTTTTGCTCGCTTGCTTTCCAACAACATCATCCGTGCCAGCGGCGTGAACTTCCGTGCTCTATTCACACACCCGCAAACCAAACCTCGCGCATTGAACACGGCACCCACGCCTCCAAACCCCCTCCAAAAGGCCCCCAAAAATACGGCTATGTGGAACACAGAGAAGTGTGCAGCTTGGTATGAGCGCTTGAGCAATGCCCAAGCGTGGCGCTCAGAATGACGTGTGTAGTTCAGACAATTTCCCGGGAGTTTATGGGCTTTATTCGACAAACTCCACCGACAACACCCGCTTTAAGCTGAGGTCTAACCACCCCGGATGGCGGCTTACTGCTTGCTTCTCGGCTCTCCTACAATTGGGTGGTACTCGGGTATCGTCGTGCTTGACGTGGTGAGAGGGGAGCGTGTTCTTGACTAGCTTATGTGTAACATAATGCATGTCCGGACTTTTGTGGAGGAGTGTAAATTGCTCGCGAGCGTTGATTATGTAGCAGATACTGGAATCACAAAAGGGCGGACATAAACTTGTCATTCTTGAGTAGTATAGCGCCGACACAGGTGACCCCTATAAAGAGCGCGAGGCCAGGGGTCCTCACGTCTTTTTGGCTCGTTTTGGACCCCCAACAACCACACCTGGCGGGGAAATTGAGAAACGACTCCCCATGAGACTACGGCGGAGGCTACTAAACCCCACACTGCTTTTTCTTTCCGGCTGGCGGTTACCGCCCTCGGAGGATCCCCTACGGGCAGTACTACTTCCGGCGCCCATCTCTTTTGCACAAACTGATCGTTCTGAAAACTTATCGCTTCAAATCGAACGTCTTTCCCCGCAATGACGGCTCGAAGCTGGCCTGGGTCTCTGGTCGAGGTCGTCGAAAATTCTTGAGTGGGCTTGAGCTGTCGGAACGCCAGTGTCGAGCCTTCTGACCTTCAGCGACCCAAGGGCTTTGACAGAGAGAAATTCAATGTGAAAAAGGGGACGGATGTTCCGTGCTCTTGTTCTTGTTTTCAAAAGTGGCTTGGTCGGATGTCGTAGAAGTTATGCGGGCACAACCCAGGCCGACAGCTCTCGGCGCCGCTCGAATATTCAGTATAGCGCAGATGTTACAACGGATCAAGAACAACAACCGGTGGTTACCGCGAAAGCGAGACATACAATGACGGTTTCATCTTAATTGTGTTACGACAACTTGCTATAGATACGGTATGTAGCTTAGTCACGGATCTTTCAGTTGCGCAACTGCCGTTATTCCGGTTACTCTGAAGGTCGGGTGTCCGTAGCCGGAGTGAATTCCTAACAAGAATACATGTACCACGTCACAATATGTGCTGGCAGTGCCACCGGCGTGCAAATTATGCAGATTCTCCATCCGTCGGCAAGCCCGATGGCGTTATCCTGCATCAATTCCCGGTTTCGGGCTCACTGTGACCGAGGTTGGCGTGACAAATTCCCCATGCACGAAGCAAAACGGTCGATTCATAATCAGCGTCTTGGTGCTTGTAATCCATTTATTTTTTATTAATTACTTAAAAGTATTCTGAAAAGAAAGAGCAGCATAAGCCACCAAGCAAAAAGAAGAAAAGAGGGAAAAAAAGTCAAAGCCCGAGGAACGCGAAGGCATGCCACATCATTAGCACTGCCCTCATGCTAAGCATCGCGGAGAATTTTTTTATTAATTCATGTCGATCGGTGTAGTGAAAAAAATCAGCGCCAATTTGAATCCGTGCAGGTATATCTTCTTTCAGCGTATGCACAAGAATTTTGCGATATGTGTGTCCATTCCCTCCACTTCCAGCCTTATTAAAATCAGCATACTCCATATACATGTTAATCCCCAACTGTAAGCTGCGACAATGTACATCATACGTACAATGTAGATAGTCATATTGTTTTAAATCTTGGGGTTTGCAAATCTTACTTACATATGCGACAGAACGCACACCTGAACGGTAAAGCGTTATGTAAAAGCGGTGCGTCTTGCCCAGTCCTCGAGGTAACCCTCGAGGACTTAGGAAACGCCTAGCGCAACGCCCCATGCCATGCCCACAGCAACACTAGCTAGCGGCAGCCCCTTAAGCCGGTGCAAACCCCCGAGCACTGCCACTCTCTGCTTTGCGCTCGCCCATCTGGCTCGCGCAATTGTAGTCTCGACTCTCGTAGTCGAGCAGGGTGTCAGTTTTACATCGTCTCATGCGCACTCGAGCGTCACAAGACACTTCCCCACGTTCTAAGTCGCCGTCTAACAACATGCAACCTGAGCCGTCGTCCTCCGCCCCCGGAGTCGACCCTCTACCCTCTGTAATCAAACAGCGTACTTCCGAACAGATTCAAACCGCGGTTTCGGCCCTCGAACTCCGATTGGCTGAGCAGATTCAGGCGTCTAACACCGCCTTACTAGCCCAGCTCGAACGTTTAAGAGGCCCACATGTGCTTACGAATCAACAACATTCCATTCCCCCTGACGCGACCATTGCGACTTAGGGTGGTAAGGCAGACCATGAGCAGCCTATCGTCATGATGCACGACGACCCCGAGCTCCACGAGCCCGAGTTCGTCGACTTTGCCGCCTACGGTAAAATCATCCCTGCCGGTTTGGAACAGCCCCCTCGCGACATCGATGAACCTCGCCTTTGGACGCTAACGGACGACACGGCCCGCTTCCTCAACGACAGAAAAATCTCAAGCGGGGTACGACGAAGACCTCCACATCGGGTGCTATGCCTTCTTCGACAGCGGCGCCAACGCGGCAATCGGCGAGGCTTTGGACGCGCTGTCAACCGGACCTCCTCTACCAACGGAGCAGGCGGCGGCCGTTGCCCTCATCCGAGCGGGTCATCGCACCCACACAGCGACGGAGGAGGCCGCCCGTACTCGACAGGGCTTCCTCCGCCTCACCAAGGGCGGACAAACGAGCTCGGATTCGGACAGAGTGTTCCCCGAACTCGCCCTCGAGCGTTTCTGCCGCCCGCGCCCTACCGCGATCTCAAGCGCACTGGACGAGCTACGCCAAGCGTTCGTCGACAGGGCGCTCAAAGTCAGCTTACATGCCGCCAACAAAGCAGCTGCTGGAGCAGCGTTCGCAAAAGCTACGCCGGACAAGCCACACGGACAGGACGCCAAGGCCAAAAAGGCGGCCGCCGACAAGCACAAGGCCGCGACAGCAGCAGCAGCGGCAGCAGCGGCCGGAACCAAGCCCAGCGACGGGGCGAAACCCGCCACGAAGAAGTGACGGTGTGACCCGCCGCGTCGATTCTTGCTCCCCGTCATCCAACTACATGCGTCACCGCGTGCGGCTAAGATGGCGGGAGTGGGAGCATATCGGCGCGAGCGGTCAAGTCGTGAGCTGGATCCGCCATGGCGTACGGGTCAAGTTCAAAAACGGCCTACGTCCCCGACCTTTCAACCACGGAGTCTCTATGAAAGACGCCACCCAGCCTCAACTCGACTTCCTAGCGACGGAGCTCCCACGCTTCGAAGCCTGCGGAGCCTGGGAGCGTGCCTACAACACCCGCTACGTCTCCCGCATGTTCCTCGTCCCCAAGCCCGGAGTGAACAAATGGCGTCTTATTATCGACCTCCGCGAACTCAACAACTACTGCGCGGAATTCAAGATGTCGTGCGAGACCCTCAAGCACTTACGCCACCTGTCCCGCCCGGGCGAGTACTTGGTCTCCCTCGACCTCGCGGACGGCTACTACACGCTCGGCATCCGGGAAGATGACCGCGATTTCTTCACGGTCAATTACAGAGGCGAGTTGTGGCGCCTCGCGTGCCTCCCGATGGGTTGTTCGGGGTCCGCTTACTATTTTTGCAAGCTCACATAGGCGTTCACAAACTACCTACGACGGGCGCCTATGCCGATTACTGCCAACACCGCGACGCCTTACAAACCGTCGCGACGTTTCCTTCGCGACATCCGGTGGCGCGGCGTACGCCTACTACCCTACATGGACGACTTCATGTTCATGGCCAGCTCGTACGAGGCAGCTCTATTGCTACGCGACCGCGTCGAGACCCTACTACACCAGCTCGGCCTCCAGCGAAACCCCGACAAAGGCATGTGGCAGCCCACACAGGTGGGCAACCACCTTGGCCCTATAGTCGACCTCGTGAACGGCGAATTTCGAGCCCCTACCGACAAGCTACAAGCCCTCGCCAAGTAGGCTTCAGCGCTACTCGGCCGCGCGGCGACTACCGCTCGTTGGCTACCCGCCACACAACTCGCGGCATTCGCAAGAAATGCGCAATTCCTCTACCTCGCCATCGCGCCAACTCGTTTCTTTCTGCGCGAACTACACTGCGTACTAGCTACTCGGAAGGGATGGGCCGGACGTGTCCGGATGATCCACCAACTAAAACGCGACCTCGAGTGGTGGCGTACAGTCCCCGACCAACACAACGGCCGCTCTATCTACAAGCCAATCGAGACAGCGTACCTCCACGCCGATTCCAGCGGTTACGAATGGGGAGCCGGTATATATTTGTGGTTGAGACGGTATATACACAGTACGCCTTTTTGTGTACAATGTATATATTGTCTCGCAATATTTTAAACAGTGTAAGACTTGACTTGACTTGACTGTCTAAGACTTGAGACGGCTTGTACAATGTACGTCAAAATAACGGACAATGTATATACTGTACACACCGCTACCCCTCGGCTACGTACAATATGGAAACCTACTGAATGAGAGGCAAAACCCCGTTTTATCGGAGGCTTTTCCCCGTGCGCGGGGGCGCCGCACAAGTCTGCAGGATCTGCCTCCGTCACTTTCATCATCGCTAAGATTAGCGCTAAATTGCCAGAAATTGCTAATATTTGTTCGCCACCGCCCATCGCTACTGCGCAGCGTCACTGACCGCCGATGCTGTCGCCATTTGGCAGTATCACCACTCCGATCATCGCACGCCACCACGGGCGGGGGGTGGACAGTTTGAATTAAACATATGTACCGGCGGATAGGTTATCGTGCCGCCGACACAACATGAGTGGCGCGTCAGAGTCGGTGGGTGTTGAGGAAGACCACTCGCCCTCTAGCAGGACGAGCGGCATCTGGGGCCCATTTTCTGGATCGTTTCCTAGTGGAAGGAATAATAGAGCGGATGATTGGAAAGGGGTTCTTCTAACAGTTCTACCGATGAACGGTAACCCGAGTGACTCCCTGGCAAATGTGCCGGTCGCTAAATTTATAGGCGTCCGGTCGAAGGTACCAGAAAGCCACCAATTCCAATTTGGTGTGCCGTGCTGCTTCTAGTCTAAACTATTAAATATTACTATAGAGTATTACCTACTCGCAGCACAGCGACAATGTTGTGACGAGTACAGTCCTGCAACAGTACATTGCAGGACATTGTACAGGTACTCGTTACGGATTCCAATTCGTGCTTTTCCACAGGACGGACGTATACTCGTGGGTACGTCGCTACTGCAATATTGTAATGGTGCTAATGCTACAGTACGACCAGTACCTCCGGTACGTACAAATATGCACAATTAATCTAACCAGCCAGATGACGCGCCAGAACGAGCTCTTCAATGCAGAAGGAGCCGCGTCGTGAAACCCAATGCTAGGCAGGCCGTGTCTCGAGGACAGATGACGACGGTTGAGCAGCACTAACGCCTGACACGTAAGCGAAGCTTGCAGGCGTAACTAGTCTGGGCTGAAACCTATTTAAGCCCAGTGCAGTAGAGGGAGGTGACAGAACCTTTTAACAATTCCTTTGTTCACTTACAACATCTACTGCCTAAGTACAGCAGTGAAACATCTCTCATCAATTGCCTCTCGACAACATCATTTGCCATCTTGCAACAACAGAACTAGACAGACTAGAACAGATTTGTGCTAGCGTTTAGCTTTCAGAGGCTAACCGCCACACTGGTTTCGGAGCTCTTTGGTCGACGCACGCTTTCGTTGCTCGTTGATCTGCTCGACGTTGTTAATTGAGTTGAGATGGCTTCTCTCGGAGCTGGACATTACGTGGTTTTGGTAATTCATGTCGGAGGAACTAAACCATCGGACTTGAAGTTGGTGTTTCAGCGTGAGCCTCGTTCTGGTAAGACTTGGTTCCCAGCTGGCTCTGTCTTACCTAACGAAGAGCTTGTCGACGCTGCTATTCGCGAGTTACACGAGTTTAGCCAGCCTCCACCGGAGATCCACCACCATTTTTAAAACCCGCCACCACCCTCTTAAGCCAGCCACCCGCCGGAGATAGCCAGCCAACCACACCGACGCACTCGTCGTGTGTGGACAGGGTGCACACAGGTCCAAGCTGGAGAACGGGGGGGTGCACTGTCGGGTGAATACGCATCCACAGGTCGCACGCCAGCCGTAGCTTACCTTTTATTTTTATTTTTATACTAGCCTCGCGCATCAGCCACCGGCGCAGCGCTCCACCTGTCCTGGCCTTGGCCTCGACTTGTGCCCCACACGGGGTGGAGGATACAGAAAAGGTGCTCTGAGACACCCCGGGGCTACAGGCCGAGGGGTCGGCGGGCATCAGGCCGTCTCTTAGCATACCGCTGTTAGGCACGAGTCCGGCTAGCGGTTTTTACCGCTGCCTGTTTTTTCCTTCAGCTCTTTCTTTTCTTTCCCTCTGTCGAAATGGAGCAGAAAAACCCGCATGTTTCACCTGCTGATTCCCCTGAGTCAGGCTCTCACCAGAGCACCCTCGATCACCCCCCCGATACTCTCGCGCTGCTCGTTGCGCAAGTGGCGAGCTTAACTGCTCGTATCGACTCGCAGTCGGCCGAGGGTGCTGTCGCTGCTGCGGGTGCTAATCCGCACCCCCCTGTAGCTCAGCGCCGCCACGATGCCCCACTCGAACCCGTCCGGCACAGCCACGACGGTCACACCCTCCACCTGAGTGACCATACCCAGCCTGGTTTCGTAACCCCGGACGCAGAAACACTCTTTCCTGCTGCAGCCCATGTTAGCGACCCCACAGTCGCACAACGCCGCCACGATGCGCCCCGCGAGCCCGCGCGTGCCGAGGCGCACTACGACCCCTCGCGTCACGCCATCCGGGTTGATCACATCCCACCACCTCCCCCCTTCCCCCACGCCGGATACGCCCTTCACCACCCCGGCCCCCATATCACGGAGGCGCCCTCTCATCTTATCCCCCCCTACCGTGACCACCCGCACTCGTACGGCCCGCCGCGTCCCATGGCCGGCCGCTCTCCCTTTCCCGGTGGCCCACCTCCTCCCTTTCATGGCCGGCACTCTCCCCCACTCCAACATGGCGACCCCAACCCCCGGGGCCGTCGTCGCCCCACTATCGACCCGGTGGTCATCAACCGGGCGGCACACGAAGCCCCCGGCTTCGACAAGGACGCCCTCAACCGGTCCATGAAGATGTCGGTCCCCGTCATGTGCCCGACCACGGACTTTAAGCAATGGAAGAGGACCTTCCTTAATTTCCTCTCCATCAAGGCCGCATACCTCATTCCTCTGCTGGCCATCCGCGACTCCGGCGTCTGGCTCGACGAACAAGCGCAACACTACGCCTACACGCTGCTCCTCCATGCAGCCAGCGCGAATAAGCGCGCTGACCAAGCCATGAAATGCGTTTCTCCAGCACGCCCAGACTGCGCCGCTGCCGCGTGGGACATCCTTTGTGAACGCCTCGACTGTCGGTCTTTTGCTCGCTCCTTGTCCCTCTTGGACAATCTCACGGTCAGACAGCGCCCCGGTCAGTCACTCAGTGACTATGTCCACTACATGCGCCAGACCTTTGACGAGTACAACGACACATGCCAGTTGGCTGATGGCTCCGTTGCCATCCACCCCCACCACCTCGGTCTCCTCATGCTGCGCGGCATTTCTAGCAGCGGCCCACACGGTCAGGCGAAGCAATGCGTCATCAACGCCTTCGACACGGACTACATCATGTCGGCTGATGAAGTTATGGCGAGCATTCTACACCTTGCGCACAACATGGAAGACAACCCTGCTCCGGACGCAACCGCTCCGGACATATCACCTCCTCCCATCTCCGCGTTCGTCGCTGCGGGCCGCGGCTCGCACAGCGGTCGAGGCCCACCACACCGTAACCCTCGCGGCCAACGACCCAACAAGTGTGGCGTTTGTGGCAGCCTCCACCATCTCATGTCCGCGTGCAGTGCCACTGATGACGCTATTCTTAAGTGGAATCTTGCCAAGCGTAGGCTGACAGTCCAGAAGTACGGCGCCGCCGACGGCACCCCCTCTGCTCACGCTGCGCTGCTGAGCGACGTCCCTGCCGACGACGCCCCCGCCGATGACACCGATTGCCTACCCACCTTCGCGGACTGCGTTGATGACGACGCTGACGACGAGGTGAGTGTCCCATTCAGCTCTGTGGCATTCTCCTCTTCCCTCGCCCCGGGTCGTAATCTGTCAAAGTTTTGGGTCGTTGATTCCGCCTGCTCGATTAACCTCACTGCGTTCCGAGATGACTTCGTGAAATTCACGCCCCCCTCCACTCCCTCTCGCGTGGGCGGTGTCGGCGTTGACGTTAAGGGCAGTGGCTCAGTGCGACTTTCTGTCAGACTTGCCTCTGGCCAGCTAATTCACCGCACTGTGTATGCACTCTACACCCCTGACCTATCATCTCGTTCAGCACAGCGTATCGGCAGACTCCTTAGTGTCAGCTGGATGCAAACTCACAGCGGTTGTGAATTCATATTCCCCTCCAACTCTGACACTGGTTTGCTTTTGGTACCCACAGGCATGGGTATGCTAGAACCGTCCGGAAACGGTCTCTACCTCCTTCCCCACCAGCCGGCCCTCCCTTCCAGCCCATCCGCCCCGCCGGCACTTGACCCCTCACCTCAGGTTGCCCTTACTGCCCAGTGTGATCCCGTCCTATGGCACCGTCGATATGGCCACCTCAACATGCAAAGCCTTCAGGCCCAACACACTCACGGTGTCCCGACTAGCCCTGTGTTAACTAGCGTTGTAACCAAAGTTTCGTGCGACTCTTGTCTCCTTCACAAAGCCACAGCTGCACCACGCAACACAGCCGCTTGCGCGAAGCCATCCCACCCCCTCCTCAACCTGTCCGCTGACCTCTGGGGCCCGGTCAATGTCCCCTCCCCACATGGCCTCCGCTACTGCTTGCTCGTCATCGACCACCACACCAACTACATGTGGGTGCGGTTCCTTAAGTCTAAAGACGACGCATGTTCGGAATTGGAAACCATCCTCTTGGACATCAAACACCTGCATGCCCGCCATCACTCCCAGACGGGCGCGTTCGCACCGGTCCTCAAATTTGACTCTGACTCTGTGTTTGAAGCTGCTGTCACTCGCCAGATGTGCGCACACCTCGGCGTCGGGGTACAGTTCTCTGCCCCATACGCCCACCACATGCTCGGCAAGGCCGAACGTCCCTGGCGCACCATCCGGGACAATGCATCGGCGATGCTCCACAACATGGCCGTTCCCAACTCCATGTGGTCGTGCGCTGTCAGCACAGTTGTGTACCTTCGCAACCGCACGTATAGTCGCTCGGTCGGACCTCATGGGGGCGTCCCCCTCACACTCCTTACGTCGTCAGTGCCCAACGCCTCCAAGTTCCGCGTCTTCGGCTGCGCCGTTTTCGCCAAGGTCCCCGACAAACAACGTCGGAAACTCAGTGAAAAAGCATTTCGCGGCGTCATGGTGGGCTATCCCCCTGACGCACCCGGGTATCGTGTCTACAATCCGGAAACACGTCGCATCACCACTTCCGTACATGTTGTCTTTCAGGAAGACACCCCAGGCTTCGACACACAACCCTCCGTCGACTCGGCCATCACCGACTCTTCGGACGACGTCCCCGCAGACTCACCCCTATCCCACCCCATTGACCTCACATCACCCACACCCCTACCCCCCCCGCCAACCCCTCGCCATGCTCGGCTCCGCTCCCACCCCATTCGCTACGGCGATATGGTTGCCCACCTGTCCGACTACCCACCCACACTCGTCACGGCGTGTTGTGATCCTGAACAAGGAAAAGCTCAAGAGGACATCTTTGAGCACCCTCACGTCCCCCACCTTGTCACTGGTCCCCCACACACACCTGCCGGCACGTCCCCTACTGCCGTCGCCCTCCTCTCCGCCCGAGAGTGTGTGGAACCAAAATCCTACCGAGCTGCGCTGGACAGCGCCCAAGCCCCCCAATGGCAAGCCGCTATGCAACAGGAGTATTCCTCCCTCATCAGCAACGGCACGTGGGACCTTGTGGACCTCCCCCCCGGCCGCATGGTCGTTAACAGCATGTGGATCTTTAAAGTCAAGTCGGATACAGCCGGCGACGTCTCCCGCTTCAAAGCGCGGTTCGTCGCCAAGGGGTGCAGTCAACGCGCTGGACTGGACTACACGGAGACCTTCTCCCCGGTCATCCGCATGGCCAGCCTGCGTCTCTTCCTAACCATTGCAGCCGCCCGCGACCTTGAACTCTGCCAACTTGACATCGACACAGCGTTTCTCTACGCCCCCATCCGGGAGGATGTGTACATCCGCCAGCCCCTCGGCTTCACCGATGGAACGTCCAAGGTTTGTCACCTCAAGCGTTGCCTCTACGGCCTTAAGCAGTCCCCCCGCGAGTTCAACATGCTACTTCGTGCGTGGCTCGTCGACCATGGATGGCAACAATGCGTTTCCGACCCGTGCATCTACATCTACCGCGCCGGCCACGTCTTCGCCATGATCGCCCTGTACGTCGATGACATTCCCGCGGCCTGCAATGATGCCACCTGGCTCGCATCGTTCAAAGCCCAACTCGGAGCACGGTTCAAAATCAAGGACCTAGGCGACCTCTCCCAACTCCTCGGCATGCACATTACCCGCGATCGCTCCACGCGCACAATCTCGCTGGACCAGTCCAAGTACCTGCGCGACATCCTCGCCAAGTACGGCATGTCTGACTCTAAGCCGTCGTCCCTTCCGATGGACCCAGGCTTCCTCGCCGGCCTTACACACTTGAACTCGCCTTCTCTCACAGGAGTGGCCAAGGACGTCTACCCAAGCCTCCTGGGCAGCCTTCAGTACGCCGCCGTTTGTACACGCCCCGATGTCTCCACGGCATTGAGCATCCTCGGCTATGCCCAAGCCTCGCCCACCGAGGCACACTTGCAGGCTCTGAAAAAGGTCCTCCGCTACCTCCATGGCACCATCAACATGCGCCTGACGTTGGGGGGGGGCATGGACCACAGTCTCCAACTCACAGGCTTTGCCGACGCTGATTGGGCCAACGACAGCAGCACCCGCAAGTCTCGCTCGGGCTATCTCTTCACCCTCGGACGCGGGCCAATCAGTTACAAGTCCAAACAACAGACTTGTGTGGCTCAATCCACGTGTGAAGCCGAGTACTACTCTGCGGCTGACGCCACCAAGGAGGGACTCCACCTCCGACAACTCCTGGGGGAAATCTTCGACTCCCCCATCACCGAAACCACCACCATCTGGGAGGACAACCAAAGCGCCATTGCATACTCCCAGAATGCCTTGGTCAGCGAGAAGACTAAACACATCGGCCTGAAGTGGCACTTTCTCAAAGACCACGTGGAACAAGGGACCATCAAGTTGAGGTACCTCCCCACTGACCAGATGGTGGCTGACATGCTCACCAAACCCCTCCCAGGACCTGCACTAGCACGACACCAAAGTGCGATCCTTGGAGGACAAGACCCAATGCAACGCTTCATCCCGTAGCTACCTTCAGGGGGAGTGTTGTAAGTAATACCGCATACGTATTAGTTGCAGATAGCTACTGTAAGCTACTCTAGATATGATTAGTACATGTCTAGATCGGACATATCGATAAACTGTTTGACTCGGTACAGAGCTGTCGCTAGGCTACAGCTCTCACACTTCTGTTGTCCCGACACCACGCCTGTAGGCTGGTTGTCGCCTTAACTGTTCCGTTTGCGGGACTGTGACTGTAACTACGTTTGCGTACGTTATCTTCCACACTAACTGTGTTTGCATGGTTCAATAGAGACCGGTCTTGTTTTGACATCGGATGATTTGACGCTGTTGAGTGGTGAACCTGTTAACGTTACACTACCTCAAGGACGACAGCTTGTTTACGTGTACTCGGCTTCTATTCCTGTCCTGTTTGCTACGAACAACTTACGTACACCTGCTCAGGTCGAGCAGGCTGTTTTGGAACAGTCGACAGTTAATCCGGATGGTACTTACGTCGTCCCGGAATCCATCAACATTGACGGTCTGACACTTACGCCCTCACAGAATGGGTTACTTCGTGCTAGGAAGCACAAGAGTGAATTACTTCACTTCGGTTACGTGGCTCAGTGGGAATCTTTTTATCGAGCAATCACACAGCATGTTCCAGTCATGCAAGACGACACGTCTATCCCGAGACAGTTCCACATGTACACCCGGTTTACGACGGTCGACTCTGGTTCTGTATGGCTACTGATTCGCGGACACATTAACCGACTGACTGGTGAAGGACCTACAGATTTACGAGTGGGAAAGTCGTTGCCTACCCACAACTTGGCTGGACTAATTATGACCCTCACGGAGACTCAGCGTAAGGCTGCAATTACTTCACCGTACCATGATGGTCGGGTACCTCATGTACTGGAGGATTGGCTTGAAGCACAGCCTCAGCGTTTTATAATGCTTGGAATTACGGCTGACTCGTACGATGCAGTGTTCTGGGTTACTTCACAGTTTTCTGGACACCTAGGTGGGTGGTGATTGAACCGGAAAAATCAGCCTCCAATTCCATCTACGTACAACGAGCTTGTTGTGGAGTTACGCAAGTCGACGTTTCTTCCAAACATTCAGGACGACGCAATTAACGCTTTGCTGAACTTTACGCAGAGCAACACGATGAGTTACGCGGTTTTCACTAAACAGTACAACGACTACTTACGTCGATCTCGTCAACACCTGACAGCTGAGGTACAGTGCGTACGCTTCATTAATGGCCTAGCGAACGATGCGCTCAAGAAACTGGCTAAGTCACACCGAGCTCAACTAGGATACCAGACTACGCTAGTGGAGCTGCAAAACTTTTTGAATGACGTCGTGACAGACTCACCGGAACTGGGCAATGCGAGGTCTGCTGCTGGACCATCTACCCAGCCTACACGCAAGCGCAACCTTGATGACCCTCTCGAGGAAGCCTCTAACGTCTGGAAACGTAACAAAGGTGGCCGTGGACGTGGCCGCGGACGTGGACGTGGAAGTGGCAACAATGGTGGACGTGGTCAGACATCTGGCCGCGAAGATTTTAATTCGCTCGCAAATGCAATGACACCTGAGGAACGCAAGCGACACATGGACGAAGGACTCTGCTTCAAGTGCCACAAGAAGGGACACCGTTTGTTCCAATGCCCGGAGTTCAAAGGCAAGGCACCGATGCAACCTAAGAAGCAATGATGGTGGCAAGGCTGTTCTACAAATGAACTGGAGCAGCCGGCTACATCTACTGTTCATTCTGAGACACTGTTAGCGACAGAGGTCGTCGAAACACCTTCGACATCTCCATCGACTACAGTTGCGACACCTGTAACTCAAGTAGCAGGTCGTCGTCGTCAGACTAAGCAGAGACAGAGTCGTAAACATGTAACCAGACGTTCAGTTGATTGGAAACTGGTTGACTCAGTCTTTGACCCTCTGCATGCACGATTCAACTTCACGTTGGAGGGATGTGCTGATGATGAAGGTCTTAACTCGCACGGTGACTTACCTCACTGTTCGCCGAGTGACTCGATTCTAGACAGAGATTTAACAGGAGAACGGGTGTTCATCAACCCACCCTGGGAGTTAGCTGAGCAGATTGCGCAGCATTTTGAGGATTGTCGTCGAACATCTCCGACATCTCCGATGGCTGTATTTGTACTACCGAAATGGGCGAAATTTACTCAGGTGACTAAACACTGGAAACTCTATCAAGAATTCCCAGCGAGAACTCAGCTTTTTACTCGTCAGTCACTGGAGAACCCAGCGCAACAGGAGGTGGTTGCTCCAGCCCCTTGGCCTGTACAGCTGTGGTTAGTCGACGCAGATTGTGCGTTTAACGACTCACCAGAACCTACAGCACCTGATCAACCCGACTCGGTACATGTACCAACAGACGACTCGGAACAGTCCATCGCTACGCTGCGAGAATTTTCTTCGCCAGCCACAGCACTACTGACTGACCTCACGGAAGCTCGCCCGTTAATTCGAACTGAGCTGACTGTGAAAACTCCTGATGGCGGACACCAAATTTCTGGATTAGTGGAATGTGCTGCAACACTTGATTTCGTGTCAGAGGACTTTGTACGACGCTTTGCTTTACAGACTCGAAAGTCTGCAAGTAAGACTCCTGTTCGACTCGCTAACGGACAACGAGTGACTTCTACGACAGTCTGTGACGTCACTTTTGAGCTGGCTCGACACGAATTTCACAGGACTTTTTACGTTCTACGTGATTTACGCACAGCTGATTTAATCCTCGGTTTACCATGGCTTGATGACGAACATGCCTCTTTACAATTTGGTACAACCAAAATTTTTACGCTGATGGACGGTACAACTGTGGAGACTACACTCGAGGAACGACGCCCTGAGTGTCTGCTGCTGTCGTCTACTAAAGTTCAGAAGCTTTTGCGCAAGACGCGCCGCAGCAGGGGACGTCACGCTGATTTTTACGTCATTGAACTTACGTCAGCAGCTGAACAACAAACAGACTTCCACACTGGAGAGGAACTAACAGCAGAACAACGTGACAACTTCCGGTCGTTACTTTTTAATGACTTCCCGGAGTTACTGCAACCTGTCGACTCTCCGCCAGTAAGCCGACAGTGGGATCACCCCATTGACACTACTGGCCCGATGCGACGTCAACGTCTGAACCGACTGTCACCAGCAGAGCGCGCTGAGCTTAATCGACAGCTCAAAGACGCAGTGGAAGCTGGTTTGATACGCCCCAGCTACAGTGAGTTCGGCTCGCCAATTCTTTTTGTGCGAAAAGCTGATGGCTCGCTACGTCTGTGCATTGACTACCGTGGTCTTAACGAGGTTACGCGTAAAGATGCTTACCCGCTACCGCGTATGGACGACACTCTGGACGAACTTAAGGACGCGAATTTTTACACACACCTCGACCTCGCTTCTGGATTCTGGCAAGTTCGAGTGCGTGATCAGGACGTTCACAAGACGGCTTTTCAGACCCCTGATGGCTTAATGGAATGGGTCGCCATGCCGTTTGGGCTGTGCAACGCACCAGCTACATTTCAGAGGATGATGAACGACATTCTTCGCGACTTTTTACATAAGTTCGTGACAGTCTACCTGGATGACGTCTGTATCTACAGTCGAACTCTGGAGGAGGCGACGTTCACCGTGGATACAGATGCGTCAACAGTGGGGATTGCAGCAATCCTGTTGCAAGACCAAGGAGGAGGTCTTCAACCAGTCTCTTACTGGGCGCGTAAGCGCTGAATCCAGCTGAGCGTGGTAACACTTACTCTGCGTTCCCTTGAAGCTTTGGCCGTATGCGAAGCTGTGCATTGGAGGTGCTATCTTGAAGGCTGCTGTCATATCCTAGCCATTTAGCTAAGTGCTAGTATCTGACATTATTTATTTCCTCTAAATAGTACCTGTATCTTAGCGATATTCAGTGACTCTTTTATTGTCATCACGGCAGTACAACTGTATCGCCGTATTTTCCCTCGACAGTACAGAGTTACTAGCAGTATCTCTTCTAGATAGTTCTTTTCTAGATAGTTCTAAGAGCTTGTGCGATAAGATTAGATAGACGGTACAGATAATCTCAGATAATCTGTATCACCAATAATAGTTTGGTTTAGTTAGCAGACAGCACAAGCTACAGGTTCTAAGGCTGTTTCTAGAACACCTGAGGTGTGGATATTTAAGACGGGGACTTACTGGTAGAGGTGAGAGACCGGTACAGAATAGAATCACGCCACACCCAGATTGTAAGAAACCCTGTTCCTAAGACAATCTTACTAATTCTCTCTACGCTGTATAATTAGATCCAGAGATTAGGTTCTACTATTAGTCTAAGGTTGCCATCTTAGCCTAACCAAAGTAGCACCTCACACGTGGTTTCGGAGCCTCAGAACAGCTAGACGAGACGAAGATGTCTAACCGAGCAGGAGAGAGACTACCAGAGGAAGTTGATGGTCGACCAGAGGGGGCGCCTTCTGGGCCGACACAGCCGACGTCGACAGATGGTAGAAGACAGACAGTGCGAGAAGGATCGAGTCCCACGATGGAGCCTATGTCGGTACACGTCACCGAGATGCTACAACGACTAAGTAACCGAGTTGACACTTTTTCGACTGAGCTATCTCAACTGCGTGACCACGTCGACAACGGTTTCAGGCATTTTGAAGGACGAGTGAACAGAAGCCGAGAAACGGAGAATTTTCTTCGAGGAGAACAATTGAGATCGGAGAGGACGCGAGAGATGCCAAGCATGATGCCGAACGATGTCAAACCAGCCAAGATCAAGAGCATCGCTACGACTAACATCGACGAGCTGAGAAACTGGTTCCGACATGCACGAGGGTATCTACGGTATCACAGCGTTAACCCTGAAGAGCAAAGAGGAGTGTACTGGGTATCTGGCTTTCTGGAAGGACCACTATCGAAGTGGTGGTACTCCCAAGTTGCGCAGACTGGAGATGAAGTCGGTGGAGGATTTTCCGGAGTTTCTGAGATGGAGAAATCCTTAATTCAGGAATTCTGCGGAAGAACACCGGCGGAACAAGCGAGATTGAATTTGGACAAAGCGAGACAGAAAACCACGGTCCTGAAGTACGCGAACTATTTTCGAGAACAATTATTGGAGCTTCCTCACCGTCACGAAGAAGATAACGTACATGATTTCCAGCGCGGTTTGAGACCCTCGATTCATAAGGAAGTTGCCCTGAAAAACCCTAAGACCCTACACGAGGCGATTCAAGCAGCTCTGCGAGCGGAGGCAGCGGAGACCAAGATTGAGACGACCCAACGCTCGACAGGCCGACTGAACGCCATCGAAGAAGACAGCGACTTTTCAGAGGCAGCGGAGGAGATCGACAGTGAGTTGGAGGAAGATTCGCATGGCGCGACCGAAGAAAAGCCGCGGGAGCTGTACGAGATTAGACGCCTCACTCAAGAGGAGGTCGACAGATTTAAGAAGGAGGGCAAGTGCTTCATTTGCCACAAGAAGGGACACATCGCTATCGACTGCCCAGACAGAAAGAACAAGAAGAATGACAGAACGAGGAAATCCCGGCCGGGAAAGTGAGACCTGAGTCGGCAGCTCGCGGCAAGCTGCAGGATGAGGTTTCGTCTCCTACAGCGACTCAGGAAGAGACCAGAACAGAAGAAGTACGAGACCCGTTACCTCAAACGACATTGAGGCCAGTCTTTAGGAGCAAGGACTTTAGCGACTGGATGATGAATAGGGAGTATTTCCTGAAGTACTCTCAGACCTACGGACCTTTCGACTTAGATGGAGCTAGCGATAATGACGGCCTTAATTCTCAAGTGGCGGAGGATTTTTGCTGTCCGGCGCGCCCATTTCAGGAGAGAGATTTACAGAAGTACCGGAGAATTTGGCTAAATGCGCCATTTAATGAATTAGAAGATTTTTTGGGCCATTATTTGCGGAGTAAACTGCTTCATCCCCATCTGAGAGCGGTTATAGTGGTTCCAAAATGGAGGGCAAAACCATGGTTCAAGCTGCTGCGAAATTTCCGACTTGTCGACGAGCTGGCGGCGAAAGAACATGTGTTTACCTGCCCCACGAACGATGGAATAGAAGGAAGAAGGCAAGATGTTGGACCGACAAGATGGACGACGCAAGTCTACGTCGACGACACCGATCGAGTTCGATTTCTGCCTCAGAACCTACAGAATCCCCCGAAGACCTACTGGACTCACTCGACGACTCTTGTTACCGATGGCCGACGAGTGTTACTAGCGAAAGAGGACACTGGCATGGTCTGGTTTCCTGGTGGCAAACAGGAGATTGAAGACGCGACCCCGGAATACACAGCAGTGCGAGCTCTTACGGAGACAACTGGATTAAAGGTGAGCGAAACAAATTTACGCCTTTTAGGGACGGAGTCTTCCGGACAGAATAAGCGCTACGTGTATATCGCTCGCGTTCGACCCGGATCGATACCGGACGCTACGTCAACTTCTCGGGCAGTATGGGCTACCTGGAAGGAATTAATTTCGGCACGGCGTACGGGTTATCTAGTCTGTGGAGAACAGCAGTTCCCTCTTCGTTACGAGACTTTTGGGAAACCGATTGACGGGTGGATGAACAAGAACGTCCGACTAGAAGACAGTGTTCCTGCGACGCTACATGTATCCACAACCCAGTCTGGAACAAGTCTGTTAGTGTTGGGAGGCACCTTACGCGGACATCGATGCCGTATTTTGGTTGACTCTGGCGCTTCGGAAAATTTCTGCAAGGCTGAGTGGGTACGGGAGCATCACATTCCGACGGTTACTGGAGAGAAATACCGGATAAAATTGGCAGATGGTAGTACAACTACGACTCGCCAGCGACTACGGAATGAAGTACTCACAGTAGGGACCCTAGACATACGTCTGGACGCAATTACGACAGAACTGGATAAATTCGACATCATCCTCGGTCAACCTTGGTTACAAGCCGTCAACCCGGATATAGATTGGTCTACTAAAACGATTCGCGACCGTAAAACTGGCGAAGCTATGGTGTCTGGCGACGAGTACACCGTACCTGTGACAGTACATCACTTGGAGGCGGATGCGATGGCAAAGCTGCTTAGACAACAACCAGCAGACCTCTTCGTGATTGGACTACGAGAAGTACAGGACGCGGTCGACGACATCAACACTGATCAACAACCTGAGTGGACGACTTCGTTACGAGATTCCCTGAATGAGTTTACGGACATTATCAAGGAGCCTGACGGTCTACCGCCAACTCGCGAGTGCGACTTTGAAATTAATTTGGAGTGCGATGAACCACCTAAGGAGCGAACGTACCGTATGTCACCAGCAGAACTCCGGGAGGTTCAAGTACAGTTGCAAGACTTACTCGCAAAAGGCTGGATTCGTCCGTCTAAATCTCCGTATGGTGCCCCGATTTTATTTGTACGCAAGAAGGATGGTACCATGCGTATGTGCGTAGACTACCGGAAACTCAACGACCTCACGAGGAAAGACCGAACACCGTTACCCCGGATTGATGAGTTACTCGACTCGCTATATGGGGCTCACTATTTCAGCACGCTGGACCTGTATAAAGGCTATCATCAAGTTCGAGTCAAAGAGCGCGACATACATAAGACAGCATTCCGAACTCATTACGGACTGTTCGAGTACTGCGTTCTACCCTTTGGACTTTGTAACGCCCCAGCTGGATTCCAAGCGATGATGAATCGAGTTTTGGCCCCGTATCTTGGCAAGTTCTGCGTGGTATATTTGGACGACGTGTTGATCTACAGTAAGACGGCCGACGAACACCTCGAGCATATTCGACTCGTGTTACGAGAGTTGCAGCGACACCAGTTGCATATCAAACTCTCTAAGTGTTACTTCGGACGATCGAGCGTCAATTTTCTTGGGCATGTGGTGGAAGCTGGACAGATCCGAATGGACCCCGACAAGGTTGAGGCAGTACAAAATTGGCCCCGACCGAAATCTGTGACTGAAGTACGTGGATTTCTGGGACTTGCTGGATATTACCGGAGGTTTATCAACCAATTCGCAACCCTAGCAACCCCATTAACGGACCTGACCAAGAAGACACCGGAATTTCGCTGGACTCCTCAAGCCGAGTCAGCATTCGAGCAAATTAAAAACGCGATGGTACGTGCACCAGTACTGGTAATTCCTGACACTTCTCCTAATGCAAGGTACACACTGTACACAGATGCTTCTGGATTTGCAGTAGGAGCTGTGCTATTACAAGACCAAGGTATTGGATTACAACCTGTTGCGTACCATGCTCGAAAGATGAACAAGCATGAGGTACACTATCCTGTCCACGAACAAGAGCTACTGGCAGTTCGAGACGCTCTACTGAAGTTCCGTTGCTACTTAGATGGCGCGGCGGGATTTACAGTAATTACGGACCACGACACGTTGCGACACTTCTTTCGGCAGCGCGATTTGTCTACTCGACAGGTGCGATGGCTTCAAGTTTTAGCACCTTACCAGCGACAGATGGACATCGTATACAAGAAGGGAGCAGTCAACCAGGCAGACGCTCTGTCTCGCCGACCTGACCTGAAGGACTCATTACAGAAGCTGCAACTATTACGCGATTGGACCAACGACGAAGCAGAATGCGAGTTACACGCACAGATTTTTTCCCTGGAATCCCGGTTACATCCTGACTCTGGACTTCATGCGGAAATCAAAAGTGCTTATGATTCGGACAAATATCTGCTTACCCGGAAATCTCTGCCTACCTGGCTGGTACGTCAATCTAATGGACTCTTGTACGCCTACGGGACAAGACTGTATGTTCCGAACGTCTCTACATTGCGATCAAGAGTATTGTACGAACTACACGACGCACCGACCGCGGGACACCCTGGTATTATTCGACTATTGGCAGCAGTAACCCGGACGTTTTGGTGGCCTAACATGAAGCGGACAGTACAACACTATGTACGCAGCTGTGTTACCTGTCAACGCAACAAGGCAGCGCGACACAAGTCTTATGGACTCCTTCAATCGCATGAGGTACCGACCAGGCCCTTTGAGCATGTATCGCTTGACCTGATTACGGACCTTCCTGAGTGCGATGGGTATGATGCTGTGGTGGTATTCGTCTGTATGCTTACGAAACGGACGATTGTCGAGCCAATTACGAAAACGATTACAGCGGAACAATTAGCAAAAGTTATGCACCGCGCTGTTTTTCGGCATTTTGGCTTACCACGGAAATTAATATCCGATCGAGATCCCCGGTTTATGAGCGACTTCTGGCAAACCCTATTTAGGGCTGTTGGCACCAAGCTTAATATCTCTACGAGCTATCACCCCCAGACAGATGGCCAAACTGAGCGAGTAAACCAGACATGGGAGCAAGTCATACGATGCTATGTGCACCCCTTGCACGACGACTGGGTTCAACACCTTACCAACGTGGAGTTCGCGATCAACGCAGCGGTTTCTACGTCAACGACTATGTCTCCATTTAAGGCGACGCTAGGATTTGAGCCGACATCTCCAACAACGGCTACATTTGACGATAACGAGCCTAGCCGTACTTTACCGGAGCAAGTGAAGATTCTGGTCGAGATGCACAGATTTGCCCACGACTGCGTCAAAGCAGCCCAAGCACACATGCAAGACGCTGCAAATCGGCACCGGTTACCAGTACCTTTTACAGTTGGCGACAAGGTTAAGCTCAAGGCGACAAATCTACGGTTTGTACAACAGCCATGTTCTAAACTACGCGACCGCTACATTGGACCGTTTCTCATTACGGAGGAAGTTTCCCCGGTTGCATTTCGGCTTAAGCTACCCCCTGGAGTACGGATTCACGATGTTGTACACGCCAGTTTACTGGAGAAATGGAATTCAGAACCAGAACAGGCCAACAGTGCACAGCCAATTCCGATTGTGCACGATGCGAAGCGATTTGAAGTCGATAAAATACTCGACGTGGCTTTTAACTCCAATGGCACGGGACTTTTGTTTAAGGTCCGCTGGGCAGCACCGTTCAACGTACCTAGCGAGGACACTTGGGAACCCATGCGAGGAGTCAACCACTTAAACATCTTTTCCGAATTCCTTCGAACGGATGTTTATCGAGAATTTTCTGGCACCCCTGACTTTGTCAGATTTCGCAATCGCTGGCCTGCAAGAACCCCCAAGAAACCAAGACCCTGAGTACTGCACAGCGAGGACGCTGGTGCTTAAGGAGGGGAGAGTGTCATATCCTAGCCATTTAGCTAAGTGCTAGTATCTGACATTATTTATTTCCTCTAAATAGTACCTGTATCTTAGCGATATTCAGTGACTCTTTTATTGTCATCACGGCAGTACAACTGTATCGCCGTATTTTCCCTCGACAGTACAGAGTTACTAGCAGTATCTCTTCTAGATAGTTCTTTTCTAGATAGTTCTAAGAGCTTGTGCGATAAGATTAGATAGACGGTACAGATAATCTCAGATAATCTGTATCACCAATAATAGTTTGGTTTAGTTAGCAGACAGCACAAGCTACAGGTTCTAAGGCTGTTTCTAGAACACCTGAGGTGTGGATATTTAAGACGGGGACTTACTGGTAGAGGTGAGAGACCGGTACAGAATAGAATCACGCCACACCCAGATTGTAAGAAACCCTGTTCCTAAGACAATCTTACTAATTCTCTCTACGCTGTATAATTAGATCCAGAGATTAGGTTCTACTATTAGTCTAAGGTTGCCATCTTAGCCTAACCAAAGTAGCACCTCACAGCTGTTCTAAGTTCCTTGTCGTAACAGACCACGACACACTGCGGCATCTGCTCAGGCAACCAAACAATAGGCTGAACAAGCGGCAAGCAAGATACCTGCGGGATTTGCAACCGTTTGTGGGCTCGATGACACTTGCATATCGCAAGGGAGCTCTGAACGAAGCCGACCCGTTAAGCCGGCGTCCAGACTTCGTACCTCAGGCCACATTACCCTTATTTTGGGATGGCGAGGTTCCGTCAGATCGAGAATTACGACGGAAGTCCCAGCTGCTGTTTGAAGACGCACAGTTAAATTTACTGACTGTTGACGCGCTGCAGCTGCGCCCTGAGTTCGCTGATCTCATTCGGGAGGGGTTCTCACGAGATTCGTTTTATGGGGACGATGGTGAGTGGACAAGAGACAGCCGGATAGAAGCCAGAGATGGGTACTTTAGGCGTCTCAATCGCCTTTGTATTCCACAGAACTCTGAGCTCCGACTGAGATTGATCGCAGAGCTGCACGAAAGTTCGTCAGCTGGTCACAGAGGAGTTGCTAGCACTCTTGCTAAAGCACTCGACAGATTCTGGTGGAAACGAATCCGCCAAGACGTGAAAGATTTTTGTGAACGCTGCGTCGTGTGCCGACGAGCGAAGATTCGACCGCAGATGGCTGCGACTCTTTACCCATTACCTGTTCCACCCAGACCGTGGCACACAGTTGGTCTTGACTACCTGACACACTTGCCTGAGAGCAACGGCTTTAACAGTGTGCTGATTGTGGTAGACCATCTAACTCGAATGGCCCATTTTCTGCCATGTACAAAGTCGATTACTGCCGAAGAAACTTCAACTTTGTTTTTACAAGGAGTCTACCGCTTACATGGACTTCTCCGTGTGCTAATCAGCGACCGCGACCCAAAATTTGTCAGCGCTTTCTGGCAGACACTCTGGAGACGCCTTGGAACACGTCTGAATATGTCTTCTAGCCGACATCCAGAAACAGACGGACTGACAGAGCGCGTGAACATCACGTTTCAGCAGCTTCTTCGTTGCTTCTGTTGCTATGATGGCTCTGACTGGTCGACACTTTTACCGCAAGTGGAGTTTGCATACAACGCTTCGCGTGCACTCGGAATTGAGCACACACCGTTCGAGGCTAACTTTGGTTTTTCTCCTGAGGAGCCTCTTGACCTGCTCTTCAGCATGCGACCGTCGATTCCAATTTCGCAAGACGCAACAGAACGGTTGAGATTGTTACAGAAAGTGCACAGCTTGGTACGCTCTGTGTGTACAACTACATAAGGACGAGATGCAGGCGAGCACAGAACCGTCTACGGCGCCACACTTCGCTAAGGGAGACAAGGTGTCAGTCGTCACAGCAAATCTTTTTCTACGAGGACAACCGAACAGGAAACTCAGAAACAGGCAGCTCGGCCCCTTTTCAGTGGAGGAGCAGATTGGAAAACACAGTTACAGATTGAAACTACCAGCGACAGTACGCTTACACCCTGTGTTCCACGTTAATAACTTACGACCCTGCTCTACCGCTCCACTACGACCAGTTGTCCCGGTAACTGTACCTGAAGGAGACGATGAGGAGTTTGACGTGTCGCACATCTCTGCTGTGTGCATCAAGTCGCTACCTGGGCGACGAGGCAAATATTTGCTCTTCATGACGCACTTCAGTGATGACGACATTCCACCTGTCTGGCACCGATTGAACGAGGTGCATCGAACAATTGCGTTACAAGAATTCTTGGAGACGCCCCAATGGCGCAAGTTCGCCAAGACTCAGGCGTACATTGACTTCATGCACGCTTTCCCAGCACGCATTCATGAGTCCCAGTAACTGCTTCAGTAAAGGAGCCAAGAACCACGGAGGTCTGCCTCGCGGCGGCCTCATTGATCTGTCAAGAGGGGGAGGGTACGAGTGTGACGAGTACAGTCCTGCAACAGTACATTGCAGGACATTGTACATGTACTCGTTACGGATACCAATTCGTGCTTTTCCACAGGATGGACGTATACTCGTGGGTACGTCGCTACTGCAATATTGTAATGGTGCTGATGCTACAGTACGACTAGTACCTCCCGGTACGTACAGATATGCATAATTAATCTAACTAGCCAGATGACGCGCCAGAACGAGCTCTTCAATGCAAAAGGAGCCGCGTCGTGAGACCCAATGCTAGGCAGGCCGTGTCTCGAGGACAGATGGCGACGGTTGAGTAGCACTAACGCCTGACACGTAAGCGAAGCTTGCAGGCGTAACTAGTCTGGGCTGAAACCTATTTAAGCCCAGTGCAGTAGAGGGAGGTGACAGAACCTTTTAACAATTCCTTTGTTCACTTACAACATCTACTGCCTAAGTACAGCAGTGAAACATCTTTCATCAATTGCCTCTCGACAACATCATTAGCCATCTTGCAACAACAGAACTAGACAGACTAGAACAGATTTGTGCTAGCGTTTAGCTTTCAGAGGCTAACCGCCACACTCTCTCTCTCTCTCTCTCTCTCTCTCTCTCTCTCTCTCTCTCTCTCTCTCTCTCTCTCTCTCTCTCTCTCTCTCTCTCTCTCTCTCTCTCTCTCTCTCTCTCTCTCTCTCTCTCTCTCTCTCTCTCTCTCTCTCTCTCTCTCTCTCTCCCTCTCTCCCTCTCTTTTCATGTGTATGTGTGTCGCACTCGCTCTCTCCCTGTCTCTATATGTATGTACGTATTTGCGTATGTACGTATGTCTCTCTCTACATGTCTGCCTCTCTGTCTTTATATGTATTTGCCTCGCCTGGTGGCGACGGGGTCGGCGTCGGTGCCCGCGGCAATACCCACACCTGTATTATTCCCGCCGCCCGCCGCTTGGGTGCTACTGCCCACCTCGCCGCCCTCCGAGCCTCCCACTGTCATAGTCTACGACGATGGCGCTGGAAGATTACAGTATTAGCGAGTAATATCTGCTGATACTTGTCATTAATTGCGGTATTTCCTCAAATCAGCAGCTACGTATCTTTGGATACAGGATTAGAATGACAATAAATTGTATATAGCGATAAAGGGTCGTATGACGAGCACACCGACGAAAGGAGCGAGCTCGTCATATTAGAATTATTGTACAATAGAATATTTAGTACCAGTACCGGAAGCGTGGGATGATGAATAATTATACCCGCACCGGTTCTAGAATTAGTTAGAGGTGAAGTCTCTAGAGACTTGGACAGTGTCGCTGTGCTGCGAGTAGGTAATACTCTATAGTAATATTTAATAGTTTAGATTAGAAGCAGCACAGCACACCAAATTGGAATTGGTGGCTTTCTGGTACCTTCGACCGGACGCCTATAAATTTAGCGACCGGCACATTTGCCAGGGAGTCACTCGGGTTACCGTTCATCGGTAGAACTGTAAGAAGAACCCCTTTCCAATCATCCGCTCTATTATTCCTTCCACTAGGAAACGATCCAGAAAATGGGCCCCATATGCCGCTCGTCCTGCTAGAGGGCGAGTGGTCTTCCTCAACACTTGGTTTCGAGAGCCACTAGTGGTAGCGACGAGAGGGATGTTTGGAGAGGCGGAGAAGAACAAGACGGCACCTAAGGACACCGAAGGTTCGACGGAAGGGACGCCGACCGCGGACGTATACCGGCTTTGGTCGAAGGAGTCGAGTCCGACTTGCGAGACGATGGAGCGTGGCCAAGATTCTACCGAGGAGGTGATGAGGCCACCGTTCAAGCTATTTTAAGAGGCTTTTGACGAGCTGGCGCACGAGAAGGACTTCGTGCAAGAACCCGTGATCTAGCAACTACGGACCAGTAGAACCAGCGAGTCGAGAAGACGCTAAAGGAGCTTTACGCGGGAGATGAAGGTTTTCCGGCTAGCGATAGTAGACCGGCTAGCGATAGTACACTGTGATACCGTATGTAACACAGCATGCGTATGTGAAACCGGCCGATTTTGATTCCTTGCCGTATGCCTACGCGTATCGTGAATACGAGTATCGCACGTTTCATTCCTGGCGGGTGAGTTTCTTTATCGAGGAGCCGCGTCGAGGAGATTTCGCGAGATTTTGCGACTAGTGCCTCGGGAGAATGTGTGGTACGGTACGTGTACCACAAAAACGTGTGGTACGGAGCGATATTTTTCATTAGTAATTAATTATTAGATACTGTTAAGGAAGAAGTCCGTTTGGTATAGTGCGCGCTGCTCACACTTAGAGCGCACTACCTGTCTGTCGGGCCATCCTCCCGACTCACAAGGACCAAAGTCAGTTCAAACTCTATCTCAAGCCCGACGCGTCTCATAGCAAGTAGCCAAGAGGATTCTGAATCTATGGTTAGTCGGAGGCGTACGCTGGTGTGCTGAACTGGGCGTGCAAGCAACGTGAAAGGTCGGGAGTGAGCGGTACGCGATGAGGTCGGCGACAAGCTGACCGTCATGAAGATGACCTAGAGCTGTGCGGTAAGACCCTCTCGTGTATCAAAACTCAGCTCGATAACGCCCTTAAGTATCATGAAATGGATGGACCGGTTTTTTGGGTCGCAGGTGGCAGTGTTGCGGCGGGACTGAAAGTCGAGGGGAGTGTACGAGGTAAGAAAATGCATGTAGCCGCTCCCCGCCACGACCGCGTCCCGCATTTACGCTCGGGTACCTCGCTTTTTAAGGTACCCATCGACCAAAAACTTAATGAAACTTATTAGAATGGGAAAATAAGGAACAATTAGACACTACGAAGGAGCTGAGGCTTGCTGGTTGTGAGCGTGGGCGTGGATGCGGGAGTGAGCGTGGTGCATGTGCGAGCGCGGCTATGTGCGCGGGCTCGGCTCGCGGGCCGCGCTCCGAATGTCGAGGAGGCGACCCTTCCCGACAAAGAGAATGCCAATCAGCCCTCTATAGGAAGGATGATATCGAGGGAGCGAGTGGGTGTGAAGTTTCAGACATGGGAAGTAAGTATAGACCTAGGCGATAGGCACAGGTCGTGCATTATACATCGGGGGGGGAGGGGGGGTTAGTGGCTCCGCCAAAATTCAGATTACACAATTCTTTGTTAAACAAAATGTTAAAACCACCTCTCACTCCCTTCCAACTTGCATGACATAGCGCATTGCTACTGCTTTAGCTTCTTTAAGGGGAGTAAGGCTAGGCTTTGTGGCGATCCATTGGGAGGTATGCATGTCACTCGACTGCATTATGGCGTCACGTTGCTGCATCATGCTTATGCTACTGGGGACATTATGCTGGAATTCATGCATGTTCATGAGCATGGTGTTTTATAGTTGCTACCTATGGATAGGTGGTGCAAACAATCATGTTTAGGGGCTGCATGTTCAGCCCCGCCCAAACCCGGTGGCTTCGCCCGCCACGTTACCAACAAGGACCTATGAAATAAACTTGTTATGCCTTTCATGCGAGCATGGGTGAAGTAGGGGTGGCATGATGTCCGTAGCATATGGTTCGTTGCGGTAAAAGTACCCGCTACATGCCGAGCCGCGTTTTGCAGAAGGAGATGCGTCGGTGGGTAGTGTTGGCTGATTTTCGAAATTTATATTTTCAGCTATTTCTCTACCATTACCCTCCGTCGGCGCAGTGCGCACAGCGGAGTCGACAGGCAGAAGCTCCACACAAAATTTTGACAAGGCATTGGAATGGTGAGCAGGAATTAATTTCCAATTAGTGTGGTCATCGCCAGGCGCGGCATGCGGTGAGCTAGCAAGTTCTTCCCCGGCAGTGGGTAGCTCTGCCCGGATTTGAGTGGACCGCTCTGTAGTTTCCGTACCATCATCCCACCGCACGGTCCACAACTTCGGTCCTACCGACGCAGTAACTAAGCCATACTTCTGGGCACGTTGATGGCGCCTCGAGCCGGGCCTTAGGTCCTCTGTAGGGCCTCTACGAGCCGAGACTCTGTGGCCTATCCGGACGTGCCGAGCGGTGCTACCGCGAGGGGTAGATGGGGGCAAAATCGTCACCATGGCGAATAGCCGCGGCCGATAACCTGTATTTCTTGGAAAATGAGTTGACTGGGACCTTATCCACGTTTTGGACCCATTTCTGTAAAGATTGCTATAATCAGCGGCCTGCTTGGAGGCTCCAAAGATGCCCACTTTTGTGGTACGTGTACCACAAACGTGGTACGTGTACCACACATTCTCCCGAGGCACTAGGAGCTAGTACCATTTGAAGCGACACAACGGAGATTTGATGAGACGCCGACGTGTACGACTTATGGTGACTTCGAGTCGATTGTTTTGCGAGATGCGTGCAACGAGATGCTCAATCCTGCAGCGAGATGCCTTCGAAGCTGAGCGAACGCTACGTCGATAGAAGACCAGTACGAGCCAAGAGATGTCGTACTGTTTTGCGCCACTGAGATTTCGGACTAAAGAAAGAAGAGATTGAGAGACTGAAGACAACAACGTTGTTGAGACGGGCTGGCAGATACCGGCATATCTGTGCCACGAGTGTATTTTGGTCATTTTTGGCGGAGTATACTCGTACGCAACAGTTCGAGAGCAGAATGAAGATCTGGAAGGCTTCTACGCATTAATGACAGAGAGACGTCAGAAGAAAATCCTGAGTGACCCCGTTTTTCTGTCCGCGCGTGATTTCTTTCAGAAGAGAACCAGCGAAGAACCGTTGGTAAGGAGAAGAACCAGAAGAATTGAAGATTTCGGTACGCGAAACTTCGCGAACTACGGAGTGCGACAGACGATATCGCTACACTTCCAGTACACGCGAATGTGGATTTTACGGACCGATATTATCAGATGACCGAGTGGTGCAGTACCTGTACGCCGTGACCCGTACACCGGAAATTCGGAATAATTGCGGGATGCGAAAGCGGCGGAAGACATCTGTGCCATAAGGGCAATGAGACTGGCGAGCCGAGTCGAGCGTACTACGCTGTCGAGGCCTGCTAGAGCGTGCGCGAGAGCGCGACGCCAGAATTTGAGAAGGACCGAGAGGACGCCGAGTCTAGTACGTTCAGCGGCCCTGTTCCGAGGCGAGGATGCCACGGGATTGGACGTGCTTGACGAACCACTGGTGCGAGCAAGACTGGCGGATGCGACAACGATTAGCGAGTGTACGTCGAGGACTGCACTGCGGTTGAAGTTGCTTTTACTGGCGAGTTTGTTTCCTGTATGGGCGGGAGACCTACGAGCAGAAGTCTTTGCGGTGGTACGTGGCGACGTTTTCTATCCGGTTCTACAGTTCATCTGAGATTCATTTGTGCAATTATTGTACCGGTGAATTTTCTACCGACCTGTTTACGGAGGATCTGCGATTTATTTGGTTTCCTGGAGTTCACGAGAAAGAGTTCGTGCGACGAATTGTTGTCATCTCACAAATTTGGGCGATGAGGAGTATTATACGGTATTTTGCGATTTTATCGCTAAATTCTGCCGTGTACCTGTACCCTTTTTGTGGAGTGGAGCTTTTACCGTTGCATCAGTACCCGAACTTTGGGCTACGAATCAACTTCAAGAATACCCGTACCTGTATCGCTAGCGTGACATGCAGCTGCGATCAGTTGGACAACCTCGAACCTGACGACGGCCGACAAGTGGACATTATGGTTACCTGGACGAACCAGTAACGTGACCTGGACGGCAGATTTTGGATCGGACTGTGACAGAACGTGACGCGGACACATGTTGGACGTGTTACACCCAGAACAGAACAGAAGAGAACTGAACGGAACAGAACTGAACTGAACATGACCTGAGCTACAGAACAGAGACTCAGACCAGAATTTGAGAACACACGGACACACCTGGACAGAAGCTGGACCTGGCTGATTATGGGCTTTACCGGAGTATTTCCAGTTCAACCTGGAGTATTTCGAATCTGGCTTCAGCGAGAGGACCTGCTAAATTCAGATGTGACCGAAGAATGGCGACCTGGCAGTAGTGATGCGATTTCTTACAAGTACCTGTTCGCCATGAGATTGCGGATTGGGACTGTGGAGCACCATGATGACCTGCTAAGTCACCGGAACAAGACGAGACGAGGGAGCAGAAGACTCAACAGGACTCTCTACACAACAGGAGGACATGGCGGAAGACAAGCATAGCGTGAAGAGATTCGCTTAGCCTGACCTAATTGGAGATGCGCCAACCTGTGCTGTTTTGTCGACGACAGTTTCAGTCGATACGGTTCGCACAGACGAGGCTATTTTTCCGGACGTTCTGCGATGCGATTGAATTTCATCCGATGAGGCGCAGCGAGACGACTGCTACATTTCCTGATTCTGGTGGAATTTACTCGTAATTTTTTTATTTTCCGTTAATTTCAAATGACGGGTTGTGATCTGTACGAGTATCGACCGAGTTTTTCCTGTTTCCGAGAGAAGACCGTTTTGTGGCTGCTGATTCCTGTGGAGCAGCTACACCTGTATTATATTTCGTCTACAGTATCTGTGGTGATTTTTCCTGTGGATCCCGACTACAGATGGCGATACAGTATCCTGTCTTGGATGTGGAGACGATACTGCAAGGCTCTTTGATAGCGAGTACAGTGTTTCGCTATGGGACGAGATTGCGAGAGGACTACACGCGAAAAGTTTTGCTGGATTTTATTTTCTTTTGCGACGGCGCGTTTCGGGACTATACCGTACCGCGACTAGCGATTGGATACCAGCTGGATACTTTTCGAGGAGCCCTTTTTGCCCGATTGACCACCGGCGAGCAGCCAGCAATTGAAGCGAGCGACAGATTCTATTTTAGCTCGAGGACGCTGATTACAAGCCGACAATACCTGTGCTTAGCGACTTGTGTTTTGGAGACGCGATGCTACTCGCACAGCGTTTTCTTTGGCACTACGAGAGCAATTGAGGATTGAGGGATTTATCAAGGTGAAGATGCAAGCGCGTGACAAGTGGAGTGACTTTTATGGGAGCAACAAATACGGGATGGTCTACGCTACGCTGATACTTTCGACAATTTCAACGAGGGAGTTAGCGATGCGGCAGTATTTTTGCTGTTGGCCTACCGCAAGCTTCAAGTGGAATATCGGACCTATCGATGGCCCGTATCTTCGCGAGGAGCGTGCTACTGAAAAGTTTATTTCCCGGATATATTTTTTTTCTATTCGTACAGCCAGATTTTTATCGAGTCCTGCCATACGAGTAGAAGAGCGCAAGTATCCACGCCTGAAGGACTGCTACAGTACTGTTGGGCACTTTTATTGGAGCACGCAATATTTCTTATGGCTACCTGTAAGCAAGTCTCAGAGGACTGGCGACCAAGACCGCTACAGCGAGCTGCGATATGTTTGCTGTTTTAGCGATGATGGACGACCGTACAACCTGTGGACTACCGCTACGCTGCAACGACTGTCTGCTTTCCTGAGAGGGTGCTGCTTACGCAGTTATCGTCACAGTCGAGCTGCTGAGCAATGCGAGGCGGTTAGATGCTGCGGATGACTAAGATAGAAGCAACTACTGGGCGCGATGGGAGTCGACTTCGGGGAATTGCGTCGAGAATATTTTTCTTCGACCTACCGACTACGCCCCGGAGCACTGCTAAGGTTGCGAGCTTCAACCTGTACATTATTTTCCTTTTCCGACCCTTCCTGGTCCTGATCTACTGCTGGATGTGTTGTCTGCTGACCACACCAACAACGAGGACGTTGTTGCTTAAGGAGGCGAGAGTCTACGACGATGGCGCTGGAAGATTACAGTATTAGCGAGTAATATCTGCTGATACTTGTCATTAATTGCGGTATTTCCTCAAAACAGCAGCTACGTATCTTTGGATACAGGATTTGAATGACAATAAATTGTATATTTATAGGTTTTTTCTTCCTTTCTTTCTTTTTCTTGCTTGGTGGCCTCCACTGCTTTTTCTTGTAAGAAATTTATATATTTATAGCGATAAAGGGTCGTATGACGAGCACACCGACGAAAGGAGCGAGCTCGTCATATTTGAATTATTGTACAATAGAATATTTAGTACCAGTACCGGAAGCGTGGGATGATGAATAATTATACCCGCACCGGTTCTAGAATTAGTTAGAGGTGAAGTCTCTAGAGACTTCTACAGTGTGGCGGTTAGCCTCTGAAAGCTAAACGCTAGCACAAATCTGTTCTAGTCTGTCTAGTTCTGTTGTTGCAAGATGGCAAATGATGTTGTCGAGAGGCAATTGATGAGAGATGTTTCACTGCTGTACTTAGGCAGTAGATGTTGTAAGTGAACAAAGGAATTGTTAAAAGGTTCTGTCACCTCCCTCTACTGCACTGGGCTTAAATAGGTTTCAGCCCAGACTAGTTACGCCTGCAAGCTTCGCTTACGTGTCAGGCGTTAGTGCTGCTCAACCGTCGTCATCTGTCCTCGAAACACGGCCTGCCTAGCATTGGGTTTCACGACGCGGCTCCTTCTGCATTGAAGAGCTCGTTCTGGCGCGTCATCTGGCTAGTTAGATTAATTATGCATATATGTACGTACCGGGAGGTACTGGTCGTACTGTAGCATTAGCACCATTACAATATTGCAGTAGCGACGTACCCACGAGTATACGTCCGTCCTGTGGAAAAGCACGAATTGGAATCCGTAACGAGTACCTGTACAATGTCCTGCAATGTACTGTTGCAGGACTGTACTCGTCACACTCGTACCCTCCCCCTCTTGACAGATCAATGAGGCCGCCGCGAGGCAGACCTCCGTGGTTCTTGGCTCCTTTACTGAAGCAGTTACTGGGACTGTTACTCAGGAATGCGCGCTGGGAAAGCGTGCATGAAGTCAATGTACGCCTGAGTCTTGGCGAACTTGCGCCATTGGGGCGTCTCCAAGAATTCTTGTAACGCAATTGTTCGATGCACCTCGTTCAAACGGTGACAGACAGGTGGAATGTCGTCATCACTGAAGTGCGTCATGAAGAGCAAATATTTGCCTCGTCGCCCAGGTAGCGACTTGATGCACAGAGCAGAGATGTGCGACACGTCAAACTCCTCATCGTCTCCTTCAGGTACAGTTACTGGGACAGCTGGTCATAGCGGAGCGGTAGAGCAGGGTCGTAAGTTGTTAACATGGAACACAGGATGTAAGCGTACTGTCGCTGGTAGTTTCAATCTGTAACTGTGTTTTCCAATCTGCTCCTCCACTGAGAAAGGGCCAAGCTGTCTGTCTCTGAGTTTCTTGTTCGGTTGTCCTCGCAGAAAAAGATTTGCTGTGACGACTGACACCTTGTCTCCCTTAGCGAAGTGTGGCGCCGTAGACGGTTCTGTGCTCGCCTGCATCTCGTCCTTATGTAGCTGTAACAAAGAGCGTACCGGGTTGTGCACTTCCTGTAACAATCTTAACCGTTCTGTTGCGTTCTGCGAAATTGGAATCGACGGTCGCATGCTGAAGAGCAGGTCAGGAGGCTCCTCAGGAGAAAAACCAAAGTTAGCCTCGAACGGTGTGTGC
This sequence comes from Tetraselmis chui, assembly GCA_026401115.1. Classification (NCBI taxonomy): domain Eukaryota; kingdom Viridiplantae; phylum Chlorophyta; class Chlorodendrophyceae; order Chlorodendrales; family Chlorodendraceae; genus Tetraselmis; species Tetraselmis chui. The sequence continues at coordinate 91,310 of JAPMLY010000116.1, forward strand.
TCAATTCCGAGTGCACGCGAAGCGTTGTACGCAAACTCCACTTGCGGTAAAAGTGTCGACCAGTCAGAGCCATCATAGCAACAGAAGCAACGAAGAAGCTGCTGAAACGTGCTGTTCACGCGCTCTGTCAGTCCGTCTAGTTCTGGGTGTCGGCTGGAAGACATGTTCAGACGCGTTCCAAGGCGTCTCCAGAGTGTCTGCCAAAAAGCGCTGACAAGTTTTGGGTCGCGGTCGCTGATTAGCACACGGGGAAGTCCATGTAAGCGGTAGACTCCCTGTAAAAACAAAGTTGCAGTTTCTTCGGCAGTAATCGACTCTGTACATGGCAGAAAATGGGCCATTCGAGTTAGATGGTCTACCACAATCAGCACATTGTTAAAGCCGTTGCTCTCAGGCAAGTGTGTCAGGTAGTCAAGACCAACTGTGTGCCACGGTCTGGGTGGAACAGGTAATGGGTAAAGAGTCGCAGCCATCTGCGGTCGAATCTTCGCTCGTCGGCACACGACGCAGCGTTCACAAAAATCTTTCACGTCTTGGCGGATTCGTTTCCACCAGAATCTGTCGAGTGCTTTAGCAAGAGTGCTAGCAACTCCTCTGTGACCAGCTGACGAACTTTCGTGCAGCTCTGCGATCAATCTCAGTCGGAGCTCAGAGTTCTGTGGAATACATAGGCGATTGAGACGCCAAAAGTACCCATCTCTGGCTTCTATCCGGCTGTCTCTTGTCCACTCACCATCGTCCCCATAAAACGAATCTCGTGAGAACCCCTCGCGAATAGATCAGCGAACTCAAGGCTCAGCTGCAGCGCGTCAACAATCAGTAAATTTAACTGTGCGTCTTCAAACAGCAGCTGGGACTTCCGTCGTAATTCTCAATCTGACGGAACCTCGCCATCCCAAAATAAGGGTACTGTGGCCTGAGGTACGAAGTCTGGACGCCGGCTTAACGGGTCGGCTTCGTTCAGAGCTCCCTTGCGATATGCAAGTGTCATTGAGCCCACAAACGGTTGCAAATCCCGCAGGTATCTTGCTTGCCGCTTGTTCAGCCTGTTGTTCGGTTGCCTGAGCAGATGTCGCAGTGTGTCGTGGTCTTTTACGACAAGGAACTTAGAACAGCCTTCAAGATAGCACCTCCAATGCTTGACAGCTTCGCATACGGCCAAAGCTTCTAAGTCGTACGCAGAGTAAGTGTTACCACGCTCAGCTGGATTCAGCTTACGCGCCCAGTAAGAGACTGGTTGAAGACCGCCTCCTTGGTCTTGCAACAGGATTGCTGCAATCCCCACAGTTGAAGCATATGTAGCCACGGTGAACATCGCGTCCGAGCCGACCTCCGGAAGGATCAGGCATGGCGCGGAAATGAGCCGTAACTTGAGAGTCTCGAAGGCTTCCAAACAGGCAGGCGTCAGCGTAACCTTATGTGGCTGGGACTTCCGCAGTAAGTCCGTCAATGGAGCCGTAAGGTCGCTAAAATGGTGTATAAGTCTCGCATAGAAGTTGCAGAACTGTACGAAACTGCGAACCTCCTTCTGCGTCTTGGGCACTGGCCAGTCTGCAACGGCCTCGACTTTCTTTGTGGAAACCGAAATTTTCCCGGCTGACACAGTGTAGCCCAGATACTCCATTTCTTGCAATCCGAAGAAGCATTTCTTAAGGCGTAATTTCAGCCCTTCCTCCTTGAATCGCTGTAGCACTAGACGTAGGTGCTCCAGGTGCTCCTCCAGAGTTCGACTGTAGATACATACGTCATCCAGGTAGACTGTCACGAACTTATGTAAAAAGTCGCGAAGAATGTCGTTCATCATCCTCTGAAATGTAGCTGGTGCGTTGCACAGCCCAAACGGCATGGCGACCCATTCCATTAAGCCATCAGGGGTCTGAAAAGCCGTCTTGTGAACGTCCTGATCACGCACTCGAACTTGCCAGAATCCAGAAGCGAGGTCGAGGTGTGTGTAAAAGTTCGCGTCCTTAAGTTCGTCCAGAGTGTCGTCCACACGCGGTAGCGGGTAAGCATCTTTACGCGTAACCTCGTTAAGACCACGGTAGTCAATGCACAGACGTAGCGAGCCATCAGCTTTTCGCACAAAAAGAATTGGCGAGCCGAACTGACTTTAGCTGGGGCGTATCAAACCAGCTTCCACTGCGTCTTTGAGCTGTCGATTAAGCTCAGCGCGCTCTGCTGGTGACAGTCGGTTCAGACGTTGACGTCGCATCGGGCCAGTAGTGTCAATGGGGTGATCCCACTGTCGGCTTACTGGCGGAGAGTCGACAGGTTGCAATAACTCCGGGAAGTCATTAAAAAGTAACGACCGGAAGTTGTCACGTTGTTCTGTTGTTAGTTCCTCTCCAGTGTGGAAGTCTGTTTGTTGTTCAGCTGCTGACGTAAGTTCAATGACGTAAAAATCAGCGTGACGTCCCCTGCTGCGGCGCGTCTTGCGCAAAAGCTTCTGAACTTTAGTAGACGACAGCAGCAGACACTCAGGGCGTCGTTCCTCGAGTGTAGTCTCCACAGTTGTACCGTCCATCAGCGTAAAAATTCTGGTTGTACCAAATTGTAAAGAGGCATGTTCGTCATCAAGCCATGGTAAACCGAGGATTAAATCAGCTGTGCGTAAATCACGTAGAACGTAAAAAGTCCTGTGAAATTCGTGTCGAGCCAGCTCAAAAGTGACGTCACAGACTGTCGTAGAAGTCACTCGTTGTCCGTTAGCGAGTCGAACTGGAGTCTTACTTGCAGACTTTCGAGTCTGTAAAGCAAAGCGTCGTACAAAGTCCTCTGACACGAAATCAAGTGTTGCAGCACAGTCCACTAATCCAGAAATTTGGTGTCCGCCATCAGGAGTTTTCACAGTCAGCTCAGTTCGAATTAACGGGCGAGCTTCCGTGAGGTCAGTCAGTAGTGTTGTGGCTGGCGAAGAAAATTCTCGCAGCGTAGCGATGGACTGTTCCGAGTCGTCTATTGGTACAGGTACCGAGTCGGGTTGATCAGGTGCTGTAGGTTCTGGTGAGTCGTTAAACGCACAATCTGCGTCGACTAACCACAGCTGTACATGCCAAGGGGCTGGAGCAACCACCTCCTGTTGCGCTGGGTTCTCCAGTGACTGACGAGTAAAAAGCTGAGTTCTCGCTGGGAATTCTTGATAGAGTTTCCAGTGTTTAGTCACCTGAGTAAATTTCGCCCATTTCGGTAGTAAAAATACAGCCATCGTAGATGTCGGAGATGTTCGACGACAATCCTCAAAATACTGCGCAATCTGCTCAGCTAACTCCCAGGGTGGGTTGATGAACACCCGTTCTCCTGTTAAATATTTGTCTAGAATCGAGTCACTCGGCGAACAGTGAGGTAAGTCACCGTGCGAGTTAAGACCTTCATCATCAGCACATCCCTCCAACGTGAAGTTGAATCGTGCATGCAGAGGGTCAAAGACTGAGTCAACCAGTTTCCAATCAACTGAACGTCTGGTTTCAGGTTTACGACTCTGTCTCTGCTTAGTCTGACGACGACGACCTGCTGCTTGAGTTACAGGTGTCGCAACTGTAGTCGATGGAGATGTCGAAGGTGTTTCGACGACCTCTGTCGCTAACAGTGTCTCAGAATGAACAGTAGATGTAGCCGGCTGCACCAGTTCATTTGTAGAACAGCCTTGCCACCATCATTGCTTCTTAGGCTGCATCGGTGCCTTGCCTTTGAACTCCGGGCATTGGAACAAACGGTGTCCCTTCTTGTGGCACTTGAAGCAGAGTCCTTCGTCCATGTGTCGCTTGCGTTCCTCAGGTGTCATTGCATTTGCGAGCGAATTAAAATCTTCGCGGCCAGATGTCTGACCACGTCCACCATTGTTGCCACTTCCACGTCCACGTCCGCGGCCACGTCCACGGCCACCTTTGTTACGTTTCCAGACGTTAGAGGCTTCCTCGAGAGGGTCATCAAGGTTGCGCTTGCGTGAAGGCTGGGTAGATGGTCCAGCAGCAGACCTCGCATTGCCCAGTTCCGGTGAGTCTGTCACGACGTCATTCAAAAAGTTTTGCAGCTCCACTAGCGTAGTCTGGTATCCTAGTTGAGCTCGGTGTGACTTAGCCAGTTTCTTGAGCGCATCGTTCGCTAGGCCATTAATGAAGCGTACGCATTGTACCTCAGCTGTCAGGTGTTGACGAGATCGGCGTAAGTAGTCGTTGTACTGTTTAGTGAAAACCGCGTAACTCATCGTGTTGCTCTGCGTAAAGTTCAGCAAAGCGTTAATTGCGTCGTCCTGAATGTTTGGAAGAAACGTCGACTTGCGTAACTCCACAACAAGCTCGTTGTACGTAGATGGAATTGGAGGCTGATTTTTCCGGTTCAACCACCACCCACCTAGGTGTCCAGAAAACTGTGAAGTAACCCAGAACACTGCATCGTACGAGTCAGCCGTAATTCCAAGCATTATAAAACGCTGAGGTTGTGCTTCAAGCCAATCCTCCAGTACATGAGGTACCCGACCATCATGGTACGGTGAAGTAATTGCAGCCTTACGCTGAGTCTCCGTGAGGGTCATAATTAGTCCAGCCAAGTTGTGGGTAGGCAACGACTTTCCCACTCGTAAATCTGTAGGTCCTTCACCAGTCAGTCGGTTAATGTGTCCGCGAATCAGTAGCCATACAGAACCAGAGTCGACCGTCGTAAACCGGGTGTACATGTGGAACTGTCTCGGGATGGACGTGTCGTCTTGCATGACTGGAACATGCTGTGTGATTGCTCGATAAAAAGATTCCCACTGAGCCACGTAACCGAAGTGAAGTAATTCACTCTTGTGCTTCTTAGCACGAAGTAACCCATTCTGTGAGGGCGTAAGTGTCAGACCGTCAATGTTGATGGATTCCGGGACGACGTAAGTACCATCCGGATTAACTGTCGACTGTTCCAAAACAGCCTGCTCGACCTGAGCAGGTGTACGTAAGTTGTTCGTAGCAAACAGGACAGGAATAGAAGCCGAGTACACGTAAACAAGCTGTCGTCCTTGAGGTAGTGTAACGTTAACAGGTTCACCACTCAACAGCGTCAAATCATCCGATGTCAAAACAAGACCGGTCTCCTCGTGTAACTCGCGAATAGCAACGTCGACAGGCTCTTCGTTAGGTAAGACAGAGCCAGCTGGGAACCAAGTTTTACCAGAACGAGGCTCACGCTGAAACACCAACTTCAAGTCCGATGGTTTAGTTCCTCCGACATGAATTACCAAAACCACGTAATGTCCAGCTCCGAGAGAAGCCATCTCAACTCAATTAACAACGTCGAGCAGATCAACGAGCAACGAAAGCGTGCGTCGACCAAAGAGCTCCGAAACCAGTGTGGCGGTTAGCCTCTGAAAGCTAAACGCTAGCACAAATCTGTTCTAGTCTGTCTAGTTCTGTTGTTGCAAGATGGCTAATGATGTTGTCGAGAGGCAATTGATGAAAGATGTTTCACTGTTGTACTTAGGCAGTAGATGTTGTAAGTGAACAAAGGAATTGTTAAAAGGTTCTGTCACCTCCCTCTAATGCACTGGGCTTAAATAGGTTTCAGCCCAGACTAGTTACGCCTGCAAGCTTCGCTTACGTGTCAGGCGTTAGTGCTACTCAACCGTCGCCATCTGTCCTCGAGACACGGCCTGCCTAGCATTGAGTCTCACGACGCGGCTCCTTCTGCATTGAAGAGCTCGTTCTGGCGCGTCATCTGGCTAGTTAGATTAATTATGCATATATGTACGTACCGGGAGGTACTGGTCGTACTGTAGCATCAGCACCATTAAAATATTGCAGTAGCGACGTACCCACGAGTATATGTCCATCCTGTGGAAAAGCACGAATTGGTATCCGTAACGAGTACATGTACAATGTCCTGCAATGTACTGTTGCAGGACTGTACTCGTCACAGAGAGAGAGACTAACAGACACGCATGAATACCACACAAAATGAAAGACACAACACATACACGTGTACGCATGCACACAATCGCGCGCAAATACAGGAACGACGACATATGTAAAATGAGACACACACGGACACGGGCATACACACACACATAGGCAAACTCTCACTCACTCACACACACACAAGCACACACACACACACACTCACACATACACACAGTCCCTGAGAATTGGAAGAATCTGCAAATTGGAAGACATTCTCTGACACACGCAAACGTCAACGTAGGGAGTGAGAGAGTGGGAGAGAGGGGAAGCAGGGGAGAGAGAGTGAGAGAGAGAGAGTGTGTGTGTGTGTGTGTGTGTGTGTGTGTGTGTGTATGTGTGTGTGTATGTGAGAGTAAGGGATAGAAAGACAGATATCCCTTCTTATCTTGCATTCGTAATGACCATAGTATATCTAGAAGTATGCCCGGACAAATGAGGTTTAAAAACTCAAGCCGAATAAACACTAATAAGTGCATCATAAGATAGAGACGGCGTAACCTTGTGTGTGCCAATGTTGGCGCAATAATGTTTTGGTGTGCATGATTGTTCGCATGGGCGGTGTCATCATCGGGACATAGCTTGAAAATGTTTTGCTATGCTGACAGCCTCTCCTTTCGTGGGGTGCAAATACCGCAACGTAGGGTGGTAACTATCTTTGTCATGACGTGGTCATCACGCACTCGTTTACCATTGGTGCTAATATTTGTGTTATTGCCGAGAGGGCGGCTCTCACATCTATTATTGGGACCTCAGTTCAAAGTTCGGGAATGTACATCATCGAATCGACCTAAATACAGACGCGGTCAACGTCCGATGTGGCAGCACGTCTACCAATTATAGTAGTTACAATTGGGTAGCATAACAACAAGAGGGTAATCTTTTGGTGCGGCATCTTTCTAATCAGTAAAAATCAAGGTCACAAGCCTTTTGTTGTTACTACGGAGCGAATGACAGCGGTATACAGGGCGTGGCGGGTGAAAGCAGCGATGGGGAACGCAATGTTGTCGAGAGTATGGGAGCGAGTGAAGGCGTCCACGGCGGAGTTGGCGACAAGGTAGGCGGCGAGGGCGATGACGAGGTTGGAGCATGGGATGGGGCAACGGAAGGGTGGGGTGGGCGGATTGCATCGAGGAGCGCAGCTGGAGGACGGACCCGCCCGTGACGCCGTACCATAGCCACGACGCGGAGCCATAGTAGGCAACCAGGCCATTGAAAGAGGAGCCCGGCATGGCAAGCAAGGCGAGCACAGCGGTGGCATGCGCAAGCAACGCCCAAATGGGCGTGCGATTGGTTTTGCTCAACGTGCCGAGGGGGGTGGGCAGCTCACCCGATCTGGCATCGGAGTAGAACATGCGGCCACCCCTTATGAGGGAGACGTTCATGGAGCCGAGCACGGAGGCGGAGGCAAGCAGGCCGGCGACGGTCATGCCCGAGGTGCCCAACGTGATGCGCACGACGTCGAGCGCGACGGTGGAGGAGTAGGCGATGGCGGCGCTGGGGGGTACCGTGTCGTAGCAAATGCAGATGATGATATAGAGGGTGGCGCAGGTGGAGATGGAGACCATGACGCTGCGGCTAAAGGCGGGGTGGATAGTCGCGGTCGCCCTTTGCTCTGGGCATCATCGGCGCCAGCTCCGCGTAAACCTGCCTAGGTAAGCCCCTTGAAGATGTTAAGCCCGTATATGGAGATGGAAAAGGAAGAGGGGAGAGAGGGGGGAGAGGAGAGGGTGAAAGGGGAGCAACAAACCAACGATAAGCTAAGCGCAAGGACACCAGCAAAATCCAAATGGGCAGCGACATGCCGGTGCTACCAGCGTGCTGCATCATCTGAACAAGCGAAGCGAAGATTTTACTGCTCACTTGTGCAGGGTGGCAACATTGGGTGATCATGAAAAATCGAAATAAATGAGAGTGTAATGAATAAAAATGTCTTTAAGATATTATTGAAACAGACACGCACAAAAGCTATGTCTTCCTCTCTAGATTTTGTGTGCGTGCGCGCGCGCGCGCGTGTGTGTGTGTGTGTGTGTGTGTGTGTGTGTGTGTGTGTGTGTGTGTGTGTGTGCATATCTCCGTTTCAGCCTCACCACCACCGCCCTCTTCCTCATCAACACCTCCTTGCTTCAATTCATGACCACTATCGCCGTCCCCTTTGTGTTTGTGTATTCGTCCACATTTCGTATCTGTGTGCATGTTTGTGCCTATGTGTGTGTGAGTTTGCCTATGTGTGTGTGTGTGTGTGTGTGAGTGTGTGTGTGTGTGTGTGTGTGTGTCTGTGTCCGTGTGCGTGTGTGTCTCATTTTATAAATATCTTCGTGTCTGTGTGTGCGCGCAATTGTTTGTGTGTGTACACGTGCATGTGATGTGTCTGTCATTGCGTGAAGTATTCATGCGTGTCTATAAGTTTATCTCTCTCTCTCTCTCTCTCTCTCTCTCTCTCTCTCTCTCTCTCTCTCTCTCTCTCTCTCTCTCTCTCTCTCTCTCCCTCTCACTTTATGTTCATGTGCTTATGTTTGTATGTATGTGAGCGTGTATTGTTCTCAGGGTTTGTGTTTGTGTATCCCTCTCTAGATTTCGTATGTGTGTACATGCTTGTGTTCATGTGTGTGTGTGTGTGTGTGTGTGTGTGTGTGTGTGTGTGTGTGTATGTGTGTGTGTGTGTGTAAGTGTGTGTGTGTGTGTCTGTGTGTGTGTGTGAGTGAGTGAGAGTTTGCCTATGTGTGTGTGTGTGTGTGTGTATGCCCGTGTCCGTGTGTGTCTCATTTTACATATGTCGTCGTCCCTGTATTTGCGCGCGATTGTGTGCATGTGTACACGTGTATGTGTTGTGTCTTTCATTTTGTGTAGTATTCATGCGTGTCTGTTAGTCTCTCTCTCTCTCTCTCTCTCTCTCTCTCTCTCTCTCTCTCTCTCTCTCTCTCTCTCTCTCTCTCTCTCTCTCTCTCTCTCTCTCTCTCTCTCTCTCTCTCTCTCTCTCCCTCTCTTTTCATGTGTATGTGTGTCGCACTCGCTCTCTCCCTCTCTCTATATGTATGTATGTATTTGCGTATGTACGTATGTCTCTCTCTACCTGTCCGCCCCTCTGTATTATTCCCGCCGCCCGCCGCTTGGGTGCTATTGCCCACCTCGCCGCCCTCCGAGCCTCCCGCCGACTCTGACGCGCCACTCATGTTGTGTCGGCGGCACGATAACCTATCCGCCGGTACATATGTTAAATTCAAACTGTCCACCCCCCGCCCGTGGTGGCTGTCGGTCGTGCGTACGTGCCCTGATCGGAGTGGTGATACTGCCAAATGGCGACAGCATCGGCGGTCAGTGACGCTGCGCAGTAGCGATGGGCGGTGGCGAACAAATATTAGCAATTTATAGCATTTTAGCGCTAATCTTAGCGATGATGAAAGTGACGGAGGCAGATCCTGCAGACTTGTGCGGCGCCCCCGCGCACGGGGAAAAGCCTCCGATAAAACGGGGTTTTGCCTCTCATTCAGCAGGTTTCCATATTGTACGTAGCAGAGTGGTAGCGGTGTGTACAATATATACACTGTCCATTATTTTGACGTACAGTGTATACACCGTCTCAAGTCATAAGCAGTATATACACCGTCTAAAATATTGCGAGACAGTGTATACATTGTACACAAAAAGGCGTACAGTGTATATAGTCAATTGAAATTGAAATTGAAATTGTTTACAACATGACCCGGCAAACTGGACCGGCTGCTGTCTCACGGGCCACTCTACTTTCGCCATACAGGACTTATTTAGCAAGTTGGGCCCGGGTCTCTCCGACCAGGTACATTTCTTATCGGCACACCTATCTGCAATGTGTGTCTCGACGTTCCTCGGGAGTTATATAACTGTAAGCAACCGCAGTAATTGCCACAGTCCCCCCACCTAAGCAGTAACAGCGTAATAATTTTGTAATCAAGAAAAACAGATCTAAAAATAAATCCACTTGTCTAGAAATGCAAAACTAAACTGCTGCTCGACCTTCACGATGCACGGCCCGCTCCCGCCGAACCGGGGTGTCGACCGGCCTAGGCCGGTCGGCGTTCGGGAGGGACGACGGGCCAGCCTAATCTAGCTCCCGCGTGACTTCGGTTTTGCCGAAGGGAGGAGGGGAAAGGCTGGCAAAAAACCCCTCCTCGCGCGGTCGCTCGTCGATCCCGCCGCTCCATCCCGTAAACCCCGCCCCAAGGTCTTGCCGCGTCCACCGACGCGGCGGTCCTCCGTGTCGAGGTCCCCCATCACCTCGAGGACAGGTGGGGGGGACCGAGACGCACAGACATAGAAAAAATGGGCGCTCCTGCCTCCGCGCCTGAATTTTCCCCGCTCATTTCCCCGGTTTTTTCTCTGTCTGGTACCCGGGTACCTGTCGGTTTTCCGGCCTGTGGCCGTACCCTCCCCCCTCCGATCGCGCGTCCACCGAGCAGCCTTTTCTTGAGCGGGGGCCTCCGCGCTCACCCGGGCCCACGCTCAAGGACTCCTAGGAGTATGAAGGTCTGTCGGGGTAGTGGGTGTCGAAGAGGGGGGGGGGCAGGTCACCGTAGCCGGATCCGGCGGGCCGCGGGCGCCCGGAATTAAACAAACCCTCCGTGCCGGGTTTTCCGGCGGCGCCGACCCAAAGGGTCGTCGCCGCCAGATCGTGTCGCTCCTCCCGTCGCGACTTTCCTCCTTGCCGTCCCAGCTGACTCCTCCCCCCGGGAGATGACGCTGGACGACGTAGCGACGCGCGAGTGAGCGCCCTACCCTGGTGCTGCTCCCCAACTTGCTCGACGCCGGGTACGGACATTATTTTTAGTATCCGAAAAAAGCCCTCCGTACATGGCTTTTCGGCGGCGGCTGATCCTGAGGATCGCCGCCGCCTCCTGTAGCCGCTCCTCCGTCTGCGACTAGCCACCGTCCTGTGCCATGTCTTGCCTCACCCCTCGGTAAGGTTCGACCGGCACAGGGCTGGTCGATAGCTAGCGAGCGCCCTTTCCTGGCGCTGCTTCCCGGCTGGCCACCACCAGCTCCAACACCCGCCTCCCACCGCTGATCCGGCCGTACCCTCCTCGCCATCAATCTGATCGCTGCCGTAGTACAGGTCCCACTCCTAAAAGTAAGGTTGTATCTAGGAGTATCTGTGCGCAAAAAACATATCGGACGGGCCGAGCGGGAGATCTTGGCGCCGGTAGTGCACAGAAATTATTTTTTCAAAAGCCCTCTGTACAGGGCTTTCCCGACAGCTGCTGATCCCACGGATCGAGCTGTCGGCCCTCTTAGCCCCCTACCGTGCCATGCCTGGCACGGCTACGGGGTTTCCAGCGCCCACCACGGGGAGGTGAGGGGATGCCGACGGGCCTGCGAGCGCACCCCCCTCCGGGGCCGCCGCCGCTGCGCCGCCGGCGGGCGCCGTATATAGTCAAATTGTTTGAAATCTAGAGGTTTGCAAAACTTACTTACACATGTGACAGAACGCACACCTGAACTGTAAAGCGTTACTGTAAAAGCGGCGCGTCTTACCCAGTCCTCGAGGTAACCCTCGAGGACTTAGGAAACGCCTAGCGCAACGCCCCATGCCATGCTCCCAGCAGCACTAGCTAGCGGCAGCCCCTTAAGCCGGTGCAACCCCCGAGCACTGCCACTCTCTGCTTTGCGCTCGCCCATCTGGCTCGCGCAATTGCAGTCTCGACTCTCGTAGTCGAGCAGGGTGTCAGTTTTACATCGCCTCATGCGCACTCGAGCGTCACGAGACATTTCCCCCCGTTCTAAGTCGCCGTCTAACATCATGCAGCCTGAGCCGTCGTCCTCCGCCCCCGGAGTCGACCCTCTACCCTCTGTAATCAAACAGCGTACTTCCGAACAGATTCAAACCGCGGTTTCGGCCCTCGAACTCCGATTGGCTGAGCAGATTCAGGCGTCTAACACCGCCTTACTAGCCCAGCTCGAACGTCTAACAGGCCCAACCGTGCTTCCGAATCAACAGCAGTCCATTCCCCCTGACGCGACCATTGCGACTGAGGGTGGTAAGGCCGCCCCTGAGCAGCCTATCGACCTGTTGAACGACGACCCTGAGCTCCACGAGCCCGAGTTCGTCGATTTTGCCTCCTACGGTAAAATCATTCCGGCCGGTTTGGAGCGACCCCCTCGCGACATCGACGAACCTCGTCTGTGGACGCTAACGGACGACACGGCCCGCTTCCTCAACGACGGGAAATCTCAAGCGGGGTACGACGAGTACCTCCACATCGGGTGCTATGCCTTCTTCGACAGCGGCGCCAACGCGGCAATCGGCGAGGCTCTGGACACGCTGTCAACCGGACCTCCTCTACCAGCGGAGCAGGCGGCGGCCGTTGCCCTCATCCGAGCGGGTCATCTCCACACAGCGACGGAGGAGGCCGCCCGTACTCGACAGGGCTTCCTCTGCCTCACCAAGGGCGGACTAACGAGCTCGGATACGGACAGAGTGTTCGCCGAGCTCGCGCACGAAGGGTTCTGCCGCCCACGGCCTACCGCGGTCTCGAGCGCACTGGACGAGCTACGCCAAGCGTTCGTCGATCGGACCCTCGAAGTCAGCCTACATGCCGCCAGCAAAGCAGCTGCTGGAGCAGCGTTCGCGAGAGTCACGCCGGACAAGCCACCCGGACAAGACGCCAAGGCCAAGAAGGCAGCCGCCGACAAGCGCAAGGCCGCAGGAGCAGCAGCAGCGGCAGCGGCGGCCGGAACTAAGACTACAGACGGAGCAAAACCCACCACGAAGAAATGATGGTGTGACCCGCCGCGCCGATTCCTGCTCCCCGACATCCAACTACATGCGTCACCGCGTGCGGCTAAGATGGCGGGAGTGGGAGCATATCGGCGCGAGCGGTCAAGTCGTGAACTGGATCCGCCGTGGCGTGCGGGTCAAGTTCAAAAGCGGCCTACGTCCCCGACCTTTCAACCACGGTGTCTCCATGAAGGACGCCACTCAACCTCAACTCGACTTCCTAGCAGCTATGGAGCTTCCACGCTTCGAAGCCTGCGGAGCTTGGGAGCGCGCCAGCAACCCTCGCTACGTCTCACGCATGTTCCTCGTCCCCAAACCCGGGGTCAACAAATGGCGGCTTATCATCGACCTCCGCGAACTCAACAACTATTGCGCGGAGTTCAAGATGTCGTGCGAGACCCTCAAACACTTACGCCACCTGTCCCGCCCGGGCGATTATTTGGTCTCCCTCGACCTCGCGGACGGCTACTACACGCTCGGCATCAGAGAAGAAGACCGCGACTTTTTCACGGTCAACTACCGCGGCGAGTTGTGGCGCCTCGCATGCCTCCCGATGGGCTGGTCGGGGTCGGCTTACTATTTTGCAAACTGACCCAAGTGTTCACAAACTACTTGCGACGGGCGCCTACCCCGATGACCGCCAACTCCGCGACGCCATACAAGCCGTCGCGACGTTTCCTTCGCAACGTCCGATGGCGCGGAGTACGACTGCTACCTTACATGGACGACTTCATGTTCATGGCCAGCTCGTACGACGCAGCTCTACTGCTACGCGACCGCATCGAGACCCTCCTCCACCGGCTAGGCCTCCAGCGAAACCCCGACAAAGGCTTGTGGCAGCCCACCCAAGTGGGCACCCACCTGGGCATGACAGTCGACCTCCTGAAAGGCGAATTTCGAGCCCCGACCGACAAGCTACAAGCCCTCGCAACACAAGCTTCAGCGTTACTCGGCCGCGCAGCTACCACCGCTCGGTGGCTACCCGCCAGACAACTCGCGGCATTTGCTGGCAAGGTTAGCCAATCGAGACCGCGTACCTACACGCCGACTCAAGTGGTTACGGGTGGGGAGCCGTCCTGAACGACAACCCTGCCTACCAAGCCCGCGGGTTTTGGTACGACGACGACCGCCAGCAACACATCACATGGAAGGAGCTCCGCGCCGTTCGTCTCGGGATCGAGTCCTTTTTACCGCAACTCCGAGGCCGACACGTCTTACTTCACGAGGACAACACAGCCGTCGTGGCTACGCTCTCCAAATTGACTACGCGCTCTCCGGTCATGATGACCGAATTACGCCGACTATGGCACCTCCTTGACGTCAACGACATCAGCATTCGACCCCGCTACATCCGATCGGCAGCGAACATATGGGCCGACAGCCTGAGCCGGGAGCTCGACCGCGACGAGTACCCTCGGACATTCGCCTACCTACAGACTGCGTGGGGACCACACTCTATCGACCGTTTTGCATCAATGGAAAACGCACAGCTCCCGCGCTTCAACGCCCGATGGCGCGACCCACGGTGCGAGGACGTCGACTGTCTACACCTCCCGGACGCCTCGTGGCAATGCGAGACAACTTACTGCAACCCGCCGTGGTCAGCTCCACCCGCCCTCTGTGCGAAACTACGCCAATCAGGAGCAGCTGCTACCGTCATCGCACCGTACTGGCCACACAAGCCGTGGTTCCAGGACTTCCACGATTTGGCCACCGAGACTATCCATTATCCCCCCTCCCGCGACCTATTCTTCCCCGGTCGGCTAGGCTCACGCGAGGGGGTCGGACGGCAAGGATGGAGCATCGTGGCCTTTCGACTGCCACGCCGGCCTGGCTACACACCCGCGGAGGCGCAATAGGACGCACACTACAAACAGCCAGCTCACGCCTCACGGAGCTACGCGCTATGGCCACCCGGTCACACAAGCCCTCGCGGCCTGTCCGCTACACACTACGGGAACCGGACGCACACACCCCGTGGGCGGCTACCATGACCGCTCGATTGCGCGACATGTTGGGTACCGACCACATCGGTACCGCTGCGCTACACATGTTAAGCAGCTCCCTCGCCCCGACTACGTACTCCAACTACGACAGCGGCATGCGTCAATTGGTCGCTTTCTGCCACGAGGAGAACATCCATCCGCTACAGGCTACTACACAATCGGTCGTGCGCTACACGGCCTGGTTGGGACTGCAAGGTACCGTCGCCGCTGCATCGCTACAGCAGTACTACTCGGCCATCAACAAGTTTTTCCGCGACCACCAGCAGCAGCCGATCGCGGTCGGGGAACTTTTGGCCGACGCTCGACGCGGACTCGAGATGCAACAACAGCGTCTACCGGCAGCGGACTCGCGCCTCCCGTTACCAGCCCCTTTAGCCCTCCGGCTACTCACCGCCGCCGCCGACATCCGTAAACACCTCCAGTGGACACCTACTTCACGGCACCACATCGCGCAATTTCGCGCGCTACTGGCGGTCTGCACAAACTATGCGTTTTTCTGCAGAGCTGAATCAAGTGTAAGATGTTTAACACAAGACCTCGTCGTCGACCGCCCATCCCAGAAAATTTGGCTTTTTATCCGAAAAGCTAAGGGCGATCAGAGGCGCAGCGCGGCCGACAAGCCTATCCTCGCTATCCCGACTACTGCCAATCCGGTTCTGGCAGACCTACTAGAATATTATTGCACACAGCGGACAGCCTACTGCAAGAAATTCTACAACAGCCCCCCCCCCCCCCCCCCCCCCCCCGCCGCACTATGGAGCTTCGTACCTTACGAAAACTCCGGCGACTGGCAAGCGGCTGTAACACTCTCCGCCTGGCTCCTCGACGCATGCGACGCCGTCAGCGCCACACCTCCAAGTGGATTCAAATGGACATCGCACAGCCTACGTAAAGGTGCGGCCTCCGCCGCTAGTTGCATCGGGACCCCACTCCACGTCGTCAAATACATGGGTGGTTGGGCCAAGAACAGTTCTGTCACAGAAGGAAGATACATCGACCCTACCATGACCCCATCTCCAGCGGCCTGGCAGTACTTCGGCTGGCTCGTCCCAGCTAACCCGCTTCATCAAGACTAGGCTGCGCAAACCTCCGGTTTATTACATACCGGCAAAACGTGCCCTCGGGTAAATAGTCAGATTGTTTGAAATCTAGAGGTTTGCAAAACTTACTTACACATGTGACAGAACGCAAACCTGAACGGTAAAGCGTTACTGTAAAAGTGGCGCGTCTCACCCTCGAGGACTGAGGAAACGCCTAGCGCAACGCCCCATGCCCTGCCCCCAGCAACACTAGCTAGCGGCAGCCCCTTAAGCCGGTGCAACCCCCGAGCACTGGCACTCTCTGCTTTGCGCTCGCCCATCTGGCTCGCGCAACCCACCCACCCAACCAACCCATAATTAGCGCTAATCTTCCCCCAAGCCAAGCATGTGGTGGTCTTTTGGTCAAATTATAAGCAAGCTGACATCTTTGGCAAACGTGCCCTCGGGTAAATACGAAATTAAAATTCTTACAAGAAAAAGCAGTGGAGGCCATCAAGCGAAAAGAAGTAAAGAGGAAAAAACCTACGCCCGAGGAACAGGAAGGCATGCCACAGCATCGGCATTGCCCTCCTGAAAAGCGTCGCGGAGATAGGAACCAAGAGTGCCATGAAGAGCATCAAAAAGACGTTGCATGAATTCACGTCGCACATCTCCCAAAAAACGCCGAAACGGAACAAAAGTACATCGACGAACAAAATGATGCATATGGACATAACTGTCAGAGCGCAAGGAGCGAGAGCCAGCGGCACCCATGCCAAGGAAGCGACGAACAACCACCAAAATAGCCAAGCGATCAACCAACTCAACCGCCATCGGCGCCAACCGGCCCCCATCCTCCATGGCGAAGGGATAGTAGTCATGGATCGACTGAACCGAAGGCGTGCCAAGCAAAGCAGAAGTGCGGAGGTCCGCATCAACTTTTCCATGCTGAGCTCCCAATGCAAGGCTGCCATGGAGTGGGAGGCGAGCACATATACGAGGAACATTGGTGTTCGTGCGAGCACTTGTAACCGTCACATCAACAACAAGA
The DNA here is from genome assembly GCA_026401115.1 of Tetraselmis chui. Taxonomy (NCBI): domain Eukaryota; kingdom Viridiplantae; phylum Chlorophyta; class Chlorodendrophyceae; order Chlorodendrales; family Chlorodendraceae; genus Tetraselmis; species Tetraselmis chui. Next base: position 108,064 of record JAPMLY010000116.1, read on the forward strand.
TGACGGTGCGGCAGGGCGGGGATCCGGGTTTCGGGTAAGTCGAATTTGTTTTTTTCAATCCCGAATGGACACGAATTTGAGTAATCGGGGATGAGTTGAGTTGAACCCCACAATTTTTTTCATGAATTGAGTAAAACCTATGTCACTAGGTGATGAGACTGGGTAAATACCCAGATTCTTTCGACCGGTCCGAACAAGTACTTGGACATGCATATCTCGATACGGACGAATACCTTTCGATCTTTTTGTGAATGAATATAGAGATATTCCCGACTTCAGTCGGATTTCCGAGCCGGAACATGCAAGGAGCTGCTGCTGCATTATGTACTCAAACATGATCATTTACATCGGAGGAATATGAATTAAATAAAAACAATTTCTATCCCATACAACTTTGGAAGACCCTCCGTCGCACAGTGCCCGAAATTTGAGTGTGTTGACGGGTGTGCTTAAGGGGCACACCACCCTTGGGCACTGTGCTTCATCACCGGGATTTGATTTTGAATCAATGATCTTATTTCTCTTGTCGCGCGCATGCGCTTGAAAAAAAATATTTGTATGTGAAAGTGATGTTTGAAATCTACATGGCCAGTGTAGATTTCAACCACCGCTTTAACACACAAATTTACACAAATTTAGCGCATAGAAAGTTTCTTGCATGCAAAGCATTCGACAGCAAAGAATGAGAACACAATGATGATTACACAATAACACAATTTGAAGTCACAATTACACTTTCACACGACATCACAATCGCTGACTGCGCCAATGACTATAACAACCGCCTCTCAACGCCCAACTTTCCTCAATAAAATTCCTCTCAAAATTTACTCCTCCTTCATGCGTCCTTGACATCCACACGACCCTGCAAGCAAACAAAAAACAAGTCAACAATAATAATTCCTCTCTAAATTTACTCCGTTTTCATGCGTCCTTGACATCCACACGACCCTGCAAGCAAACAAAAAACAAGTCAACAATAATAATGCAATAAACATCCTCTTTATACATGTTAAAACAAACACGTTCATATGGTGTCTATCTCACCTTCAAGGGTTCATGGACACCATCAATGCGTGGTTCAACGTCGACTCTGACGACCCCTTCTTGAAGTCGTCGTGCATCCTCCCTGCTCGGTTGAAAACTCGTTCGCATGCAGCAATGGTTGCCGGCTGCGCCAGGAATTGACGAGCTATTTTGCTTAGTGTTGGGAACTGAACCGCGTGCATACTCCACCACGACAGAGGGTCAATGTCCTTGTTCGCCACGTGGAGGATGTCTCCGTATTCGTCCAACTCGTCCTGCACCTGCACCTCAGGAATGGCATCACGGTCAATGGACTTCCTCCCGGACAGTATTGCGTGAAGACCTGAAGTGGCTTTCATTATGAGGCGTCCAGTTGCAGGCTTCTTCAGTGGAGACTCCTTCACTTCCTCCACTTCATCGTCGTCCGCTTGCTTCCAATCCCTACTCCACACGTGACGAACAGCGGACATGGTTTTCTGTCTATAGCCCGTCGCATTTACCAAGTGATGATCTGGGAAGGTAAAGTCCAGAAGCTTTAAGCGGGGGTCCAAGAAAGTTGCAATGCCGATGTCTTCCATGTCGGACTCCTCGACATCAACGAAGAACCTCTTGACGATTGCCTCGCGCAGCGCTTCACGGGCTAGAGCAACACAAGCCTCCAACTTGCACGCATCGACGTGCACAAGAGAAGTATCTCCACGCTCATCTTGGTAATGGACCGGCTCAGAAGCCTCCAAGACGGAAACGAGGTGCCCAAGTAATGGTAACACACGAGAAATTGTCACATATTCCTGCAGTTGCAGTTGCGTGACAATCTGAGCCACAGGCTAGAGCACACCTGCGATCTCTCGGATAATCTCCCACATATTCTCATCAATTGCGTAATCCCCGTATTTCGTGCCGTCCGGATTAGTTGCACAGTTGTCCGGTACCCGAAGAAGAATAAAGTACACACAGCTCATCTAGTGATCACCATCATGCACACCTATGATACAAAGGTATAAATAAGGGGCAACTCACGATGTTGTCATACTTATGGGCGGCCGACGCGTTGTGGACAAGCCACACGGTCTGGGGAAACTGACCGAGCCACCTTGTTGCCGCCTTGGTGCTTGGCTTGCTCTCAGGAAGTTTCAGCTCTCTCTGGATATTGTACAAGGTCTGTGCACCCACGCCACTCAGAGAGTAATGGGCCGTTATACCGTTCATGCAACGGACGGCTTCCTTGATTCCCTCGGAGTTCAAGAATATGTTCGCACACAATTGCAGCCCATGGTCGACGCATGTCGCCCCCTCGAAGTCACCCCATCCGGCCTTGATGTTGCTCCCATTGTCACATTTCCGTAACATAATAACAATGTAGTTACCAGGCTATCAAATCAATTATGCACTGGAGAATCATGTCAAAGGAGAAAACATCCAAACCAATATTGCACCTTTGTGAAGACACATGCCGCGACTATGTCAGTGTCCGGTTCACCAGATCCACCACATGAGTATTAGCCAATGCCGAGTCCGGAGAGCCCCACCTCCGTGGCCGTGGCAATGTTCTCACCTTCAACACCGTCAATCGCCGATTCTCAGGAACTGAATCACTAAGATGCAAAAAATGTAGCACAGTATTTATGAATATGCACAAATGAAACAAAGGCGGCTGTACCGGTGTGACGGACATCCCCAAATGGCTCGCAGAACAACAACATGTTCTGCAACGTAAAATCGGAATCCACCCAATGCCCCATAACTGCGAACAGAGATATTGCATTCTCACCACAAACATTGCCACTGATAGAGATCATCAGTCCCTCCTCGGTCAGCTCCTGGATGTCGCCCTTGATGCCGTGCCATGCCTACGCCAAATTATGTACCAATCCGGTAAAATAGGGAAGAATTGAATTAACATTATACGAAGAAATTGAATTAACAACATAGGCCGTTAAAATACCTGCGCTGCTAACTGTGCAGTGTATCTCATGGCTGTCTCACGACACGGGCCCTTATACGCGCCACCCGAAATAGCGTGAATCCATTCACGATGCTCGATGTCCATCTTCGTGATTCCGAAGGGTCGGCACCTCTTTGCGATCCACTTGGCTGCCATGAGATCGAGTGCCTTCTTTCTCTTTTTGGATACATGTAAATCACTTAAAATGTCAGCACACCAGCAATTTATGTAGTAAAGCTCAATAGCGGGAGGACAGCGGCATACCTTATGATCAAGAACTGTTTGTTGTGTATCTTGAGCAAGAGGAACAAACTCTCCTGACTTCATATCCTCAATGTAGACGTTGTTGTGCTTCAGCCTTATGTGCTTTATCATGTTGCTTGTGGAACTGCAGTAGGCTACCGACTGCGCACACAGACAACATTTGACCCAGAAGCCTTTGCCTTCCGCCTGGTACTCCTTCGCGAAGTACTTCCAAGCATGTGAGGTTCGGCGTTGCCCATGCTTTCCCTTCAACGACGCAGCAGGAATGACGTCGTCCTTCGTCCCTTGTCCTCCGTCCTTCCCTTCTTCATCATCTTGGTATGTATCCTTATTCTTCAATGCCTCACGTAGCTTATTCTTTTGTTGTCGGCGAAGTTGTTCGTTTTGTTCAAACTCCTGCACACATCGCAGGAATCCAATCCTAACCTTGTTTCCTGATAGCGAGCACGAATGAGTTTGACGAGAGCACATCGCACCAACCTTCGTATTTAATGAATGATAAATGGGCAGACTATAGCCTCTTCTCGATGAGACTAGAGAATAAACATATAGCGAGTGCGGACCGCGCAGCCCAAAATACATTTATCCTCTTGTTGGTATATATAGACAAATGACAAGGACTCGCAAGGATGGTGAAAAACCGGGTAGAAAGAGCGGACAATATTGGAAGCGGAACAAAAAGAAAAAACAATCGTGCTACAGATCCATTTTACACGACGCCTTCCAACGAGGCCAAACTAATCGGCAACATAGCTAGGTCTTTTTAGTCTTCGAGGAAACAAAAAAATTAACAGCGAAAGGGAAAAACAAGCGAGTAAAACGAGCGAACCCTGCACAACGCGATCTACTTCCGACCGGACAATGCACAAAATAATAAACCAACCTACAGAAGGAAACGCACCTTATCAGCTTGGAGCTTGGCGGCTTTGAATTGCTTCAATACGTCCCCCCAATTGCCTTGCATTTTTACATTAGCAGCGTACTCCGTCGTGTTGGCCTCTTCATGCAATCCCTCCCATATGACATTAAAACCGGGACACCCTACAATCTTAACCTCTGCGACAATAGAAGCGACACGATATGACTCGCGGCCAGTATATATATCCCCCCGACCTTTTAGCGGTCCTGTAAACAGAGTCACCGTGATCGTATGTCGACACCGATCTTTCGTCGCTTCCCTTAGCGCTACTCCCACCGTTGCTATTATGGGGGGCGGGGAGAGCGGCAGATCGACAACCTCTACCTCTACCCATATTAACTCGTAGGTAGTATGTGGCTATGACTGCCACGGAGCGTGCGTATGTCAATACTTTGTTGTGCCGTGCAACACAAATAGCTATTTATTAGTCGCGGTCTCAATTTTCGAATCGCCAATCCTCATACACATGTATTCTTGAAGTGACGGCCCAACGCATCGCTGTGATGATGTGGCATATTGGCGTGTGTTAGAGATTTTCCACTTGCTCTTTATCTATTGGCATCAATACTATACTGCGGAAGATAAGCGTGATACAATCACGCGGACGTACGGTTGGAAAGCGCGTGGGCGCGTGGCACACGCTATACTAACAATCACGGCGGCATCATCGGTGGAATATACATCTAGAGCGTGTGGATTTAGCCTAATTTTACGCGTCTTATCCGTATTCAAGTGAATCGATTTGCACTTCTACCATAACGGGGACCATCCAAGATATAATCTATGCCAGCTGTACCCCAAGTTGGGTAAATCCGTACATCTTGGGAATCCAATACAAACAAGTAAGTTGACGACTAGGTTTCGGGCACGGATGATCCATTAGGTTTAGGATTCGGATTGATTACAAACTCTTGCTCTTTCTTCTCGACATTAATTGAAACCTCTAAAAATGGTGAGACATTTGAAAATATTCAGATACCACTGGTATCGGTTCCACGCCATGCGGTGCGGAGCCATGAAGTCTAACCAAACCACATCCCCAGGGCGATCTCGTGAAGCTCCCGACCGAATACAGCGGACCTCCAATCGCAAGCCCCGGCCCTTAGTAGCCCCCGCTTCAAGCATGAACTCTTCAAGCACGTGGACAATACGGTCGTGGAGTTGAATGACATACCGAGAGCACGGGCACCGGGGGATATGGTCCATGAGCATAGCGGTTGTTGAGCGCTCACCCGACATAAAGATGCCCGATACCGGCGACGAAGATCCATATCCGCGAGACTCTGAAGGAGCCTCATTGCACCGAGGGCACTTTCGAACATGAGAGGCGCGCTCCGCAGTCAAGCCAAGCACCCGGTGGGCTGCCATCGTATAGCAATCGGATGGCACCTTGAAACGGAACTCATGCGAAGCGGAAAAGAGAGCCAAAGCCCAGCGACCCGTACCCGAAATCACGCTCATATAGTCCGGTGGGGAAGGTCTGCAAAACGCCAAGAGGTCAAGGTAGGCCCGGGCACGAAGAATGCGCGAAATGCCCCGTTGAATGTGGCCCCCGGAGTCTCCCGAGCGAGTGAGAGCATCGGGAGTCGGAAGTTGTAGGCTAGTCAGTTGGGTAGCGGGTGCCGCCGCATTGTTGACCGTAGATACCACCAACTCGACATCGGGCCCGGCATAATCGGAAAGGCTTTGGTTCAGTGTGTTAGTCAACACCTCGAGATCCGATTCAGAAAACCCGCCCATAGTGGAGATAGAAATATACGAATTGCGTAATTGGACCGCCCACGGTAACGTAGAAGTGGTAACATTCAGTAGTTCATGTCGGATGAGACCGTACAAAGGACCTAGCAACTCGGACTCGCAATCAATAATCAGGTTGGGGGGTTCGCAGTGAATGAAGCATAGTGAGCATGTTCGGCGTCGAGCTCGAGGGACGGTACATTAAGCCCCCCAAACTCCGCAGGGAGGGAGAGCTGTCGCTTACCACAATTTAGTTGATCGAGTGTTTGTGCGTTCATAGAAACGCCCAAGATTCGGTAAACTGCTGCACGAACGGCCCTATCTGCAGTAGCAAGGTACGGTCGGCAAGTATCTTGGGGGAGGGTGCGGAGCAAGAACCCATAGCGGCGTACCGCACACGTGATCATCAAGCGGAAAGCGGCGTGTGTCCCTCCGAAGTCCGATATAGCAAAGCAAACGATATTGTCCAAGAGGAGTTGATGAGCCTCAACGGTGTCTTGTAGCCAAGAATGAACATAGTTCTCATTATGAGACGCTGGAGGGCCGTCTTCCATCGAGAAGTCCATCGCCAAAGGGGCTCCAAGGTTACTTTTACCCGTAACAACGGGGACCATCGCCCGTATCACATGGACAAGTTCAAGGGCCGTATCCGGAGGTACCATGCACGAAGATTTGATTGGTTGAACATTCGAGCAGACTTTCCCCGTCTCAACCACAATAAAACAGTATATATGTAGTACGTATGATGTATACACTGTCGCAATTTACGGTTGGGGTGTAACATATATATTATCATCATCGCGCTTTGTACAAAAGTACAAACAAGATTTCGCACATTCGCAAATAGAAAATGTAATCATGCGTCGATTTTATTGACAAATATCCTGAAGTCCTAGGCAATTCTTTTGCGCCCAAAATGGAATGCGCCGACAACTACGAGGGGCGAATTCGAGCACTGCGGGGCTTGTGTACTTGGGGTTATCGCGCCCGCACCCGCGCGGCACGCTCTTTCAAACATTCGCCGTGCTGGTTAGACGAAAAGAGTAACGGGCGCACAACGCCGCAATATGAATGATGATGCAACGGTCGCGAAAATATGATGCATAGGCGACGGAGGGAGGAGGTGTTGGGCAGGCCGCTGTGGGGAAAACGCACAAAATCGCGTATGTAGACTTACCGTCGATATGCGCACAACCCAAGGGCAAGCCGCTTCCGGCTACAATGTTCAAAGGATTATAACTAACTCATATATATTCAAAACTTTTTATAACATGTCATGTTGGACGCGTATTTTTCGATGCGCGCCGAACGCACCTGCTCCAGAGTTCAAACACCCACAAACGAAGTTTCAGTGAATTATTATAATTTAAGAATTATTCCGGCAAAGTTGAGCCGCAGTGCCAAGCAACACCCATCGAGTTCGGCTCACCTCATGAGGCGATTTGTGCAAGGTTTGTCGATATATGTTTATAAATTCTTCATTTTTACTAACATCCGACCGTAATTCTTGACGCGTGGGGCGGGTGTGGTTGGCACTAGCACATACCCAAGCATTCCAAACACTACCGTCAACGTGATGCGTCAATAACGGTATTGAAGGTTGGAGCGTAGAAAGGATGGTTACAGTGCTTTGAGCTCCATTCTTATATCCGCTAGAACCACACATACTAAAATAAATAATATTGCAGTTATCTCCAAAAACGTTTCTTGGACCGTTAGATTTATTATCCAACGGTCACAATTCAATCTAGCGTCAAATAGCTAATATATCGCTTTTAATACCGATTTCTTCAGTACAGTGATGTAGCGACATACAACTGCTCTCGACACTCCCCCTCGCTACTCACTACCACTTCCCATGATTGCTTTGGTGAGTTGCTCATGCTTGTCCGCAGCGAGAGGCTTGGTTAGTGCATCCGCGAGCATCACCTCTGTCGGACAATACTTCACCACAATCTCGCCGGTCTCCTGCTTCTCACGACAGAAGTGCATCTTCACGTCGATGTGCTTGCTGCGCCCCGTCGTCATGGTGTTTTTGCAGAGGGCGATGCAGCTCTGGTTGTCCTCGTGCAGAACAGTCCCGGAGGCCTGAGGTTGTCCCATCTGCTCCAAGAGTTGCCTCAGAAATAGGGCCTCCTGTGCTGCTGCTGTGAGCGCCATGTACTCCGCCTCCGCAGTGGACAATGCCACCGTCTGTTGGCGTTGACTCTTCCAGCTGATTGCCGCACCGTTGAGCATGAACACAAAACCAGTTCGAGAGCGTCGGCCATCAGAATCGCCTGCGTAGTCTGCATCGGCATAGCCCTTCAAGGCTACCGACACTCGCCCACCACCGTACACCAGTTTGCGATCCGATGTCCCTTTCAGGTATCGCAGCACCCTCTTGCCCTGCTCCCAGTGCACCATTGACGCTTTCGCCATGTGTCGGCTCAGGTAGCTGACTGCCATGGTGATGTCTGGCCTTGTGCTCAGTGAGGCATATAGCAGACTGCCAATCAAACTCTGGTATGGTAGTGACGCAGCTGAGCCACTGTCGTCTGTGCGCTCTGCCATGGAGCCAAGTGCCATTAGTGTGCTCACGGGTTTAGCGTCCAACATGTTGAACCTCTCCAGCATGTCTAAGATGTATTGACGCTGACCCAACTTAACCACTCGCGCAGCACGATCACGCTCCACCGTCATTCCAAGAAGCCATGCAACTGGTCCCAAGTCCTGCACACTGAACCTTTGACCAAATGCCCGCTTAAAGCTGACGATGAAGGTTCCTCCAGGACCGGCCAAGATGCAGTCGTCAACGTACAAGGCCAAGATGTAGAGACGCGTGCCGCTGCCATGGACGAAGATGCAGGGGTCTACCTTGGACTGGCGGAAACCGTACTCCACGAGCCAAGTGGTGATGGTCTTGTTCCAGTAGCGTGGGGCTTGCTTCAAGCCATACAGTGCTCTCATAAGCAGACAGACTTGCTCTTGGCCGTTCTCATCCGTCGGCCTCCTGTAGCCCTCAGGCTGTCGCATGTAGATGGTCTCAGAGAGGTCAGCCTCCAGAAAGGCTGTATTGACATCGAGTTGTTCTATCTCCCAGTCATAGTGTGCAGCGAGAGCCATAATGACCCGGAGCGCAGCAACTTTTACAGTCGGAGCAAAAGTCTCGTCGTAGTCAACGCCATGCTCTTGGGTGAAGCCCCGCGCCACAATAAGCCTAGCCTTATATCTAGCAATGCTGCCATCAGGGTTGCGTTTGAGCTTGAACACCCACTTAGAGTCCACCAACTTACGACCCGCAGGTCGAGGAACCAGCTTCCAGGTCTTTCGAGTCATCAATGACTCATACTCGCTGTCAATAGCCGCTTGCCAGTGCTTGGCATCCGGACTGCGCAGAGCTTGCTTATATGATGTTGGCTCGAGAGGCTGGTGAGGCTTTGCCATGTTGGCGGCAACATCATCACCACGACTGTTGGCCATCCACCACTGCCCCGGAGGTCGAGAGTGCCGGGTGCTGCGCCTCGGAGCAACGCCATCGCCAGGAACAAGCTCCCCCGGCTCCTGACTCCCGCTCTCTTGGTCACCAGGCACAGTATCATGCTCCCCATGCTCTTGACTCCCGCTCTCTGTGTCGTCTGGCTCAACAACGTCTTCGTCTGTATCCACGTGCTCCCCCGAATTCTGAAACCCAGAAGAAGAAATGAACGACGAGAGTTCGTCATCATCCGGCGCTGGCTTCGAGACAGCCGACGACTCCTCCCCCATGCTGACGGACCTAGTGAATTTCGACTCATCAAACACCACGTTCCGACTACGCTCCACACGACGTGTGCGAGGGTTATACACCAACCACACTGGGGAGTCCGGCGCATAGCCCACGAAGATGCCCTTCCACGACCGGTCATCAAGTTTTCGACGGCGGGACTTGTCAACATGGACATACGCCGGGCAGCCGAAGACGCGGAGGTGGCTTAGGTCAACAGAACGACCAGTGACCAGCTCGAAGGGCACTCCACCAGCAGCCTCACAGAAAACACGATTGCGGACATACACCGCAGCGTTCATGGCTAGACTCCAAAAAGAACGATCAAGGCCCGCTGTGTGAAGCATGGACTTGGCAGCCGGCAACAAAGTCCCCCACTGTCGCTCCATGCGACCGTGTTGCCAGTGCGAGTACGGAGCAGAAAAGTCGTGCGACACGCCGTGGTCATCAAGCACAGCCATAAATTCGCGACCCATGAAGACGGAGTCGTTGTCAAGGCGCACGTGCTCAATCTTGTGACCCAAAGCCCGGACAGTAGCCAGAAACCGCCGAAACGACTGCGGAGCCTCATCCTTGGTTCTCAGCACGTCGTGCAGGACGAAGCGAGACTTGAAGTCCGTAACGGCGAGGCTGTAGTAGCAGCCACCCAAAGAAGCCACGCCCATAGGACCGCAGAAGTCTACGCCGACCTTCTGAAAGACACGGTCAGGGTCCGCACACGGCGCACGCGAGATACGCGCCACACGAGACTTGCACAAGTTGTAGGTCTCACAGAAGCAAAGGCGGTCCGACTTACTGACATGCACACCGGAGGTACCCAATTGCACAAGTCGATCCATACAGGACTCCCCCAAATGACCAAGACGCAGATGCCACAGAAATTTGGAGGGTCGCGCCATCGCCGGCGAGGCAGAGACAGACGGAACAACCGAAGTAGGGAGCCAAACAAGACCATGGGCACGGTGAAGGGGAATAGTGACACCACCACCATGCTGCGCATGGGCGCAAAGTACGTCGCACGGGTCCTCGAAGACAGTGCGATGCCCACGCTGCCGCGCCTGGGAGACACTAAACAGACGCTGGTGGCTAGACGATGCTCGAGCCGCCAGATCCGGTACATAGAAGACATCGTGCAGCGTGATCGGGACAGCGTCGCTGTCCTTGGAGCGCAGCGTGACACGGACGCTCCCCACACCTTTGGCATAGGCACTGATACCTTTCACCCAAACCGGAGAAATCGGGCGATAGGCCTTGAAATCTCTCAAGACGCTGGTCATGTGATGGCTAGCGCCGCTGTCAACGAGCCACATCCCACGCTCCACATCGTGCAGGTACGGAGGCACCTTGACAGTGGCCGCCAGAAAGCCATCACTATCAGGAATCGATGTCGACATGCTAGCGGGGAAAGCAACATACCCGCCGAACGGTGTTGCATCGGCAGTGTTCACCCGGGGTGGTCGTTTCATCCGACAGTCCTGACGCCGGTGGCCGCGTTGACCGCACGTAAAGCAAGTACCCTTGAAAGATGGACGCCCTCCGTTGCCTCTGGTACTGCTCGCTCCGCTCTCTCCGTGGATGACACCCTTCAGGGACGCCACCTCTCGCTGCAAGTCTTGCAGCATGGTCCGCATGTTGTCATCATCAGACACTACAGGGAAAGCAGTCTTTCCGGGCTCCGACTCCTACGCCTCTGCCAAGCGACGTTCGATGCGCACCCCAGTGGTAGCGAGAAGATTCTCAACGAAGTCCAGTGTCAAACTCGAGTCGCGCTCATTCAGAGCATCTGTCATGGTAGAATACTCAGGCCGCATGCCCCTGACGACATTCATGACGATACGCCAATCCGGGACCACCTCGTCGACTCGAGCAAGCTGCGCCTGAACGTCGAGAAGACGAGTGAAGAAGTCCACACAAGTTTCCTCTTGACGTTGCTTCTCGTCCAGAGCATCCAGTAGATCCCCGCGCCGGTGAATGCCGTCGTGCTCGAATCGACGCATCAAAGCTTGCCAAGCATGAAAGCCAGCTGCCTTGCTCTTCCGATCGACCTTCCGGATGATGTGCAACGTAGTCTCGGGTAAAACTAACACCAACAAGCTGTAGAGCTTCTTCTGCTGAGTAGCATCGTCCTCGCCTTCGGAATCCAGAGCAGCGTCACAGCCCACCGCATCCACGAATGCTGTGAACCGGGTTCGGAACAAGGGAAAGTCCGCGGCTTTGCCGGAAAAAACAGGGACCTTCACACTCTCAGCCATGGAGCGAGACGCCAGCAGACAACGAACTGGGGGTCAAAAGATCAACAGAAAAAATAAATTCTCGTCCCACCAACCTCACTGGGGCCAACCTCCCCAACACAAGGAAACAGACGGCACAGTAGAAGCCGGCTCGAGCTTGGCGCGTGCGTCGAAAGGAGATGAACAAGGTTCCGGTACAGCAAGATCAAGTGAAGACGACCCAATTACCCCCAAACAGGTATCAAGTAACAAGAAGAACAGTCTCCACGAGCTCGACAAGTCTCCGACAACAGACGAATAAGGTTCCGACACGTCCCAACCACACGCAGGTTTGCCAAGCACCACAACGCAGGTAACGGGTAACACGGCAACACTCGCCACGCGCTCAACAGGAACGTCGACAACTGATACAGCACGTTCCGACACGTCTCGACGAAGCGTAAGTGGTCTAGGCAACCACCACGCAAGTAACAGGCAACGCGGTAACAGTCGCCAAGAGCTCGACAGGTCGGTTGACAACGGATAATTAGGTCCCGATACGTCGCAAACAAGCTCACGCAGTCCAACGACGACCACGAAAATAACAGGGGATATGGAACAGTCCCCACAACTCGATAGATTCGTCGACAGCGGGAAAAATCAGGTTCCGACACGCCGCGAACGAGGTCAGGCGATCCAAAACACCACCACGAAGCACAACATGCGACACGGAAAAATCCCAGCAATCTTGTCAAGTACGTCGACAACAAGTCGACCCAGTGGTAACGCTAGCGACATGATAGACGAAATTATACAGTCCACACGCTCGTTCACACTTCCGCAGACCAACGGTATCACCAACGATATCAGGCAACACACGTCGCAGCAACCCAAGCTGTACTCACCACCAGAATATGGAGGCCACAGCTTCCGTATAACAGTACGGAATCGATCCTTCAGCCCAGCTCCAACACACAAATTGAAGTCGAAGCGCCGACAAACTTGTAATCCAGTAGCTCCTCGTTGACAAACTTCCCGACTTGGTAGTAGTAGAAGAAGCACTGCTGACGTAGCAGAAGTACTACTGTAGAAATGTAGTACAAGTACTGTTGTAGTGCTGCTGTAGTAGTAGAAGTGGAAGTAGAAGTACTGCTGACTTAGCAGGGGTTACGAGGTGCGTGGGAGTACTGGGGAAAGCCCATAACCTATTGAAGGTTGGAGCGTAGAAAGGATGGTTACAGTGCTTTCAGCTCCATTCTTATATCCGCTAGAACCACACATACTAAAATAAATAATATTGCGGTTATCTCCAAAAACGTTTCTTGGACCGTTAGATTTATTATCCAACGGTCACAATTCAATCTAGCGTCAAATAGCTACTATATCGCTTTTAATACCGATTTCTTCAGTACAGTGATGTAGCGACATACAACTGCTCTCGACAAACGGCCAAGTTGGACTTCGCCCCTCCCCTACTAAGCCAATCGCCCTCGCATGTTTACGGCGTGTAGTGTTTTTCCAAACCTGCGGCATGTGCGTTTTTGCTTGCTTGCTTTCCAAAAACATCACCCGTGCCAGCGGCGTGAACTTCCGTGCTCTATTCACACACCCGCAAACCAAACCTCGCGCATTGAACACGGCACCCACGCCTCCAAACCCCGCGTCCAAAAACCCCCAAAAAATTAATACGGTTATGTGGAACACGGAGCAATATGCAGCTTGGTATGAGTGCTTGAGCAATGCCCAAGCGTGGCGCTCGGAACGACGTGTGTAGTTCAGATAATTTCCTCGGAATTTATGGGCTTAATTCGACAAACTCCACCGACAACACCCGCTTTAAGCTGAGGTCTAGCCACTCCGGATGACGGTTTACTGCTTGCTTCTCGGCTGTCCTACAATTGGGTGGTACTCGGTTATCGTCGTGCTTGACGTGGTGAGAGGGGAGCATGTTCTTGACTAGCTTACGTTTGACATAATGCATGTCCAGACTTTTGTGGAGGAGTGTATATTTATGTTTTATCGCGTCGTGACTTAATATGCCAGTCCAGTATCGATGATAAATATTATTTATCGCAATAATTTGACAGTGTATATCGATGATAAAAATCATCCACTGCATCCAATGATGAATATTTTAATGCCAACAAATTATACAGAGCGAATTCCTATTCAAATAAATACTAGGGGCAAGCTCCATATATGCTGAAACCCTTTTACTGATATTGCATTGCTGTTGCGGGATGGTGGTGCAGCTGCTGCTGCTTGCCGCTCTGCTCCGGATCTTAGGCTCCTTCTTTGCTTTCCTTCTTTGCTGGTGGATGCCACTGCTTTCTTTGGAATAAATACTTTAAGGATGACACTCATGCTGTTGCAAAACGTAAATGCCGCACAAATGCAGACGACAGTTCAATGCTCCGTTTGATTTCGAGTTCTTGCATCTTAAGGCATAGAATCAAGGGAAGTACCCGTAGCACAGCGAGGCGGATTTGTCATTATAAACACGGAAAGCCATTTTTCAATCAATGGGGATTGGACAAGGAAAAAAAGGAAACTGTGACAGTGTTGTTAAAACTTTAAACCAACTAGACACGATGTGCAAAAGATTCAAATGCGACATTGAAGTCGAAGTAGAACCACCAATTCGAACTACCCTTGACTACAAAAGTTACCGCTAGTAAGTTATGAAATGTGCGCGAGGCAACTGTGAGCGCAACCTGACTACGTGAGGTGAAAGCACATAAATGGAAACGTCGTTTACGCACGAGGCATCGCTAGTGTGTTCAGCCACACACTATTCCTACTAAACAATATTGGCACGTAAAGGTGACAAACCCTAAAACGACATTCGGACATGTCGGTCTCGTGTCCGTGGGGTAGCGAGTGGGACGACACTTAAGCGCATGTAGTCAGGGTTTATCTCTTCCTGCGCGACTTACATGTTTACAATTTGTGACATTTTTTTTCGTATGAGAAACCCTAAAACCGATAAGAGAGTGATACTTCTATAGTAGTAGAATTAGATATTCTACTCATCACGCTAGATATGTCAGGATCCACTTTTATGCTCTTGATGCATCGAATATGCTATATTATATTAATATAGCATATTCGATCCACAATTACAGCATGAGAAACAGATAGCCACACCTGAGTTGAGAAAAAAAGTTTTTGCACAGTGACGATTTATCTTGGGCCGAAACTAAGACGCTGCAGCACAGCCTAATGGGTTGCATTCCCCGATTGTCAGGACTACCCGAGGTAGTGATGTCATCGCCCTTTACCCCCCCCCCCCCCCACGCAGTGCAAAGTGCGGGTGATGCCTTTATTTAGATGGGAATTTTGTGAGATGTGGATGTCATAAGCAATTATTAATTCCATTAAGCTGGATGATTCCCCCTTTGCAATTTCAGACATGAGACGTGGTATTTGGAAGCGACTGAAAATCTTTACAGTCCCGCAGAACAAAAGACCGGCCTTCCGCAGTTGCAAACCCGTCCTTTGAACACGGCAGATCGAGCTATGGGGCGCTTTTGATGAAAAATCAGTGAAAGGCGATATTATTGTTTCAATTTGGTTTCCTATAAACGACACATCGCCACGACGACATTGACGTGGGTGCCGTGCTGTTGCAGAATATCTTTGCAATTCATCACATCCCTAATCGTCACAGCTCTCATGTATGAATGAATACCTAGAATACCCATGGACGATGCCATTAAGTTCGCGGACCGACGGACCATCAAGTTCGCCCCGCTTTTCATTTCCACAATTGTCAAAAGAAAATAATCCCAGGTCGAGTGAGCCATCCTTTGATGCTCACCAAGTCGTCACTGCAAGACGGCAAGCCGCCCTTAAACGACGCCTCATAGGGTGCCCAAACTACTTCAGCGACTCGTTTCGGAGGCTGCTTTGCTCGGGGCTCCCCGATCCAGCTGCCGAGTACGCGAGAGAAAGCTCGTAAATGATATTCCTCGCGTTAGAGTGGTCTTGAGCCTTTGAAGAACGCAAGCCAAACATCATACGGCACGATGAGCAACGACGACAAAAGAGGCGTACATGCACGACTCGCTGGAGGAGCACAAAGCTACGGAGCACTAGCGGACTCACCGTTCCGAGGCCCTTCGAGATGAGCAGCTCGGGAATCCTAGGGTCGGGCTCGAGGCGCTCCGCGAGGGTCTTCTTATGGTAGGGTGCATTGCGGATCTCCCTAAAGTAGGGGTCCAACAGGATTTCGGTCGTGTTGGCGCGGGCACTGGGGTCCATGTCCAACATCCGCTTAACCATCGCGAGTGCGCGGCGGTCAATGTGCGGAAATACCACCTCCAGCGGCATGTGTGGCTGCTTTGGCACCTTGTGATTGACAAACATATTCTTCGCCGCTTTCGAGTAGAACTAAAGGAGGCATGACACCCAACCCCGGTGCCAATTCAGTTCACATACAAACAGTTAGACTAGTGCGACAAAAGGCAACTGTGCGATGCAGTTGATCCACACCTGGTTGATGACTTCCATCGGCGGACGCCCCAGCAAGCCACCAATGGCATCGAGGCGGAATTTGTACTTGTGGTAAGAGATGGTGGTGAAGTATTGCAGAGGGTCGCCGCCTCCGTGGAGCACAGCTAGCATAACATAGCCAAGACTCCACACATCGGAGGCCTTCGCCATGGCCAGCCCGCCGACCTCTCCCTTCAGCTCTGTCTGCGACTTAAAGGCGTATTCGGGGGGGTGGGACCTGGCGGGAATGACGGCACACACATCAGCGCTCACCCTCTCCCTCCAAAGCTTCAGGCTATCATCAGATTAGCTTTAGCTCACTCACCCGTGCCTCATGCCCCCCGCTTGGATCTCGCGCGCTTCTCCATTCGGCTTATACATGTACCGTGCTTGCCCCATATCCACAATACGCACATCGCAGTCTTGCGTCGTCATCACATTGTCGTACTTGATGTCCAGGTGGACAATATTGTCTGGGCATCGACGGAAGACCGCAGTTAGTTTCGTGACTCATCGCTGTGAGGGCAGGAATGAGACAACCTCGACACATACACAAATGGGAGCTCAGCTTACTTGTGTGCAGAAAGTTGAGCCCGCGGACGACGTTAAACAACATCCGCTTAATTGCCGATGGGGGCGTTTTCGCGTGCCCCCCCCAGAGCTTACTCACCTAGTACCACGAAATGGCGCAAGTGAGGAATGCAGTGAGGTTGAGAAAGAAAAATCGCACGGCCAGTTTGCACGGAGGTTAAATCTTAATGCGCAGCCGCGATGATGAGATTTCACACACATGCTTGTATAGTGGCAGGAGTTCACCTCATCAATCGGCAAGGCAAGCCTCTCATAGACGACAAATGCATGCCCGATGGTGTCCGGGTTGCGAGGTTTCAGCACATTTTTAATCCTCATGATGTCCTCTGCCATTGGTATGTCGTCATGCGTTACTTCAAAAGCCAAACGATCCAACTTCGACTCTCTATCTGCACATCTTTATGTGTGTCTATGTCCGTGTGTGTTTAGGGATTATGTTTAGGGATTGTGTGTGTGTGTGTGTGTTTGACTTTAGGTTCGCGGGGAGGCGGGATGCGTGGGCGCACCAGAGCCTTGCACCGACTGAAGGAGGCTTATTTCTTTTGCGACTTCCCTCGCGTCAGCCTGAAAGGTGGGACAAGGCTTAGGAGGTAGTAAGGAAATACGGAAGTTGTGAGAGGTGAATGCACACAGCAAAGCTAGGCTTGCAAATATTAAGGTGATGCAGGGTAGATGGTAAGGTATCATTATAGCGCCGTACCTTTTTAATTGCCACTAGCTCGCCGGCAACCGTGTCCCTCGCAAGGACGACCACGCCTTGCGTACCTTTACCAAGCTAAACATCATTCCGAATGTGGCTTCAGTTCGACACCGTCACGAAAACTACGGCACAGTGACGAGAAACGGCTTGAAAGAGCAAAGGTCACAGTGCGACTTCACGTGGGAGGTTTTGTGTTCGTACCACGCGAATTAGCTCGTAACGGTCGGTCGCCTCCTTCTCAACCATGAAATTGCTCTCGAAGAAGTCCCCGACATCGTGCTACTCGAGTTAGGAGAAACATACGGGACGCCAAGCAGCGAGATTTGAATTACCAGGAAGAAGTGATAGTCCTGGGATGCTCGAGAACGACGCCACTAGCCGTACCAGTACGACTGGCGACAGATTGGAGTGACGGTCAGCAAACAGGCGTTACGGGTAAACTTAACAATCCGAACCTCAGTTACCTTGTCTGCCTTAGGATACTTGGCTACCCTCACGTGTGTACCGCACTGCGAGACTGGTTCCTCGTGAAGATTGACTCCTATCGGAGGAGTCGGCAAAGGTAGAAACCACTCTTTCCGTAACCGAGCTGCAAGCCTGGCTTCGTCTGCTGGCGACAGCACTTCTTTCCATACCGGCGACACCCGGGACGCGGGCACGAGCGCAATCGACGTCAGCACCGCCAGCCAGTACAGCGCCGAGGCGAGAGCAGCTCTGAGAGGCATTGGAGATGCACCTGCCGTGGTTTCTAAAGGCTTGGTGCCTTGCTGCGTCTCGGATACTCAAAGGAACCTGGCCAGGAGATGATGACTGCAGAAAGTAAATAGCTGGCTACCTGGCTGGCCGCCAAGCCGACGACCAGTCTTAGAACTGATATGGGAAGTTTCGGTCATTTTTTTTTTTATTTTTTTTTTTGCGCCCCCGGGATATGGGACTGGCAGGGAACCCGCACTGGCACCCTCTACAGGCGGCGTTTTGCAAGCATGACTGAGAGCAGAAGTTCGAAACAAACCTCAACTCATCATCGATCATGCTCCCGGGTAGGCGACGCTCGTGTGAGTGCATTAAGTACCATTGTACGAGAACCGTACCGTACTGCGCTAACCCCACACGAGGCCAGTGTTGGAGTTTCACCAACTAAAACCTTCCAGTGACATGCAAACAAACATGAATGCATTCCCGGCACTAACCAAGAAAGGTCTGCCCTACCCGTCCGGGCGTCGACCCATTCGAGAAATGCGAGAAGGACCAAGGCCCATCTCACGGAGCAAAACATTTCGGGAGTGCGATACATGAACTACAAAGAAAGCAATATGAGGGAGGGCTTGGCGCCATAACTGGAAAAACCTCCCATTTCCTGTAAAATGGGTGGCGCCATGGAGGGAAGGGGGGACACCGCCTAAAAGTAAGGCATTTATATCGTCGGGGGATGTAGCGAAACGACGCACAAAACCATTAAAATCTGGGGCTAGCGCCCCAAAATTACGACGGTGGCATTCCCAACGTGGGCATTCAAGCAAAATATGTTCTATAGATTCAATAACATCCCCGCCGCATGCAGGACAATGATGGAGAAAACGTTCAGGCATGGCATGGATGCGGGCAAGACGACGGGCTGTGGGAAATACACGCGTACGCAATTGAATCATAATGTGTAACCCTGCAACGGCCCCCGCGGGAATGCCCGTGCCGTATTGTGGCAATGGGTTCCCAACATATGAGGCATGGGAATAAATACTCCGCGTATTAGTACATGCCGACGATGATGTCTCGAAACGACCCCATACCGCTGCTTTAACAAGGTTAGAGGCCACGCGTGGTTGCAAAGACCTCCAAGCGGGTGGGAAGCGTACGTTTTGGGCTAATTCCGCACCTGCCCTAGCAAAACGATCCAGCCACCGCACTGTCCCAGACGTCCAAGTATTTGGGCGCATACGACTAGGTTGGCGCACTAGATCGCGTATGCATGTATTTAGGGTGGGCGCTTTAAGGAATGCCCTAGTCCTAGCCGCTGCTGCCATTGCTTCTATGGGTGCTATTCCTAGCTCCCGTAGTAGTGGCGATGTGGCTACCCCAGGGGCCTTTGCACCCACCCCAACTAGGCGCCTCAAACATTGATTTAATATAGTTTGTAATCTATTGACGCCGCTAGTCGAATCCATCCCCCATACTTCACACCCGTAAGTAAGGACCGGCAATATGCAGGTCTTAAGCACCGAGGTGCGTACATTAATGGGGATATCCCGCCCTCCTAACACCGAGTCGAGCGCTTCAACGGCGCGCCTACTTTTGTTTACCCTATCGCCCACGATATTTCGCATACTTAAATCCGAATTTATCAACGCGCCTAAATATCTATACTCAGATACAACCGGTACCCGTTCCCCCCCGAGCTGCCAACGGTCGGCTTGTTCGCGTAGTGCGACTACATCGGAGTGGCGGCCTAGCGCCATTACCCCGCATTTTTTTACACCGAATCCCATATAGTGGTCCTCCGCCCATTGGGAAAAGTGGGCGAACATGGCATGCAAGTTATCGAGCGATGGCGCAAGGCCCACGGTGTCGTCGGCGAATAATTGGCCCGGCACCCTTAACGGTTGCCTAGAGTCAAGCATGTCAACGCAACCCGGCACCTCGCATCCCAATCCTTCTATCCCGTCAGTTTTTACTTGGACAGTGCTATCCCTATATAGAGCTTTAAGGAAGGATAGCATATGTCCCGTAATCCCATTAGCCTCTAGTTTAGAAAATTGAAGTTCATGAGGGATAGTATCGTATGCTTTCCGTAAATCTATAAACCCCGCATACGTGGGTAGCCCTAACGCCTGGCGGCGGCTTGCGATATCAAATATGCTCGCGACTTGCAAGGGGCACTCTTCCCCTGGCATAAATCCCCCTTGCCACCGGCGGATTAATTTATTCGTTTGGCATACATCTTGAAGACGTTGGGTTACGACCGTCATTAGTAGTTTAGTAAGAGCCCCCATAATGGAAATGCCCCTATAATAATCCATGACGGTCACGTCCCCTTTTTTTAGTATTGACACGACCGCGGAGCTACACCATTGCTTAGGGACACATTTAGTAGTCCATATCTTATTCATCAACTCCAATAGGGATTTGCCAAAAGGGCTATCCGGGGCGTAAATCGCCAGTTTTAAGGTCTCCGCGTCTCCGCGGTGCCAGCTAATTCAGCGCGATTTATTGTATGTGAGGGAGGGGTAGAGGTCACCATGATTTTGATGTTGGTGTCCGAGGCGGGGTGGGTAGCTGTTGCTCCGAGGGGGGACGAGCTTCCTTTTTTCGAGCCGTCTGTGTATACAAAGTCCTGCCAGGTCCAAGCAGGGGTGCCTCTGGTGGGGGGGTACGTTAGATGCACGCGGTCCGGGAGGGGGTATGTGAGGGGGTGAGTTGGGTTTGGGGGGCGGTGGTATATACCTGCTGAGTGGGGTGAGTAGGTGACAAAGAGGTGTGGAGGAGGGGGGGTGATGATGGGGTTGGGGAGGTGAGTATCGTAGATAGATTCGAGAGTGTTGTGAAGTGCGGTCATGGCTGTGGGTGATGGGAGGGTGGAGAGTGCGAGGGGGTTAGCGACGAGGTATATGTCGACCATCCATCGTGTGCCGAATGGGGTAGGGGTGGGGTTGCCAGTGTGTTGGTCTGGGGGTAGGAATGTGTTTGCGTTATTGGGGAGGGTGTAAAGGTGGTGGGTGTATGGGGAGTTGATGTATTTGGAGTGGCGGTAGGGTGTGTGTTCCCATCGGGGGAGGATGAGGATGGTTGCGCTGGGTGTGTGAGGGGCTGTGAGGTGTGCGCTGGTGATTGCGTGTTCCATGGCTCGTCTCATGCATTCGTGGTCGTATTCGGGGTTGGCTATGTTGGTGCCTTGCCAGGTGTGCGGGGCATTGCTGCCGCTTGATGAGAAGACTACATCTTCGGGGTAGAGGGAGTGGTAGGTGTGGGAGTGAAGGGATTTATTGAGGGGGTCGGAGTAGAGTTCTGTCTGGGTGCGGAATGTGTGACGGAGAGCTGTGAGGAGGTCTTCTCTGGTGGCCCATCTATTACGATTGGTGGAGGCGGGTGTGGGTGAGTGGATTTCTGATCGGGAACCTAGGCGGGTGAGGAGGTGGTAGACCTCCTCTTCAAACGTATGCTGTGAGAGGTCGGGGCGGAAGAGTTGGTAGAGGTGGCGGACGCGGGGGCCGTTAAGGGTGGTGACTGCGCGGCCGTCGGGAGTGCAGATTATGGTGGTGTCGTGGAGTGTAGGGTGTGCGTGGATAGCGAATTTACCGGTAGGGAGCATGTCAAGGTCGGGGTTGATGGGGTCATGGTTGAATGTGATAAGGGGGTGTGACCGCGGAGGGGGTCCGGGGTCTGGCAAGATGGGTGTGGTAGAGGGGACATAGCCGGAGTTAAATGCGGTGAGGGCGGTGGGGCCGGAGGGGGTCTCACTGATGGTGTCGTGGAGTTGTAGGCATGGGGCCCACTGCACTTCGTGGAGGTGGGTGAGGTCGTGTTGTTGGCCGCGAGCACACCATTCGCACTGCCATGTGGCGGGTCCCTGAGCTGGGCGGCACTAGGAGTGTATGGCAAAGTGCGGGCATGTGCAGCAGGTGGAGGAGGGTTCTGTGTGCAGGGGTTCATGACAAATGGAGCAGGCAGTGGGGGAGGGGGAGGGGAGGCATACCGATGTGGGAGTGGAGGAGATGAGGTGGAAGCCGTCGTCGAGTTGTAGCTGAATGTCCCATTCCGTGAGGTGTTCCGGGGCCCATTCAACCATGTACTGCGTTTGGCCGTATTCGGTGTCTTTGTGTTTGGAAATGATGCGTGTGACGTCGCAGGGGGGGTAGTGGTGGTCTGAGGGGGTGAGGTATTCTGTGTCTAAGTGTGTGATGGGTGCGGTGGGGGTGGGGTGAGTGGTGCGGGAGGTGTAGGTGCCGGATTGGAGGGTGGGGGGTGAGCGGGGGAGGTGAGGGGAGAGGAGGGGAATCCACGAGGGGTGTATAGTAGTGGGGGGGGATGCTTGGTTGGTATTGAGGCTTGTGATGGGGAGGCGGTTGTGGATAGTATCGAGGGGTTCGGTGAGGATTGCGGCGAGGAGGCGGATGGGAACTGAGAGGGGGGTGGTGGACCCCGTGAGTGTGGTGATGGATTTACATGATTTGAGAATGAAGGAGGATGAGGTGGCTCTGAGGAGAACTTGTGGCCACGTGGTGATGTTACTTTTCCATAGGGGGGTGAGGCGGGGTAGGAGGGAGGCGTGTGTTTTGCGGGGGGAGAAATCGCAGTAGGCTTGTTTGTATGTGTGTGGGTCGGTGATGTGTGTGGCTTTGTCCCGGAGTGAGGCGAGGAGGGCGTTGTCTTGAGTGGTGAAGTGGGCGCGGATTGTGGAGGCGATAGGGTTGGTGAGGGAGAGTGGAGGGATGTTGTGGAATAGGGTGCCCGCATCGCGTTGAGCTCGGACTAAGCACTTTAGTGTGGGTGGGGTGTAACAGGTTGACATGATGGACTCCGAGGGCCAGTAGGAATACGTTGTGGATAGGGTGCGTATGTGTGCGCGGGCCATGTGGCCTCTATAGCCTGAGTTGTTCATGATTTTATGTAGGTGGCAAACTGTGAGTTGTGCAGCGTGGGCTTTGAGGGAGGGGAGGCCGTATCCTAGGTCGGATGTAGGGCGGTGAAGGGCGGTGCGGGGAAGGTTACGTACCGAGGAGACGGCGGAGCGGAGTGCGCGGCAGATTTGTCCTTCGAGAGTGTCGAGTTGGGAGTCGGTGAAGAGGCCGAGTTGGAGGGTGAAATGCTTTCCGATGAGGAGTCCACGGATGACCCTGATTCTGCGGGATTGTGTTAGTGGGGAGGTGGAAAGGGCGGTGATGAGGGATGCAGTGGTACGTTTGAGTTCTTGCCAGTGTTTGGTGAAGTTGAGGGAGGTGTTCAGTTCTACCCCTAGGACTTTGTATGTGTCCTTGGGGCCAATGGAGGGGATGGGGGCCGGGGTGGAGTTTAGGGAGATGAACTGAGTTTGCAAGCGGGATGCGAGGAGGGTAGTGTTGGCGAGGGTGAGGGCGTTGCCTGTGCGCCAGAGGGCGCCGGTGATGCAGCATTTGCGGATGTTGACGGTCATACCGGTGTAGGCGCTGAAGAGGGAGAGTTTCCTGAGTTGGATGGTCATGTTGGGGGTCGAGCCCGTGACGAGGCTGAGGTCGTCAGCAAAGCCGTGTCCTGGGTATGTGGCTGTGGGTACTGTGGGGTCGACGTTAGTGGCGGGGGGGCCTGGGCGGTAGCCCCGGCTTCCCACCGTGAGCCAGCGAAGGAAGGGTTCAAGGAAGAGGGTGAATAGAAAGGGGGAGAGGGTGTCGCCCTGGAGGGTTCCGCGATTAATGTCGATGGAAGGGGTGGGGCCATGTGGAGTAATATATTCTGTGGTTGAGACCCCGTAGAGGTGTTCGCATGTGTCGACAAAGGTGGGGGGCATACCGAGTTGACGCATGTGTTTGAACATGATGCGGTGGTCCGCGGCGTTGAAGGCACCTTTGAAATCCGCGTACATGACGTAGATGTCTTTGCTGTGGAGTTTCGCGTCCTCCATCGTCATAATGAGGGAGGAGAGGGCGTCGTGGATACTGCGGTGTTGTCGGAATCCGTCTTGTTGGTCGCTGAGAATGCCATGGGTTTCGGCGTACTTCGAGCCTGCATCTTTGATTAGTGCTGTCCAAAGTTTTAGGAGGTTATTCATGAGGGCGATAGGGCGGTAGTTATCGAGGAGGGAGGGGTCGCCTTTTTTATGTAGGAGGCATGTTGTGCTGTGGCACCAATCAGGAGGGGTGTAGGATTTGTGTGCTAGGAGGGAGAGGAGAGAGAAGAGGGCGGAGCGGGTCGCCGGGGGTAGGAATTTGATTATTTCATTGGGGATACCGTCGGGGCCGGGGGCTTTGCCAGTGCCTAGGGAGTTAAGGGTTTTATCGAAAGTGTCGCGGGTAATCATGTCAGCAAGGGTGAGAGAGGGGTCTCCGCGGGGTTCGATGGTAAAGTTGTCGGGGTTGTTAGGGAGTTCCCATGGGGGGGTGGGTAGTTCGGGTGGGGTGGCGCAGCCGAGTTCGCTAGCGAAGTGAGAGTGTACCGCGTCAATGACGGCGGAGGGAGAGGATGCGGTGGTTTTATCGGGTTTAGTAATGCGGTGGAGGGTGGAGGTGGTGCCGGCGGGGGGTAGTAGGCCGCTTTTAATTTTCAATCGGCGGTGGGAGAGTTTGGGGCAGGTGTCGTAGGCCGCATTGGCTCGAGTTTTTATTTTTTTAATCTTATCCGTGGTGGTGTCGTGAAGGAGCTGGCGGATGCGTGCTTGGCACTGTTGTTTGATGGCGTCAGGGGAGAGATATTCGGTTGTGTTTAATAGGGCTTGGGCGATGGGGAGGGGGCCGTTATTTTTGCTGCATTTACGGAGTTTGAGTATTTGAGTGCGTGTTTTATTTGTGAGCCAAGTGGGGTCAAGGGACGCTTGGGGTGGGCGGGGTTTTTTGTCGGGGAGGAGGGGCCAAACTGTGGCTGCGTGGTCCATGTGTTGGGAGAGGAGTGTGGTGAATTGTGAGGCTAGGGTGTCGAGGGTGTCGGGGGTGGCTGAGGTGTATGAGGTGTTGAGAATTTCTGCGTGGAGGGTTGCTGCGGGGGAAGGTAGGGATGGGGTCGTGGAGGGGGTGGAGGTGGGATTTGAGTAAGGAGGTGAGGGCAGGGTGTCCTGTACCTGTGTGGGTGGTCGATTGGAAGTCCCCTCCCCAGAGGGTGCGGTGTTGCGGGTGGTCGTCCGCTAGTCGGAGGCCCCAAGCTGCAACTTCTGCGTAGAGGCGGGTCAGTTGGGG
Organism: Tetraselmis chui; assembly: GCA_026401115.1. Classification (NCBI taxonomy): domain Eukaryota; kingdom Viridiplantae; phylum Chlorophyta; class Chlorodendrophyceae; order Chlorodendrales; family Chlorodendraceae; genus Tetraselmis; species Tetraselmis chui. The sequence goes on from JAPMLY010000116.1 coordinate 133,548, forward strand.
GTTGTAGAGCTGGGGCATATAAGTACCTATAAGGAGGTAAGGGGTGCCTGAGTGGGGGACGATTTTTAGTCCGGCGATATGGGGGATGAGGTGGGGGGGCGGGGTTAGGACAGTGGCAGACTGGAATGAGGCTCGGCGGACCGCGAAGAGAACGCCTGCGTTGGGTAGGGGCACAGTTGAGTAGCAGGGTCGGGAGCTTTTGAGGTGGTATTGGGGGAGGGCTATGCGCCAGCGGGACTTGTGGGTGTCGTGGTTGGTTTCGGTGAGGATTAAGACGTCCGGTTGGTGGGAGGTGGAGAGGTGTTCAACATCCATAATGGAGGTGTGTAGGCCGCGGGTGTTGAGGGTGATGAAGTGTAGTGGTTGGGATGTGTGGTGTGGGAGGATGGGGGAGGGGAGGGAGGGGGTGGTGCGGGGGGGATCATCGGGGGGGCGTTCTGCGGGTGGAGGTTGGAAGGGAGGGGGGAGGGGAGGAGGGGAGGGGGGGATGAGGGGAGTGGGTGGGGGCTTAGGGGGGGGGGTAGTGTGGGGTGGTGGAGGGCGTCGAGAAGGTGGTGGCGGCCCTGTGGGAGGGGGGCGGAGCGGAAGGTGTGGTTCCATAGGAGAGTGTGTAGGGAGTAAACCGAGGAACGGGGGTCGAAGGGGGGGGGGTTGTATGGTTGGTCCGGGGGGGCTGTGGTGATGAAGTAGGTGTGCAAGAGGGCGTGGGTACCGCACGACCATGCTCCGTCGGAATCGTTTTGGCGAGGTGGGTTGAGGAAGCGTAGGGTACCGACGGGAGGGGGGGGGGAGGAGTTCCAGTCAGAGAGGAGATTGAGAGAGCGGGCGAGGAGGTCGGGCGGAGGAGGGTGATGAAGAGAGTCGATCCATGTGGCTGAGGTGTGAGTTAGGTGTAGGAGGCCGAAGTGTGAGTGTTGCCATGTGAGGATCACGAGAGAGTGGTTAGGCGTCCCCGGACGGGGGGGGGCGCTTCGGTTGGCGAGATTAGTCCAGTGGCTGGGGAATTGGGAGTTGTTGTGGTGGTTATCGACTTCGTTGTTAGTGATAACTGTGTACGAGGCGGTGGGAGTGGAGTGGAGTTTGGATAACGTCGTAGCAAGGCAGTAGAGGTTGGAGAGGTCCTGGTAACGACCCCATTGGAAGGATAGCACCGCAGAGGAATCGAGGCAGCCGATGGGTGTAGGGAGGCCGTATTCAAGGTTTAGGTCGAAGAGGTAGTTATGTAAGACGGTGCAACAGGTGCGTGGAGTAAAGTGGGCCGGGAGAGTTGGCGGAAGCATGGAGGTAGTAGTGTGTCGTCGGATATCTAGCTGGGGGGTGGGGGGTTGGTTGTGGGGTCTAACCTCTGGGCCTTGAGGCCCGTCATGTGGGGGACTAATGATGATAAGCGGCCTTGCCGGCCGAGGCTTGTGGAGGGCGAGGGTGTGAGGCTCCGGAGGGTCCGTTCGTCGACGTCATGCGCATTTCGGCGGGTAGAAGCTCCTTGGAACGGGTGGTCTTCTGGAGCTTAAGAGAGGGTGGTAAGTGTGGGGATGGCGGGGAGAGGATGAGAGGGCAAGGGAGGGGGGATTGAAAAATTGTAATCAAGGTGTGGTAGGTATTAGAAGGGGGGCGATAGTGGGGAACTGTGACAGAGGGGGCTGTCGATATCGTATCAAAAGTGCTTCGGGGCTTCCGAGAGAAGCCTCGGAGCAGGCCTAAAGGAAGTGAGGACTGTAGGGGCGAGGGAGTACGTGTATCGCTGAGAATGTTACTGGTGCGTGAATGCCAGACTGTTTCTGTACGGGGGGGGCGATATTTCCGGGGCAAGGGGGTGCACGGGGGGGCGGGTGATCGGTTAATTAATCTGGTAGAGCAGGTCGGGTGGGCTAAACTCAGCAGGGGAAGCACTGTCATTATCCCAGCGACGGGCGAGTAGGGCAGAGCATGGGGCGTGTAAAAGGGGGAGGGGAGAACGAGTGCACTAGGTTCTACAGTGTGGTAATCGCAGGTAGGCGCGAGTGTCTGTTGAGTTAGGCGTGTTATCGCGGTAAAAGTAAAAAAGGGAAGAAAGGTAAAAAAGAAAAGGATGAAGCGGAGAGGAGCGACGACTGGAGCGAGTGAGGGAAAGAGCGAGGGAGCAGGGGGAGGGCAGCAGGGAGAGGGGTGACGGGGGTGACTGATCAGGGCGGTGGTCAGTGCACTTTTAAGAATCAGGCATGTAAAAAGATTTTCTAAAGAAAACGACCTATTGCGAGTTACAGGTTGATGCATTATTGATCGAACTGTGCAGTTCTTTGGCTGAGAAGCACTAAGGTGGGAAGAGGGTTTCGATTTAAGTGCGCTGATAACCAGTGTATCAGTGCAGGCTAACGGGAGGGGTTGCTGGGTGCCATACAGGGCCGTATTGTGGGACGGGGGGTGGCGGTCGGCGAGCGGCGAGTTCGGGCGAGAGGGAGCGTGTAGGGCAAGGGCCGGCGCGACAGGCCAGGCAACTTGAGCAGCTGCGAGTGGACTAGTGTAGGTGCGGGGTAGGTGGGTAACATGAGAGGGGGGGGGGCGTCGGTGAGTACAGATCAGGGCAGTGGTTTGTGCAGGGGCAGGGATCATGCCTGTAAAATATAATTTTTTATTTTTTTCTCTGATTAAAGAAGATGATTTTCGAGGTACATGATGTTGCATTATTGGTCGAACTGTACAGCACAGTGGTTGGGACACACAAAGGTGAGGGAAAGGTATCGGTTTAAGTGCGCGCTTAACGAGAGTATCAACATGGGCTATTGGGAGGGGATGGGGGGTGTTAGACTGGTCCGTACTGTGGGACGGAGCGGGACAATCGCACCGGTACATGTCGTCTGTGTGGGTTGGTGAGTCAGCGGCCCGTCCCAGGTCAGTGGTTGACCTGGGGGCGGCGAGGACCAGAGGCGTCTGGAGTCCTCTGGCTGGTGAGGGTTCCAATGCCGGGTCCAGGTCTTGGGCAGATGGGGGTGGCTGGGACACCGGGTAGAGTAGAGAGAGCGGATGTCCCGCTGGATAGCTCCGGGGTTTGTAGGGGTCCGCGGCGGGCGTATTCACGCGCCGATCCCGCAATGGCATGAGTATCTGTCTGTGAGTGGGGGGGGGGTAGGGGTCGAGGACATTTCGATCGAGTTGGATTTCGAGTGTGTGAGAGAAGTAGTGGGATTGATTGTGGCTTTTCGAGTGGGTGTTTGAGAGTCGTTCACGTGTTGGCTGCACGCGACCAGGCCTGGTGGGACCTGGGTTTGTTGGATGTTGGCGGCGGACGGGAACGTCCGGACGCTCGGAGGGGCGCGGTGTGGCGCGCCGCTCCTCTGGGGGGGATCTTTTTGTAAGCGATGGTTGTTATTGTTCTTTCGTAGTACTTTGACGGGTACATGTGTGGTTTTCGAAGTGGATGGCGCGATAGCTGTCGGGGGGATGAAATTCAAATCCCGGGAAGCTGCGCCTTTGAGTGTGTACCGTCTGGTGTCGCTACGGATCCACTGACCATTGTGAGCTAGGCTCGGGTGGGGAGAGGTGAATGGTGCACGCCGTCCGGCGGCCCTGTCCACCAGTCTTGCGCTCGATGGGAGGCCAGGCCCAGAGCGAAGACGATCGGCGTTGCTCATCCGAGCTACCGATCCATCCCCGGGTTATGTGGTTCAGTAGTACTTTAGTAGTACTTTGGATCTTTTTACTGTCTTTAGTGACGGTAGGATCGTATTTTGGGAAGCGTACGTTTTGGGCTAATTCCGCACCTGCCCTAGCAAAACGATCCAGCCACCGCACTGTCCCAGACGTCCAAGTATTAGGGCGCATACGACTAGGTTGGCGCACTAGATCGCTTATGCATGTATTTAGGGTGGGCGCTTTAAGGAATGCCCTAGTCCTAGCCGCTGCTGCCATTGCTTCTATGGGTGCTATTCCTAGCTCCCGTAGTAGTGGCGCTGTGGCTACCCCGCCAGGGGCCTTTGCACCCACCCCAACTAGGCGCCTCAAACATTGATTTAATATAGTTTGTAATCTATTGACGCCGCTAGTCGAATCCATCCCCCATACTTCACACCCGTAAGTAAGGACCGGCAATATGCAGGTCTTAAGCACCGAGGTGCGAACCTTAATGGGGATATCCCGCCCTCCTAACACCGAGTCGAGCGCTTCAACGGCGCGCCTACTTTTGTTTACCCTATCGCCCACGATATTTCGCATACTTAAATCCGAATTTATCAACGCGCCTAAATATCTATACTCAGATACAACCGGTACCCGTTCCCCCCCGAGCTGCCAACGGTCGGCTTGTTCGCGTAGTGCGACTACATCGGAGTGGCGGCCTAGCGCCATTACCCCGCATTTTTTTACACCGAATCCCATATAGTGGTCCTCCGCCCATTGGGAAGAGTGGGCGAACATGGCATGCAAGTTATCGAGCGATGGCGCAAGGCCCACGGTGTCGTCGGCGAATAATTGGCCCGGCACCCTTAACGGTTGCCTAGAGTCAAGCATGTCAACGCAACCCGGCACCTCGCATCCCAATCCTTCTATCCCGTCAAATATATCATTAATAAATATGTTAAAGAGGATTGGGGATGCTGGGCACCCTTGTCGCAGTCCGCGCTCTATTGGGATGGGGTCGGATAATATGCCCGGGGCCTCTCCAGTTTTTACTTGGACAGTGCTATCCCTATATAGAGCTTTAAGGAAGGATAGCATATGTCCCGTAATCCCATTAGCCTCTAGTTTAGAAAATTGAAGTTCATGAGGGATAGTATCGTATGCTTTCCGTAAATCTATAAACCCCGCATACGTGGGTAGCCCTAACGCCTGGCGGCGGCTTGCGATATCAAATATGCTCGCGACTTGCAAGGGGCACTCTTCCCCTGGCATAAATCCCCCTTGCCACCGGCGGATTAATTTATTCGTTTGGCATACATCTTGAAGACGTTGGGTTACGACCGTCATTAGTAGTTTAGTAAGAGCCCCCATAATGGAAATGCCCCTATAATAATCCATGACGGTCACGTCCCCTTTTTTCAGTATTGACACGACCGCGGAGCTACACCATTGCTTAGGGACACATTTAGTAGTCCATATCTTATTCATCAACTCCAATAGGGATTTGCCAAAAGGGCTATCCGGGGCGTAAATCGCTAGTTTTAAGGTCTCCGCGGTTATGCCATCCACCCCTGAAGCTTTATTATTATTTAATCTTTTAAGGGCCTTGAAAAGTTCCCCTCCACCAATGGGTCCATTAATCCCATCTAGCGCAGGGGAGGGGGGCCGGCCCCCTCGGCGTCGTTCCCATGCCTCGCGGTAAATGGTAGCCCTACACGCAGCAAGGTGAGGGTCGCGCAAAAGCTCCCGGTAGTGCCGCGCCCATCACGCGTTAATTTCACCCGGTTCGGTGGTATGGAGTACTCCCGACGTAGGATCATGCACTGGTTGTTCCGCGCGATTGCTTTGCGTAGGATGACCCTTGGCAATAGAGCGGGCCCATTTCCAAAGACCCCGCCTACCACCACCTTGTCTAAAGTCGTTAATGGCCTTGTCTATGGCTCTAGCCTTTTGGCGGCGGCGGTTAGTTCGGACCATGTTTTTAACCCGTAAGCGCGCAGCGATATACCTATCCAATGCTACGGATTGGTAAGGGCCGCGGGCCTCTTGGCAAAAGGCCAAAAAAGCATGCCGACGACGAGCGATAGCCCCTAGGATAGAACGTTGTAGCGGAGGCCCGAGGCCCTTACGCCTAGTGCGTGAAACCGCCCCTACCCTACGGGCTGTAGACCATACGGCTTGGACAAAACCATCGGCGTCGGCGTCGATGAACTCGGGTTCCCGTGACATGGCCCCCTCCATAGGCTCGTCATTAGGAGGGGCTAGTACCGCGAAGGGGTTAGCGGTGACGAAGTCGCGGAACGGTGTCGGCCACTCAGAAGGAGGATCTCCCCGAGCCGGCTTCGGGATTGACCGGACGGAGAGGCGTTCAAGCACGAGAGGGGGGTGGGGATGTTCGAACGAATCACCCACAAGGCGAGGGACTGAAGCGAAGACAGGGAAGTGGTCGGAGGTGTCCCATGAATAGTCGACAAAGACAGAGTGCGGGAAGGAAAGGGAAGGGCCCATGACGGGGGGCCATGCCACGAAATGATCGATCACCCGGCAGCTGCCCCTTCGGCATGTACCACGCACACGCGCCGAAGCGTCTCGCGGCCAAACTGTTTTCGCATCTGGTACACATCGCCAACGCCGTAACAAAGCATCTAACTGTGCTTCATCGAGGTTCCAATCCCCCCCGACGACGATGGTATCTCTAGGGAATTTTTCACGAAGCTGCGCTAGCTCCTCGCGCAAGCGGCAGCGGTACGGTTCCCCTTGCGATCCGGTAGGGAGATAGACCGAGATAAATATAATGCCCGCGGAGTCGTTACCACCGTCTCCGCCCACGCGGACACAAGTCCAACACGGGTGGGGCGTGCCGATGACCCTAGTATGTAGCGACGACCGGACCAAAACACAACATCCACGCATCGAGGCAACGCGGTCACCGAACGAATAATAATCGGAATATCCTGTAAACCGTGCCCGCGCATCGGTGGCCCTAACTAAAGTTTCTTGAAGGAGAAGAATGTCTATAGCCCCGGCCACGAGCATTGCATTGATCTCCTCTACTTTCGACGAAAGCCCGTTCACGTTAAGGGTTGCTATGCGAAGGTGGGCGGATGGGCACGGGGGGCAGGCATGCAAGGTGGGCGGGGGGTTGGGTCTAGGTTAGCTAGAGCGGTGTGGGCTAGAGCGGACGGGGCAGGGCGATGCGGGCGGGCGGCATGGCGGTCCCAATACGGGCGATGCGCCCGCAAGTACCATCCCCAGCGGCCCGCAAAACGTTGCATGCGTTCACGGACGTGTACCCCCTATCCGGGAGAGTAGTATACATCAAAGCGCACCCCGCCGTCCGGTTGCATCACGCGAGCGATTTTCGTAACGGCCGAAGGCCTCGCATTGAACGCTCGGGTCACGCGGTCCCAGAAAGCAGGCAGCGGTGAGGGGTCCCCCCAACAGCACACACGACGGTGAGACGCCCCGGCGTCCCCGGCTAGGTGCCCGGCCGTCCCTAAGTATGCCCTTGTCTCTATGACGGATCTAGCTAGTCGCGCTTGGCTACCCATTGTGGGGCCGATCCTATTTAGACTCAAGCTAGGTTATCCCAGGTGGGAAGACACGGTAATACGTCGGGGGTGCTCTAATCATCCCTTGTGCGGTGGCTGTTAGTGCCTAAATGGTAGGCACTTGTGTGAATCGCACGTGGACCTAGCTTTAAATATTATAAAATGTGCGGAATTATGGGACGAGTATATCACTACAGGAGTACCTGTATCACACTACGGTACGGGTACTTGTACTTTGATTTGTATATTATTATGGTCAGATTGATTTGAATCTAGAGGTTTGCATATCCAATATCATGTGTACGGGAAAGTAACTCTCTAGCGGTTACTGTTACCTTTAATATCGGCGCGTCCCACCTGCATGGCAACCACCTTGCCCGAGCAGTTAGACGCAGCCAACGACCAACGACTTCCCCAACGGTCAGCTCTAGCTAGCCCGTGCCTTATAAGCCGTAGCTAGCCACGAGCCTAGGCACTCTCTACTTTCGCGCTCAGCCAATCTAGGCTTCGCGCGAATGCAGTCTCGACTCTAGTAGTCGAGTAGGGTGTCAGTTTTACCTTTTCGTCCCATGCGCACTCGAGCGTCACGCGACACTTCCCCCCGTTCAGCTACGCAGTTCCCCAACATGCAGCCCGAGCAGTCCACATCCGCCGCAGCGGCCGACCCTCACGCTACCTCACTCGAACAACGCACAGCCGAACAGATTCGTACGGCAGTTTTGGCATCGGAACAACGGATTACTGAGCAGTTTTTGGCGGCTAACGCTGCCTTACTCGCACAGCTCCGGCAGACGATAGCTATCCCTGCTACTACCGATCAACAGCAGTCCATTCCCGCCGACGCAACAGCGACGGAGGGTGGAAAGGCGGCCCCCGAGCCCCCTATTGACCTGCTCGACGACGAACCCGACCCCTCCGCGGCCGAGTTCGTCGACTTCACCTACTACGGCGAAGTCATCCCGGCCGGCCTCGAACGTCCCCCTCGAGACGTCGAGGAGCCACGTTTGTGGACTCTCACGGACGACACCGCCCGGGCCCTAAGCGACAAACGCACCCAAGCGGCATACGACGAGTACCTACACATCGGGTGCTATGCCTTCTTCGACAGTTGCGCCAACGCGGCAATTGGCGAGGCTTTGGACACGTTGTCGCACGGCCCACCTCTACCTACAGAGCAGGCGGCAGCGATTGCCCTCATCCGAGCGGGTCATCGCACCCACACAGCGACGGAGGAGGCCGCCCGTACTCGATTGGGCTTCCTCCGCCTCACCAAGGGCGGACAAACGAGCACAGATGCGGACCGCGTGTTCGCCGAATTGGCACACGAGCGCTTCTGCCGTCCGCGCCCTACCGCGGTCTCCGGCACATTGGACGCGCTACGCCAAGCTTTCATTGACCGCACGCTTGAAGTCAGCTTACACGCCGCCCGCAAAGCCGCCGCCGGCGCCGCTTTCGCAAAAATCACGCCGGACAAGCCTACCGGCCCCGACGCTCGAACCCGCAAAGCTGCCGCCGACAAACGCAAGGCCGCTGCGGCGGCAGCAGCCGCGGCACGAGCCACTCCACCCCCTAAGCCGACCGACTCGGCTAAAACCCCTAGCAAGAAATGATGGTGTGGCCCGCCGCGCCGATTCCTGCTCCCCGACATCTTCCTTCATGCGCCACCGCGTACGTTGAAAATGGCGGGAGTGGGAGCGCATCGGCGCGAGCGGCCAAGTCCTAAGTTGGATCCGCCACGGCGTACGTGTAAAGTTCAAGCACGGCCTACGCCCCAAGCCGTTCAACCACGGCATCTCGATGCTAGACGCCACACTCGACCAACTCGAGTTTCTCAACTCGGAACTACCACGCTTCGAGGCTTGCGGCGCGTGGGAGCGCTCTACAAACCCCCGCTACGTCTCCCGGATGTTCTTGGTGCCAAAACCCGGACGCAATCAATGGCGCTTGATTATCGACCTTCGAGAACTCAACCGCTACTGCTCAACATTCAACATGACTTGCGAGACCCTCAAGCACCTCCGCCATCTATCTCGACCGGGGGACTACTTCGTTTCACTCGACCTCGCCGATGGGTACTACACCCTTGGCATCCGGGAGGAAGACCGAGACTACTTCACGGTCAACTATCGCGGCACCCTATGGCGCCTCGCGTGCCTCCCCATGGGGTGGTCGGGCTCCGCCTACTACTTTTGCAAACTCACGCAAGTGTTTACGAACCACCTACGCCGCCCTCCTCCTCCCACGCCCGCATCTACACCGGCCGGCCCACGCCGCCCGTCCAAGCGCTTCCTCCGGAACGCGCGATGGCGAGGCACCCGACTACTCCCCTACATGGACGACTTCCTCTTCTTAGCGGATTCCTACGACGAGGCCCTCTTACTCCGGCAGCGCGTCCAAGCCCTGCTCGACAGCCTCGGCCTACAACGCAACCCCAAGAAAGGGGTGTGGACGCCAACGCAAGTCGGCGACCACTTGGGCCTCACGGTGGATTTACAACGCGGCGAGTTTCGCGCCCCACCCGAAAAACTGCTACACCTCGCACAACACGCTTCGGCCTTGCTCGGACGAGCAGCGTCCAACGCACGATGGCTACCCACACGCCAACTCGCAGCCTTCGCGGGGAAAGCGCAATTTCTCTACCTCGCCATCGCGCCCGCCCGATTCTTTTTGCGCGAGCTCCACAACGTCTTGGCTACCCGTACCGGTTGGGGGGGACGCGTGCGCCTCACCCACCAACTCCGACGCGACCTCGAGTGGTGGCGCACGGTGCCCTCCCAACACAACGGCCGGTCGATCTACAAGCCCATCGAGACCGCCTATTTGCACGCCGACTCGAGCGACTACGGGTGGGGAGCCGTCCTCAACGAGGACGCCAATTACCAAGCCCGCGGGTTTTGGAGCGCCCCCGACCGCCTCCAACACATTACGTGGAAGGAACTTCGAGCGGTCCGGCACGCGGTCGAATCCTTTCTACCGCAACTCCGAGGACGACAAGTCCTCCTCCACGAGGACAACACTGCCGTGGTCGCCGTCCTAACCAAGCTAACGTCCCGGTCACCCGTCATGATGACGGAGCTACGGCGTTTGTGGTTCTTACTCGACACCAACGACATCCACATCCGCCCACGCTACATCCGGTCAGCCGCCAACGTCTGGGCCGACACGCTCAGCCGCGAAATGGACACCGAAGACTGGCAGCTAAACCCACAACTCTTCAACCACCTTCAGCGCCGGTGGGGCCCGCATACAATCGACCGGTTCGCTTCTATGCTCAACACGCAACTGCCACGCTTCAACGCCCGCTGGCGCGACCCCTTGTGCGAGGACATCGACTGCCTACACCTCCCCGACGCGGCGTGGAAACGCGAGAACAACTACTGCAACCCCCCTTGGTCTGCCCTGCCAGCACTCGCCGCGAAACTCGAACAAGCTCAAGCCGCGGCGACTGTCATCGCCCCCTACTGGCGAAACAAAACGTGGTACCACGCGTTCGCCCGCTTGGCCACCGAGACCGTACACTTCCCAGCGTCCCGCGACCTGTTCTTCCCCGGCAGGCTCGGCAAGCGCGAAGGGGTCGGACCTCCCGCTTGGAGCATCGTGGCCTTTCGGCTAGCACCCCCTCTTGGCTCTACACTCGACGCGGTGCGATTGGCCGTGCGATACGCCCGGACCGATTAAATACTCCTGTACAGCACGTCCCCCCTCTGCGTACAGGACCGCCGCGCTACGGTTTACGCCGCGAAGCAGCACAGTCGCCCTGGTCCTCCGATATGGCTGAAACTTTTCAAGACCTCCTAGGATCAGATAAGCTCGGGGTTACGGCGGTTGCCCTACTCAGCAACTCGCTAGCGCCCTCTACGTACTCGAGCTACCAAAGCGCAATCAGACAGTTTTTTATTTTTTGTGCAGAGGAAAATATCGCCCCGCTACAGGCCACGCCGGCCACGATGGTCCGCTACACGGCTTGGCTAGCCCTCTTGGGCACGGTCGCTGCCAGCTCGCTGGGACCAGCGCCGCGACGCCGCCGCTAAGCAGGTCATCACTATCCCTGTAGCCGCTAACCCCGTCCTGGCAGACCTGCTCGACTACTACACAGAGCAGCGCGCGGCCTTCTGCAACAAACCCCCCCTTCTACAACACACCCCCCCCACTCGCCTTTTGGAGCTTCTCACCTTCCGAAACTTCTACCGAGTGGGGCGCCGCGTCCACCATCTCCACGTGGCTCACCCTCGCCCTCCACACCGTCGACTCATCCGCACCCCCCGGTTTCAAGTGGACGTCGCACAGCCTACGGAAAGGCGCGGCGTCCGCTGCCAGCTGCATCGGGGCGCCCCTCTCCTCAAATTTATGGGCGGCTGGGCCAAGAACAGCTCTGTGACCGAAGGCAAATACATTGACCCAACCATGACCCCGACCCCTGCTGCTTGGCGGTTCTTCGGCTGGCTCACTCCGTCCCCCCCGCAACACTAATTCTGGCTGTGCAAGCCTTTGGCTTTAGGTTACTGGCAAAACGTGCCCTAGGGTAAATGGTCAGATTGATTTGAATCTAGAGGTTTGCATATCCAATATCATGTGTACGGGACAGTAACTCTAGCGGTTACTGTTACCGTTAATATCGGCACGTCTCACCTGCATGGCAACCACCTTGCCCGAGCAGTTAGACGCAGCCAACGACCAACGACTTCCCCAACGGTCAGCTCTAGCTAGCCCGTGCCTTATAAGCCGTAGCTAGCCACGAGCCTAGGCACTCTCTGCTTTCGCGCTCAGCCAATCTAGGCTTCGCGCGAACCCACCCACCCATCCCTATAATCCTGCGCTAAATCGACCCCTAGACCCTGTCTGTGGGTGTCTTTGGCCAAATTGTAAGCAAGCTGACGTCTTTGGCAAAACGTGCCCTAGGGTAAATTATCAAATGTAACGCCCGGTAGTACAGGTATTATTGGAAGGAGTAGAAACGATGGGAAAATAGCGAGCAAAACCCCAATTTTGGACAACAATTCACGGGAATTGGCATTACGTCATGCTTACATAAGGGTTTGAAACGCGGTTTCGTCCAAGGAAAAGCCCTAGGGTTAGCCTAAATACCTGTGAATTTTCAGCCTGTGGTTCGGCGTGTAGCGGTGCTGTCGGCGGTGACAAGATGAGTCGGCCAGGATGGGTGAGAACTGCGTGATGGCCCTATTTTGGACAAAAACTCACGAGGCACGCTATCCTGACCTTATAAGGCCACCCTATAACCCACGAACGGCCTACAACTCCTCCAGTAATTTAGCCAAGCCTTTCGGTGCACGTCCCTCGGAAGGAAGTGCAGCGTCGGGCGAAGACTCGCCGCCACAAGGAGGTGCGCCCATGTTGACATTACTGGTACCTCCCGCTCCAGCACCGAGTTCCGTGTTTTCACTCGCCTCTGCAGCTAACAAAAGGACGCTTGCACCGTCTTTACCAAGCGGAACATGTTCATTGACAGTGACGCCGTTGTTTTGATGGTTAGAGATGTCCTCGAGAGCCAAACGTTTGGGTACTCGTGAGTTCGCCATTATAGCGTGTCTCTTGCGGGCCGCCGAGATATCGGCCTTTTTGCTGATAGCCCGCTTTACCAGCTCGTCTTGACACTCTCCGCACATGAATTCCACTTCAACCATAGCAGCCTCAATACGCTCTAAGGCAATAGCAGCGTTGTCACATAGTGGCTCTGTCTCGACGTATAGGTTAGGGTCGGTGTTCTTTGGGTGATCCAAGGGTTCCTTGCCCGCGCATTGCAAGAGGTAGTCGTACTTTTCGTGACAGGTATCAACAGTAGAGCGCGCACCCTCCATCGCAGATAACATGTCTGGACCGCTGTCCATTAGTTTCTCGGCCTCCACCTTTAACTTGCTGAGCGTGCTTTCTTCTTTCGCAATGGTTTTCAGGGCGGGACGTACAGGGCCAGGCTGTCCGGCGTCGGCAAAATCCTCTGCTCGCGCGAGGAACTTTCCGACTTTTTCTCGGATCACGTCAGCTTGACTCGCCTTCTTGTGGACAGCTTCCCAATTCGACCTTAACCTCTTCATTTCTGTTTTTAAAGTTGTCACGGCACTGGATAGGAGTGTCTTCAGGTCAGGCCCGTCCCGTCTGAGCTTGTCCCTATTCTCTCTCAGAAGTACTGTCTCCTCGCATGTGAAAACTTGTGCGTACTGTGCCTCAGCGCGCCCCTTCCGGCCGACAACAAGAGGATCGGGACGTAAGATGTCTTCCACGGCAGGTTGCCAAGCATCCATGCCCGACAAGGCCTCCATATCCCTCTTGGCCTGATCGGCCATCCTCGTGTACATAAGGTAGCGCCTCGCTGCCTCCTCCATTTGAGGCTCTTGGGTCGGAGGAGCTCGGCTTCTAGCGGTGCTGCTAGCGATGATGTTTTCGGCCCCTGCGAGAGCAGCGGCTCTTGTAGGCGCCTGGATTTGGGCTCTGCTAGCCCGTGGATCGTTGCTTGCCACGTTACTTCCGCTACTTGCTGAGTGGCGTGAAGAGGAGCATGGGGGGGAAGTGTCCTGGCGGTACGCCAATCCCTTCACCTTGTTGTAATCTAAGGGCCAAACACATCTGTCCTGGAAAGCAGATATGATGTTGTGTGATCTTAGTGCTTTGCTGAAGCAGTTATAGGGCATGCCTGTTGCTGATCTACCATGGCATTCATAGTACTTGAATAAACAAATGATAAGATCTTTCTCCTTGATGTTCCCCCCTCCATCCATGTTCTTGTGCGCAGCGAGCGCGTTGTCCATGTGCTTCTTGAAGGGAAGCATGATGCCCACGTCCAACGCTTGAAGAAGGTGAGAGCTGTGGGGTGGTAGAGTTACCACTTTAACATGGTTGTCCACAAGCTTCCTTATTACTTCGTGGTTGATGTGCGCGCCAAAATTATCCATAAGTAACAACAATGGCGTCTTAGCTGACCTTTTGCTTGATGTGTGTGGTAGGAAAGACTCTTCGATCCACTTCAAGAAAATAGGAGTGTCCATCCAAGCGTTGCCCTGGACGGTTAAGCCCGCTCGGACTTGGCCAGCAGAACGGAGCGCGGCCACGAGGACAGGATCGTGAAACCAAGGCGGGGAGTACTTTTTTCCTTTGACGATGAAAAAGGGAGGCATACTGGTACCGTCTGCAAAGATGGTCATCAAACATGTAAGACTAAACCGGCACTCATTTCCCTTGGCGTGGCTGCGCCTCGCTCCCTTTGGCGCCCACACCTTCTTTTTCTTGGGCTAGGGTTGTAGACCTGTCTCATCTAGATTGCAAATGTTGCCAGGCGGGAGGTTCGGAAACTCACTAAAAACTTTTTGGAGCTGGTCGAAGAAGTCCTTCACGGCTGACTCCGGAACTCGAGCACGTTGCGGGTCCAGGTGGTCGACTACACGTGGACGAAGGACGTCACTGTGTCTGCTAAAGAATAGGCGGGCCCATTTTCTTGAAGGGCCTATTCCATCGCGCCACTTCTTGGCGAGTGCTGTTTGGCAATAGCCGGGGACGTGTTGAATTACTTGGTTGATTTTGTAAATTATATCATCGGTGGTGAGACATTGGCCCACTGAGTGATGCACCACCACAGCTTGCACGAGGGCTGCCTCTTGCTCCTTGGTCAGTCCACTTCGCCTATCAGGCTGATTTCCGTAGGTTAGATTTTTGTATGGCGCGTCGGAGGGTCGGCCACGGAACACCGTGCTTCGCTGCGATGCCGGAGAGAGTATGACCTTTACTCCCTGTCTTGCCACTCGCCACTGCTCGACGACCTTCGTCGACTGCGGAAGCGAGGTTTTCTTGTGTGTAGGCCCGATATTTACCACGGGCGGGTAGGGATCCGCTGCCCATAGCGTTTATCGACGGTGTAGAGCGAGGGTCGTTGCCAAGTCTCAGAATATTTGTTGAATTTGAAAAACGAAAATAAGGGGGCCGTATGTACGTAACCCCAAATACCGGCAAGCGGGCGCACCATCAGCAGGTAAGAGTCGACAGCCGACAAGAGGCTTGCGAGGCTATTGGATAATGGATATGTGGGCAGTATGGGGTGCTTCAAAGCATAATTGAAGTGATTTACACGCTTTACGAGTGGGTTGGTCGAAATCGATAGGTGTTTTTGGTGCGATTTGGTCAGCATGTCGCATCATGAGTCCTTCCTCCACTGACCAACGCGACCAGCTCGACCAGCCGCCAACACAGCCCTTCAATAGGGTCTCTAAGGGGGTTCTATGGTAGGGTTTATGGCTCGAAGTGACCTCGGCAATGTGGGCTAAGGTAGGCCTAAACCGCTAATTGTTCAAAATAGGTCCTTGTCCAAAATATGGGTTTTGCTGGCTATAAGACAAAATAAAGAAAATGAAATAAAAAAATTGTTTCCCCTCTTGTTTCCCCTCCCACTTTCCCTGTCCGTGCTCATCTAAAGCCGCTGTTCGAATAAGGGAGAAAGGAGAAATACCGCTACTTCTCGGTACGGGTACTGTAGCGACCCATGTTCGAATGATAGATATCGACCAAAAAGAGAAGTCGTTATTTCTCCCGGCGGGAGAAAGGGCGCCAAATCGGGAGAAATGACCCCCTATTTCTCCCGCTGGAGCGCCATTTCTCCCGCCGGGAGAAATAACGATTAGTACTTAACCTTTTAACATCCCCTGTCATGTCATCGCCCTCGACCCGTCGCGCCCCCGCCATCGAGCGCCATACACGAAGCGGCTGCTCACCATCGCCCTCGCTCTCGCCACCCCCGGGCCATTCCCTCCCACAACCTCGCCACCCCAGCCCCCCCTGTGCTCGAAGCGGCCGCCAGGTTTGCGAAGTCCACCGCGTCGTCTCCATCGGCTGCCGCGGCGACCGGTAGATCGTAGGCGACCAGAAAGCCGACGGCCGACAGTGCACACAAGCGGCACATCTTCGCTGCCGCAGCTCGTGGATTGCACTTGCAATGGCAAAGGCGGGACAGGATGCGGTGGGGCGGTGGTGCGTCTAAGGGTCCGAATCGAAATTGAGAGCATAAAGATCGAGAATCACGATTAATTCAAATTTAAAGATCGAGAATCGTGATTAATTCAACTTAAAGATCGAGAATCTTGATCAATTCAGTGAATAAAGATCGAAAATCGATATATTGTATAAAAAATCGCATCACTAGATCTGATTTTCATTCACGTAAAGATTGATGCACCTGATAAGTCATGCCCTAATTATCAATGCATCTGATAATTCAACCTCTAAAATATCAATGCATCTGATAATTCAACCTCTAAAATATCACTGCATCTGATAAATCGCGGCACAAAAGATCAAAGCATCTGATATTTCGGACACTAAAGATCAATGCATCTGTTAATTCAGGCGCTCAAGATCGAAATTTTATAAATCAAAAATAAGTACTAGATTTAAAAAAACTCATGAAAAACTTATGTGCATTTGATAAGTGAATCACTGCTTCATTGCAGTTATGCCCAGCTCACAACCCAAATCATGTTGTCGTGGATGGGAAGGGCACAATGCAATTGCTCTCCAAGGCTGAGACCCGTGTGCACGTTGGAGACATGACGCACTATTCAAAATACGTGAATTACATTCTATCCCCATACAACCCAGCAAAAAAATGTGCTACAAACCCCTCACCCAGCGCAGCACATTCAACGTGGGTTTTACCCTGCCCACTACAGGTTGTCGTGTCTGGGATCATTGGGGTTAAAGGAATAATATGTAATCGCTCAAAAAGAGTAGAGAGAAGGTATAACAATAAAAGTATATTGACCGGCGAGATAGCTCCCATTGCCATCTCTCGTTGTGGTGCCAAAACGATGCATTGCCATGTTGGTGATAGTCCGGACCATGGTTACGAATAGCTGGACCATGTGGTGCCAAGGAAGTGTCCCAAAATGGTGCGCTGCCACATAGGTATCCCAAAATCGTTCGTTGCCAGACAAGTATCCCAGAAGATGAGCGCTTTCTAGGAACTCAGTTCACGCTCTCTCCTCTGGAGGAGCAGTTCACGCAGACAAGCAACACACACACACACACACACACACACACACACACACACACACACACACGCACACACATACACACACACACACCGAAGCAAATACAATGCAATGAGAGTATTGGAGAGATTGTAAGTGCTTGTTACGGAACGAAACAAAAAAGAAGTACTAAGTTACGAAGGCTTGCTGCTAATAGCCTGAACATTGGCAATGCACTTTACAACTTGTGCACCGAGGTGCGTTTTACCACGTTCAACATCTGTTTTACGGGCCCAAGGGACACACCCAATGAACACAGGCAAAAGAAGCCACTGATTTAGGAATGATATTGAACGGTGTCTTACACTGATTCCAACATACCAACACGGCCGCACAAAACAGTGGTAAAGATGCATAATGAATAAAAGTTACAGACAAAACACACACACACGCACACACAGGATGTAATGCACACAACTCACGTAACAAAATAGAAAAAATGCATGCAGTGAAGGGTCAAAACGTAACAAAACAGTGGTGAAGTTGCAGGATAAATAAAAGTTACAGACAACACACACACACACACACACACACACACACACACACACACACACACACACACACACACACACACACACACACAGGATGTAATGCACACAACTCACGTAACATAACGGGAAAGAATGCATGCAGTGAAGGGTCACACTTTATAATGAAGTATTGATCATTACATGCGAAAAAGGCGCACACGTTCACGACATGCATGGGAGCTAACAACTGGCACGTGATTACCATCTCATCGTTGCTCATTTGGTGGTCTTCAAGATATTCCGTCGTCGTTGGCAAAGCACGTAAACTATTCAACTACTGCGCCACAAGGCCAATGGCCATCCCTAACACAACACACGGAGAAAAGTCACAGCAAGCACGGTCAGTTGATAATGAAAGGTCCATTCCACACACACGACACAGTTGAGAATATACATTACAAGTAAGACTTGCGAAGCATACACACACACACACACACACACACACACACACACACACACACACACACACACACACACACACACACACACACACACACACGCACGCGCGCGCGCGCTCGAATTTGCAGGGTTTCGGCATATATGGGCACGACTACGTAGACGTTAAAGGAGCACAGTGGCACTTGAAATAAAGCATATGGGACTCACCTCTATACCGTCCTTGACGCAAACTAAAAAATAGTAGTCGCTGCCTACACTTGCAGCGAAGCTGTCGAGAGTCTCCACAATCTCCATACCACTACCGACGTCTAAAAGTCCTTTGTGTTTGCATCGGCGTAGACAAGCCCTTGCTAAAACGAATGGTGTTGTCTGTTGCACAATGTTGCAGTACGCACCTTTACGAGTCGCAGAGCGTCCGACGATTAATGCGAGTTAGCGCAAGCGTCGACGAAGTCTTGTAGCATCGCCTTCGACGCCGCGTCGAGTAGATACGAGGCCATCCCAACGCAACTTGCAGAAGCCGCGCCTCACTAGAGACTTTCTGCGACGATATCGTCACGTCCAACTCCACAAGTTGATAATGATGCGAGGCGGACATCCACGGTTAGACATCGCGCATCGGAGTGAAAAATTCTACTGGTTTCTGTGGTTGCCGCGCGCTTTTCAAGTTGACTACAGACGTGTAGTCGCTTGGTAGACTGACGTTTCGTCCCCATATTGTCACTATTTTTAAATCCATACGCAACGTAATATATTCTCATGTATTTCGTGCTATTTCTGGATAGGCTACGAAGAAGAGGAATAACAATAAGCGTTTAATATACTGTGCTTTTCAACACTCTTCAAAAGTACATGTACGGATAGGTGATGGCATAGGTTCATCGCATCCGTCGATCAAAATCTTCGTAACCAATGATCCCTTTCTGGACCGTCATCGGCGCCGATCCACCTCGTCAGCATGTTTTATCCAAGCATGGCAACGAGACCATGATCCCTTTTATGACGCATACGAGTTGCTGATTGGTCAATCCATGAACCCTTTCTCGGCTCGTGTTGGCCGTTAATATATCACGGAACCAACGGTGGCCATAGATGCATTTTTCTTAGTATAGTACTGATAATGCAGTTCTGTTTGAACACCTTCTCCTTATTTTCGTCATCTGGTTCTTCTTGTAAGCAACTATCTTATTTTCGTCATTGTCGATGACTTAAAAACATTTAGGGTTCATGAATTGCAATTTTTCATTCATCTGCTAGATTTTCATATGGTCAGTGTAGGTATAAAGCGAATTGCAATTTGATTTAAGCTCGCGCGGTATAGAAGAATGAAACAATGGTAGAAACGATAAATAAATATTAATACATCTGATAAATCCCGGGATAAATATCGGTGCATCCGATAAATCGGTGCTATAAAGATTGGTGCATCTGATAAGTCAAGCCTATAAATATCGACGCATCTGATAAGTCAAGCCCATAAATATCAACGCATCTGATAAGTCAAGCCTATAAATATCGACGCATCTGATAAGTCAAGCCTATAAATATCGACGCATCTGATAAGTCAGGCCTTTAAATATTGATGCATTTGATAAGTCGAGCCTTAAAGATCGATGCATCCGATAAATGTAGTGCCTAATTATCGATAATTGATTAATTGCAAAAAACGCCGATGCATCGATTACTGATCATTAATCGATCTCTGATTCGGACCCTTAGGTGCGTCTGGCTAAAGAGCTGGCGGTGGAGGCGGAATGACGCGCATGGACTTCGTCGCCTGCAGTCAAAGCCCTCGCGCCTCCTGTACTTTATAATGCGCGCAAGACTGTATTTCTCCTGCCGGACCGGTATATGTCATTCGAGCAGATCCGTACGAATTGCGGGTACCCGTACGTTATTTCTCGGGCGGCAGTACTTGGGCTGATTTCTCCCCCCGCATTTCTCCCTTATTCGAACAGCGGCTTTAGGGCACCGCACTAAATAAAAAAAATTAAAGATGAGTGTTTTGCTATGGTTTGTATACGAATACGAGTACGGCTAATGTTGAGGTGATATGAAAAGATATATTCTATTGCTTACAAGAAGAACCAGATGAGCACGGACAGGGAAAGTGGGAGGGGAAACAAGAGGGCAAGAGTGACAAGAGGATCACGGAATCCAAAGCACAACAAAAGGAAAGCACTACATTGTGCATAAACCTAACAGATTAAACTAAGGAAACTCTTAAGCCACGCCGAGAATGCAACACGTGGAGGCGACAAGCGGCGCCTCACGCGCCGCTAGAGGAAGCACGGGGACGCTTGCGGCCCATGGCGCGGGTGAAGAGCGCCGTGGCTGGAGAAGGCATCCCAGCCGAGGAAGAAGCGGCCTCCGTGCCGTTCGCAGCGGCGGACAAACCGCGCAAGACGTTGTCCGCGTGAGCAACATGGACGGCGAGAGAGACCTTTCGACGCCATGAGGCCAACAACTTGCCCACGTGCATCCCTTTAGATGCGGCTGCCTGCTTGGCTAGCTCCGTCAAGAAAGCCGTGGCGTGGCCGCCAAGAGTACCAAATTCCGTGACTGCAAAGGGAATGAAGCGGATGTCGGGGCGACTCCTCAACCCCTCCGAGTACTTCTCGAACTTGGTCTTCTCAGCATGGCGGAGAGCGACTTCGGGTGACAGGGGGCTAGACACGCCGAACAAACCGGAAACCACGGCATCAAGGGCAAGTTTTGAGCCTCGGATGCCGTGATAGTGCAAGACACCCACATCCGCGGGGAGACCGTCGTTGCCGTTGGGGAGTCGAACTAACATCGTGGGATCTGTGAGAACCTCGACGCCAACCCCGAGTGCGCCACGAACCTCGGAGATGATTTCCGCAAGGGCCGTCACTAACCAAGAGTGAGCGGTGTGGACCGAAGCATCTCCGCCGCAACGAGCCAAATTGTCCGCAAAAGCAGTGGCCCACGCATCATCCGACATGTCAACACCCACCGACGAGAACGCACCCCGCATAGCTTGAACCGAGAGATGGCAAGAAGCACAAGCAGTGGGGGAGCGTAGAGAAGAGAGGATGCGAGATGAGGGTAGGCCGAAGATGCGACAGACCGCGACGCGGAAAACTGCGTCGTAGTGCTCAGGGAACTTGTCACGGAGCTCGCCCAGGCGACCCGAAGTAGGAGGGTCCGAAGCCAAAAACGCAAGGGCGCCGTGGCCGAGACGAGATAGAAAACGCCTAGACTCCGGCCGAGCGCGGTTGGAAAACGTGGGGGCGAGCTTCGCGAAGCGAAACAAGTTGACGCGCTCACTGATGTCGGCTTGTAGCTTTGGAAAGATGTCCGTGGCAAACGTATAAAGAGGGACGAGCGAGGGTAAGCCATCAAGGGACTGGGCAATCTGCTCGTTGTTTGATCGGGCTTCGGCAACGCAGCCGGCGCGAGCCACCGTTGGACGTTTCGGGGGGAGCATCGCTAAGGCTGTGGTTATCAAGGGTTCAGACTCGGCGAGAGCGTGAGAACCGCACGCAGCGTCCAAGCGCGCCCACGACGAAGCGAGTTCTAACGACCACATGGGTTCGCTATCGCCGTCGTCTCCGTCCGGTGTACCATGCCTACGGGACACCGCTGTGGTCATAGCACTCGCTAATCGTCCATACATGGTCGGCTCCATTGGAACATCGTCGTGGCAATCCCCGCGCACGCGAGCGTCTTGTGTTGTAAGGAAACGAATAGCTGAGCCTACTGCCAAACCGGCCGCTCCGACAAGGGCCGCATCCGCCAAGGCAGCCAAATCCCCCACCCCCATGCCGCCGAAACGTATGGGAAGAGACATCTCGGAGCGAGTGTTGCTGGGTAGGCTAGATGCGGGAAGGCCCAATATCTCAGCCGCCACATCTAGGGTGGAATTGTCAGCGCGCTCGAGGAATGTTACGACGGTGTCACCGTAGCCCTCACCCCTGCCAAGACCTCGGGGGACTGTACGGGCAAAGTGTCCGAAGCGGCGGTTGCAATGTTGATGGATACGAAGCGCAGTGTGAGTGTGCCGGTGAGCCGCTAGACCCCTTAGACGTTCGCCGTAGGCCTCATACTTACTTAAGGCCGTTTCGAACACGTCTCGAGCAAAATCGGATGTACCCATTGGCCCCCCCAATACTTTCGTCCCTTCCGTGGAGACATTTACTCCCCGCATGATGTGGCCGTCGGGTAAGTTATCGAAAGCATCACCGGCACCCAAAGGGGAATACAAACAGTTTTTGCGGATGGTTACGGTGAGGCCAACGCTAGCATACGCCTCCGGCATAGCGTCGCCAATAGCCACGAGAGACGCAGGGGGTCCCAAGAAGTGAGCATCATCAGAATAACAGCATACAACGGATTCGTTCGGGGCAATCGCAGCCAACTGTTTATATACCCGGGAGGCAACTATTGCGAAAAACATGGCCCCGAGAACGCAACCTTGATGGACTCCACGGGTACTCGGGATGCGCATGGCCGGGCCGTGAGCATTTGATGAGTCGTAAACGTACAAGGTAGATGGACGGCCATACAACATAGTAGCGACGCGGAGCAACGGTCGAAGCGCGGGATTTGCTGACAACTCCTCAAACAAGGGACGCCGCAAGAACTCGTTGAACGCGTTGGATGCGTCGCCTTGCATGTCCGCCCAGTCCGGTGAAGCGTCAAGCGCGGCTCGAATAACCATGAATTGTACGATCTCAGCCCCGCCGCGGACGCCGACCCCAAATTGGTGCCGAGCAGCCAACCATTGAGACACTCCGTCACCAATTACGGCGAGAAGCGCGCGATTCGCAAAACGAACTAGAACGGAGCCAATTCCAATCGG
Source organism: Tetraselmis chui (assembly GCA_026401115.1). Lineage (NCBI taxonomy): Eukaryota > Viridiplantae > Chlorophyta > Chlorodendrophyceae > Chlorodendrales > Chlorodendraceae > Tetraselmis > Tetraselmis chui. Next base: position 156,469 of record JAPMLY010000116.1, read on the forward strand.
GCGCAGCGTCCCCTTTTGGTCGCGAAGTTCTTGCTCTTGTGCGCGACTTTGTTCGGGATCAAGCTTGTCTAGCGGGATAAGTGTGGCAGAGGCGAGGAATGAGGCAACGCCTGGTGGAACTTCTGCATTCACGATGGCTTCGGCTAAACCGGTGAGAGTGCAAGGGGTACCCAACGCGCGAAGAGTTTCAAACCTCCAACCGTCGACGTGAGGACTAGACTTTCGAGGGCATCTAGCAACGACCTCCATGATATCAACTTCCGAAGCACGGAGTTTGATACGAGGGAGGGAGAAGGGATCCGGCAACACGTCCGCGAGGTCGTCATCGTCTTGTGGGTGCAACCGTGATAATTCCTCGTGCACCCCGCGACCACTTGCAACGGGGTTGGAGCTTAGGGCCTCCATGGCACGACGGTACTCCCCAACCGCAGCTAGATTAGCCGCCCGGTGGGCGACCTTGGCCGAGACGCCGTTATGAAAGGGTTGCGAAGGGGAGATCGGGTCGGTACCGGCCCTCGGAAGTGAGGTAGGTGGCGATGCCCGCCCATTGGTAAGGGATGCGTGAGCGCGAGCGGCGGAAAACAATGTATCGAGATCTCCTGACGCCCAATGGGCTTAGCGGTTGTCACGGTAATCAGTGACTGGGTCAGGGGGCAGATGCCCCGCGGAAGTGAAATCAGCCATGGGGCGCAAAACTAAGCGCGGAAATAAAAGCAACGCCGCCCAAGCCGCTTCCGCGGAAGCCCCTTGGCTAGCCCTACCGCGGAAAGACAAAATGCAACCGACGAGCTCCTCGAAGACCGGCTTGACGAGGCGTACCACCGAAGGGGGGACGCCGTTCGAGGACGTACTAGATCGGAAAGAAAGGAGGTAGGACTCGAAGAAGGCTTTGGAGTTCTCCCCCCCAGTGGCCCCATGGTCAAGGCACCATTGGACGGCGGGGGGCAAGGACTGGGGATGCGGCGGGGACGGCCGACCGCGCGGAAGCGAAGCACCGCATGCCGGCGGTTGGGAGGGCGTAGAAGTACGGTGAGAGCAAGAATGTTGGTGTCTACTAAGGCCACCGCTCCGAAAGTATCGTCCGCAAAAAGTGCACGGCGCGAGAAGGTGGCGATCGGCATCCACAACTGGGCAATTGTCGGGCGCAAAAGTGCACGTTGTCGCGGGGGAATTTAGGTGGGCGCATAGCGCTTGAAAAAGAAGGGTCGGGAACGACGCGGAGCAACTAACGCACCTCAAAGGAGCGGGGGGCGCATTGTGGGAGTGGGGGGTAAAAACCGAGACGGAGTACTTCCAGGTCGTAAGGCATGCGAAGGCGCTTGAGCATTAGGTGATGATGTCGGAAGGTCACCCGGAGCGGGGGCCATAGGGCGCGACCCGGCCCCGCCGCCGGGCGACCGGCCTAGAGGTGGCGGTGGAGGACGCCGATGACTATGTCCCGGCCGGGTCGCCGCGGCGGCCATCCGGGGTGGCACGTGTGTCGCGTCCTAAAATAAGTAGAGCACGCGGGGTCGAAGAAGGGGGGGGGGTATGTGGCTTGGACTATACCGGAAGTCGCCCGAGGTGGCGCTGTGGCGTGCCTTGGAGGGAAGGTTCTCCGCCGACGTGGTGGGCTCCTCGATGCCGGTCCGTCGCGCCTCTACCCTCGCGGTGCTTGTAGTGGAGAGCGGCTAATGTTGAGGTGATATGAAAAGATATATGGTAAAATACTATATTGATATTGAATATATCTTATAAAATGAAAGAAACAGTAGTTATTCTGTTATCGTGACCGTACAGGACGGGATGATAAAACAAGATATAAGTGCAGGTACATGTACAGTCAACGGACGGGTGGGTGATGCCTGGTGGTCGCCTCCGCGGACTCGCTCGGTGCTGCAGGCGCTCGGCAGTCCGTCGCCGCCGTAGGTTTCCTCAGCGCTGCGGATGTCCGTCCGTTCGTCCAGGCTGAGTGTCGGTAGTCTCAGTCCGATGGCGCCGGGGGGGGGGAGGGGGGGGGGGGGGGGGGCGGGGGGAAAAGCAACCGTCAAGCACTCAAAGCGACGGGGGCCACGCGGGATCCTCGTGTGTGCTCCGTTGCTGACCGCGAGAAAGCCCCCCTTTAAGTTGCGCGGCGGGTCCCGAAGGAGGTCCGCTTGATGCGAGTAGGGTGGCTGGCGGGCAGAAGGGCTGGCGGGCGGAATGGACTCGCGCTGTGGCGGAATGGGCTGTCTCAGTGGCGTTTGTTAGTACTTTAGTAGTACTTCGGTACCGGTTACGGTGTTAAGTGACGGTAGGAAGGGAGGTTTGTATTGTAAACCCTAAAACCCTAAAAAACCCTTTCGTTCATCGTCGGGAACAGTCACCGCAGCCTACGTACATTACTACGGTGTTGTGTAGCGTTTAGCGAATGGGAGTCATATTATGCCAAAGACGACACCTGACTTACATTTTGGATAAACAGGCACTAAAACACCTATGGAGGTGTTATTTATATTCAGCGCTTGATCAAGGAAGGGTGGGTGGGTTGCGTGAGCCGAATGGGCGAGCGCAAAGGCAGAAGGTGACTGCTACCAGCTAGAGGGGCTGCTTTAGAGGTAAAGCAAGTGGGCGTCCGCCGCGGACAATTTACCGCTTGTGACGCTTTGTCTCCGCGCGTCGCCTTTGGCGGACTCAACATGGTACGTTTACTACGTTAACTAACCGATAAACCCCGATATTTTACCAATACAAGAATTTAGCGACTGGGAGTCAGATTATGCCATCTATAGAGACTGAAGGTCTGCGTAGGCTACTAATCCGGGGGTTTGGCGACTAGCCAACCGAAGAATAGCCAGGCCGCCGGGGTTTCTGTCATGGTGGTGTCGATGTACTTGCCAGTGACGACGTCGGTGGTTTTCGACCAACCACCCATGTAGCGGATCTTGGTGAGGGGTGCGCCGATGCATGCGGCGGTGGACGCCGCGCCTTTCTGTAGGCTATGCGATGTCCACTTGAATTGCGGGGGGGTGAAGTGCCAATGGCGATGCACGCCTCTCGAATCCACTCGGTGATGGTCCCGGCCGTCCACGTGTGTGGTTGTTCATCGCGTGTGACGGCCCAAAAGATAGTGGGCTCGGGTCCATTGACGAGCTCGTTGTAGTAACTGGTGCGTCCATCGGTAAACGCCTCCAAGAGGTCCGCTAGTAGTGGTATTGTAGTAATTGGGAGTTGTAGGAGCGGTTTGTCACCCGCGGTCCTACGTTGGTCTCCCATTGCTTTTCGTATGAATAATAGTATGTTACCGCCCGTTCGGTCGACCGCGATGTCGTCCATGTGGCAACGTACGCCGGTTTCCGCGTGGCAAAAATAGCAGTAGATAGTGCAGGCTGCGAGAATCGCGCGGAAACTCTTGATTGGTACGAGGTTGTCCAGCTGCCAAGCTATCGCGCGATAGTGTCGGTGGGTGAATAGGAGCACCTGTTGTACGATGGGGGTTGGGATTGGTACGCGAATGTCGGGGTCGGTGATGGGCTGCGCTGCATGGCGAGTCCCCGACGTGCGTCCGTTAGAAGTGGTCCCAGCGCCACTGGCTCCTTCAAGTGGTCGCAAAAGCACTTGTTTATTGCCGAGAAGTAGGGTTGGAGGATGTTGGCCGCGATGGTTCCGGCCCGGGCGAGCCATGTTGTAAACCGACGAATGTCGGCCGCGGTATCATCGAGTGGGGTGATCCCTTCTTCGTTGCAAAAGACCGTAAAACGTCGCATTATGGTCCGTAATTGTTATAGGTGGTGGGGGCGAGGGATCCGGTGAGGAGGTCGAGCACGAGATCGCCCAAGTCGTTTGTCCCGACGAGTGCGCCGACGTGGTTGCGCATCGAGACGCTACGGTGTGTGGGCCGTAGGTTCTACGAGTCGGTACTTCAAATGTGCGGCTTGGTAGTTGTTCGCGGATGTCCGGGCGTGGTGAGGTCTCGGCGAGGACGTCCGGTTGGTCGGTGTTGGGAGGAGCGTATCACGTGTTCGGTAGAGCTAGGCCGGGGCGGTATGTGGAAAGCCGTGACGCTCCGGCCGGGCGGTCCGACGCACTCGTAAGCTCCGCGCTTGCATGGAAAAAATAAATCTCGGGAGGGGGGTACATGATCTGTTCGTTGGACAGTTCGCTTGTAGTTGGTACGTGTTGCGAGACATGGTTTTGTGTGTGTCAGAGTTGAGGGGGCAATAAGGAAAAGCTTACACTCGGTGAGTGACACTGCATGTCATCTCACCCTCAGCAAGTGCCTAGCACTTGCCTATCACAGGACACGCACTCACCTTGTGGTGAGCACACGCCAACATATATTCTGAGCCTTTAGATGATATCTAACGCTCAGCAACTTGCCACCATCAGCAACCTAATCCTCTCTATTGTTGATTGGCTTATCATCTCATAGTGCTGAGTCACAGCCGTACTATCACGATGCTACTTGACCAACATTGCTGTGTAGCAACTTGATTATATCACAAAACCATGTCTCGCAACACTCCCCCTTGCTACGCAGGCAATCCCATGGTACCTCACGTCCATGTGCTTGCTGCGTCCGGTCGTCATGCTATTCTTGCTGAGTGCAATACAACTCTGATTGTCCTCGTGAATTGTGATGGGAGACCCGGAGTCTTGGTGAAACTCGTGGAGTAGTTGCTTCAAAAACATCGCCTCCTGAGTGGCCGCAGTCAGCGCCATATACTCTGCCTCCGCTGTCGACAACGCCACAGTTTGTTGCCGCTGGCTTTTCCAACTCACCGCTGCACCGTTGAGCATGAACACATACCCCGTGCGAGAGCGCCGCTCGCCAATATCACTCGCGTAGTCAGAATCTGACCATCCTACCAGCTTTGATGAGGGTGCGCCACCGTACATCAATACCGACTCTGCGGTCCCCTTGAGGTAGCGAAGCACCCTCTTGGCTTGCTCCCAATGTGACTGAGAGGGGTCGGACATGTACCTACTAAGGTGGCTAACAGCCATGGTGATGTCGGGCCGTGTGCTTACGGAAGCATACAACAAGCTGCCGATCAAGCTTTGGTACGGCACTAGACCGGGAGGCAACCTTGATGTCGACGTCTCCACACAATTGCTCAAAGCATCGACCGCCATAGGTGAGCCCACTGGCTTGCAGCCCATCATGTTGAAGCGCTCCATCATATCTAAGACGTATTGCTGTTGTCCAATCCTGATGGTGCGGCTGCCACGATCACGCTCGACTGTCATGCGGAGCAACGCAATAATGATGAAGAGGACAGCATCCCGCGCACCATGTGTAGCGAAGAACCGGATACACCTTCGGGGGAGTCGCCGCTACGGGAGTCGCGGCAGCATTCCGGGTCGACGGAAGAGGAACGGGACATGCATTCGGGGGAGACTCCACGGCCAAGGTATAATCTTCGATCCACTGCTGCACCACAGCAATGCGTACCCAGTCCAAGGTATAATCTCCGTTCAGCGGGCGCTTCGTGAGATGGATGGACTGCGGGAAGTGCCGCAGCTATTAAGTCAGCCAGCAGCCCGACCGTTCAAGAGCCGGTGTCATACAAGCAAGCGCTGAGGAGTCCCCAATCGGGGGAGTGGGAGGCAGCTGTCAAGAGCGAGTATGACTCACTTGCAGTGGAAGCGGTGAGGGCCCATAACCTATCAACGGGGTACACGGAAATGCCATCACCGGGAATCGATCCCGGCACCTCCGTGTCCGGAGCCGTACGCCGTAACCAAGTACCGCGCCGAAAAGTCGGTACCCATTGGGGATATATCTCATATATATACCCCCGTACTGCCCGAGCAACGGGCTCCCGCAGTACATCCACTATTGGCGAGATAGTAGGGCCAAGACTCCCCCGGAGTACAACGTACGGATGTGTCCATTATCGTGCCCACCACGGGGATCTCACAACACTCCCCCTAATGGACACCATCCGATCAACTCCGGTCAAACCCTAGCAACCCACGTCATACGCGGAGGGCCCATAACCTGTCAGAGTTGAGGGGGCAATAAGGAAAAGCTTACACTCGGTGAGTGACACTGCATGTCATCTCACCCTCAGCAAGTGCCTAGCACTTGCCTATCACAGGACACGCACTCACCTTGTGGTGAGCACACGCCAACATAAGTTCTGAGCCTTTAGATGATATCTAACGCTCAGCAACTTGCCACCATCAGCAACCTAATCCTCTCTATTGTTGATTGGCTTATCATCTCATAGTGCTGAGTCACAGCCGTACTATCACGATGCTACTTGACCAACATTGCTGTGTAGCAACTTGATTATATCACAAAACCATGTCTCGCAACAGTGTGATAATCAAGTTGCTACACAGCAATGTTGGTCAAGTAGCATCGTGATAGTACGGCTGTGACTCAGCACTATAAGATAATAAGCCAATCAACAATAGAGAGGATTAGGTTGCTGATGGTGGCAAGTTAGTGAGCGTCAGATATCATCTAAAGGCTCAGAATATATGTTGGCGTGTGCTCACCACAAGGTGAGTGCGTGTCCTGTGATAGGCAAGTGCTAGGCACTTGCTGAGGGTGAGATGACATGCAGTGTCACTCACCGAGTGTAAGCATTCCTTATTGCCCCCTCAACTTTGACAGGTTATGGGCCCTCTAGCTGCTAGTTGTTGGAGTCATATGTCTTGACTGGAACCTAGAGCTTGCTTCTCGAAGAGTGGTAGACCTTTGTGGTGTCGCACGATACGTGAGGTGCGGCTGGCTCACAAAGTGGCTGGCTCTTGCTTGTGTTTGTAGCTTTACTTCGATACCCGGCTGGTAGCGACTTGTTTGTGTCGCTTGGAGCCGGCTTCAACCCCCGAACGCCGACTCGTGTGGCGTGAAGATCGGCTTGCTTTTCTTTGTTATAGCTTGGCGCTTTCTGGAATTTTATTCGCTTCCGGAGCTTGTCACCCGCCAGTTTCTTTTCTCGTGAAAGCCGATAGTGGTCCGGCTGAATTTTTGGAAAGGCATCTTACCACAAGTGTGCTAGCACTCCTGTACGACGTCACTTGACCGACCTTCTGAGACTCGTTTCTGATTGCCTTGGCTGTATAGACTCCGGGAGTACAACTGCGTCTTCGGTCAGCCCTTTGTCGTCTCCTTTTCTGAGCCGTGTTGCCCGCCTCTTCACCAGTACTTGGTGCTTTTCTTGTTGGCATTTTTCCTGATTTTCTGGTACTCTTGCGAGCGCATCCGACGTGCCTGATATGGACTCCGTGAAACTACCCAAGTTCAGTGGGGAGAGACGAGATTTTGACGTGTGGAAGAAATGTTTTCGTGCATTTGGCTTGATGCAAAAGTGGGCTCCGGCTTTGTCGTCGGATGGTGCCGCTTCCTCTCAACAAGAAGTCGACATGTACTCCACATTGATTCTTGCGCTGCCGGAGGACGACCTTTCCATTATCGAGAATGTTAGCGAGGATGACAAGACCTGCGGCCACACTGCCTGGACTGCGTTAGTCAATCATTATGAGGACGATGGTATTTACCGGTGTACGGAACTATTGCAGGACTTGGAGACGCCGCAAGCGGACGGCGAGAGCGGCATTCAATATCTGAACCGGTTAGTTCGACTGCAACGACAGCTTGCCCGAGTTGGGGACGTCGTCCACGACCGGCGTATCATCATGTACTTGGTGAAGGGTTTGCGCAGCGAATACCACTCCATCACCGACACGTGGGACGTACACGACCTCAGCATGGATACCGTCAAGCGTGATCGTCGTCAAAAGGGCATGCGCATCGAGAGTCGTGCGCAATCACATTCAACGGAGCCCCCAACGCCTACGGCTTTTGCAGCGTCTCATGATGACTCAACGACTGAACTTTTGAAGCGCCAAGTCTCCGAGCTCCAAGACCAACTGAAATCTCTTCAAGGAGCTGCGACTACTCGTCGTACCTCATATGGCAGAGGCGGAGCGAGAATTTTTCGTGGTGTTTGCTATGGCTGTGGTAAGAAGGGCCATCGCAGGTCCGAGTGCCCCGTCAACAACACCGGAGGTAACTCTGCGCAAGTGGACTCCCCGGTTGCTTTTCCGGCGGTCATGGACGTGACAGCCAGCCCTGCGAGGCCATTCTCCGAGGCTCGACACATGTTCGAGCGCGATGGGGAAACGTGGATGTGGTTGGCCGACAGCGGCGCCAGCCACCACATGACTAGTGTGCGCCGTGACTTCTGTGAGTATCGAGCGCTCACCGACCGGCTTTCGGTGAAGGGTATCAGCGCCCGCGCTGTTGGAGTGAGCTCGGTCCGAATCATTGTGAAGGCTGAAGATGGAGAGGAGATTCCTGCCACGCTAAAGAATGTGCTCCACGTTCCTGAGCTATCCCGTCGTGCGTCGTGGTCTTACAATCGACTTTTCAGCCTCACCCAAGCTCGGCGACAAGGTCATTCTGTGGTGTTAGCTGATCCCGTGGACCACCTTCGTCTTCATGCCGGTCATGGTGGTGGCGTGGTGGTTCCGTTGGAGCGCGCACATTTATTGGTGTGGTTGCCGGCGCGGGTTGCTTCGTCGAATCCTACCGCTTCGGTCGCCACTGCGCCATTGGAAAAACGGTTGTGGCATTCCCGACTCGGTCACCTTGGCGAGTCGCAATTGGACGGGCTCTTGGCCACTCAGGTGGAGGGTGTGGCGTTTTCTGCGTCGGAGAAGTTGGGCTTCTGTGAGACGTGTGCTGTGTGTAAGTCGCACGTCCGCCGTATCTCTCGTGAGCCGGCTGACCGGAACGTTGGTGTCTTTGAGGTCCTCGGCTTAGACTTCTGTGGTCCTATGAGTGTTCCATCCTTGGGAGGACGGCGGTACAGCTTGTGTGCGGTTGATTTCCGGAGCCGTTTCATGCTGCATGATGCGGTCCGCTCCAAGGATGAGGCTCCCGCCTCGTTCCGTCGCATGTTGACTACCATCCGTTCTCTGGGGCACACGGTTCGTCGTCTTCGGGTGGACAATGACACGGTGTTCTTAGGTGCTGCCTTCCGAAACCTCTTGGATGAGTTCAACATCGCTGTGGAGATCACTGCCCCATACGCGCATTGGCAACATGGCCGTATTGAGCGGCAGTGGGGGACATTGGTCCCGATGGCGCAGTCAATGATCCGGCAAGCCGCGCTGCCTAAATCGTATTGGGCTCTAGCAATGGCCGCTGCGGTGCATGTCCGCAATCGTGTGCATAGTAGCGGAGCCGGCGGTGTATCTTTCACCTTGGCGACCGGTAGACGAGCTGATTTGAGCTCCATGCGGGTCTTCGGCTGTCCGGCCTATGTCCACGTTGACAAGTCTCAACGCCGCAAACTTGACGATCGCGCGTGGAAGGGTGTCTTTGTGGGCTATGCTTCCGAATCACCTGCGTGGTTGGTGTACAATCCTGCTACTCGTCGGGTGGTGAGCAGCCGTAACGTGGTGTTCGATGAGGCTGCAGTCCTCTCCATGGGGGAGAGCAATGCGGAGCAACGCAATGATGATGAAGAGGACAGCATCCCGCGCACCATGTGTAGCGAAGAACCGGATACACCTTCGGGGGAGTCGCCGCTTCGGGAGTCGCGGCAGCATTCCGGGTCGACGGAAGAGGAACGGGACATGCATTCGGGGGAGACTCCACGTCCAAGGTATAATCTTCGATCCACTGCTGCACCACAGCAATGCGTACCCAGTCCAAGGTATAATCTCCGTTCAGCGGGCGCTTCGGGAGATGGATGGACTACGGGAAGTGCCGCAGCTATTAAGTCAGCCAGCAGCCCGACCGTTCAAGAGCCGGTGTCATACAAGCAAGCGCTGAGGAGTCCCCAATCGGGGGAGTGGGAGGCAGCTGTCACGAGCGAGTACGACTCACTTGTATCTCGGAAAACCTGGACATTGGTCCCTTGTCCTGCTGGTCGCAAGCTCGTAGATTCCAAGTGGGTGTTCAAGCTGAAGCGCGATGCCAATGGACAGATTGCAAGGTACAAAGCAAGACTTGTGGCTCGCGGGTTTACTCAGGAGAAGGGTGTGGACTACCACGAGACCTTTGCTCCCACAGTGAGGGTGATTTATATTCGAACGTTGCTCGCGCTTGCTGCTTATAATGATTGGGAGGTGGAGCAGCTTGATGTGGTGACGGCATTTTTGGAGGCCGATATCGAGGAGGAAATCTACATGAGGCAGCCGGAAGGATTCCGTCACTTCGACATCAATGGAGAGTAGCGAGTGTGCTTGTTGAAGAAATCATTGTATGGCCTCAAGCAAGCTCCTAGGAACTGGAATAAGACCATCACAGCATGGCTAGAGGAGTATGGCTTTACCCAATCCAAGGTGGATCCCGGCATTTACGTCTTCATCAAGGAGGGTGAGCTTTATGTCTTGGCGTTGTACGTGGACGACAACATCATCGTCGGACCAGCGGGTAGCTTCATCGTTGGGTTCAAGTCGGCTTTCGGCGAAAGGTTCAACGTGCAAGACCTCGGTCCAATGTCTTGGTTGCTTGGCATGACAGTCGAGCGTGATCGTGGCAGCCGCACCATCAGGATTGGACAACAGCAATACGTCTTAGATATGTTGGAGCGCTTCAACATGATGGCCTGCAAGCCTGTGGGCTCACCTATGGCGGTCGATGCTTTGAGCAATTGTGTGGAGACGTCGACATCAAGGTTGCCTCCCGGTCTAGTGCCGTACCAAAGCTTGATCGGCAGCTTGTTGTACGCTTCCGTAAGCACACGGCCCGACATCACCATGCCTGTTAGCCACCTTAGTAGGTACATGTCCGACCCCTCTCAGTCACATTGGGAGCAAGCCAAGAGGGTGCTTCGCTACTTCAAGGGGACCGCAGAGTCGATGTTGATGTACGGTGGCGCACCCTCATCACAGCTGGTAGGATGGTCAGATTCTGACTACGCGAGTGATATTGGCGAGCGGCGCTCTCGCACGGGGTATGTGTTCATGCTCAACGGTGCAGCGGTGAGTTGGAAAAAAAGCCAGCGGCAACAAACTGTGGCGTTGTCGACAGCGGAGGCAGAGTATATGGCGCTGACTGCGGCCACTCAGGAGGCGATGTTTTTGAAGCAACTAATCCACGAGCTTCACCAAGACTCCGGGTCTCCCATCACAATTCACGAGGACAATCAGAGTTGTATTGCACTCAGCAAGAATAGCATGACGACCGGACGCAGCAAGCACATGGACGTGAGGTACCACTTCTGTCGGGAGAAGGTGGAGAGCGGAGACATCGAGGTGCAATATTGTGCGACGGAGAACATGCTTGCTGATGTGCTTACTAAGCCATTAGTGAGTGCAAGGCATAGCAAGTTGTGCAATGCCATCATGGGATTGCCTGCGTAGCAAGGGGGAGTGTTGCGAGACATGATTTTGTGTGATAATCAAGTTGCTACACAGCAATGTTGGTCAAGTAGCATCGTGATAGTACGGCTGTGACTCAGCACAATAAGATGATAAGCCAATCAACAATAGAGAGGATTAGGCTGCTGATGGTGGCAAGTTGCTGAGCGTCAGATATCATCTAAAGGCTCAGAATATATGTTGGCGTGTGCTCACCACAAGGTGAGTGCGTGTCCTGTGATAGGCAAGTGCTAGGCACTTGCTGAGGGTGAGATGACATGCAGTGTCACTCACCGAGTGTAAGCATTCCTTATTGCCCCCTCAACTTTGAAAGTACCAATGTTTGGCGGGCCAGTATGGCGTGATGACTGTTGCTTCGGCGCCAGATTGGCGTAACTTCTGGACGAGGTCGGGGAGGAGTGTCCAAGGTGGGTTGCAATAGTTGGTCTCCGTTGTCCAGTGTTTGTCGGGAAGATGGAAGCAATCCACGGCTTCGCAGGTGGGGTCTCGCCAGCGGGAGTTGTAGCGAGGCAGCTGCGAGTTGCCCTGCGTGGCAAACATGTCGATGGAGTGGGGGCCCCACAGGGAGTCCAAGTAAGTGAAGATGCAGGGGTTGAGTTGCCAAATGTCCCTGTATGTTTCGCGGCTCAGTCTGTCGGCCCATACGTTGGCCGCGGATCGAATATAGCGCGCGCGTATGCTGATGTTGTTGGTGTCGATGAGTTCCCATAGGTTTCAAAGTTCGTCCATCATAGCCGGCGACCGGGACGTGAGGTGACTGAGTACAACCACCACTGCTTGATTTTCCTCGTGCAAGAGTACCTTGCGTCCGCGCAGGAGCGGTAGGAACGAAAGGACTGCGAGTCGCACGGCCTTCAACTCTTTCTAGGTGATGTGTTGTTGTTGATCCGTCGCTGACCAGAATATTTATCTTCTGCTCGTGCTTCCAACTGCTCGTTGAACATTGCTCCCCATCCGTAACTTGAGCTGTCGTAGTGCATGTAGGCGATCTCGATGGGGGAGTAGATGGAGCGAAGGGGACTTGCGTCCACCATTGGGGGTCTCGTCTCAACTGGTAGGTGAGTCGCACCCGGCCTCCCCATCATGTGCGCGTGGCGAGGACGTGGTGTAGTTCGCGGAGGTAGAAGCGGGCTGTTGGAATGGCGAGGTATAGGTATTGCACTTTTCCGGCGAGCACTGCGAGCTGCCGGGTAGGTAGCCACCGTGCGTCGCATGCAGAGCGTTGCAGTAGGGTCCGGGAGAAGGTAGCAATGGCATGTAGTTTCGAGGCATGGGCTCGGAAAGTAAAGGTCGTGGTGTGGATGTGGAGGCCGAGGTGCTCACATATTTGCGTAGGCTCCCAGTGGCCTTTCTTGGGGTTGCGTCCTAGCCCGAGGCGGTCGAGCAGGCACGCGACGCGGTCGCGGAGCTGTAGAGCTGAGTTTCTACTGTCGGTAAAAAACAAAAAGTCGTCCATGTACGGGAGTAATCGGGCACCCCTCCATCGCGAGTTTCGCATATAGCGTCGGGACGGTGTTGGTCGCGTGGGCTGCTGGTTCGTAGGTAGACGGGGGGTGTGTCCGGTGGGGTTGGGCAGTGGTTCGCGTAAGTGACGGATAAAAACTTCGGTAAGCCGGCTGAAATAGTAACTGCTGCATGACCAGTCCATCGGAAGGCCGGCTAGTATATACAGCGTGCCGCGATAATTTACCGTAAAGAAATCTCTGTCCTCCTCCCGTATGCCTAGTGTGTAGTAGTCGTCCGCGAGGTCGAAGGATACCATCCAATCGCCGGCATGCGTCGGGTTCTTGAGGTGCTTCAGTGTCTCGTACGTGAGTTTGTGGTCCTTGCAGTACTTGTTCAGGGGGCGCAAATCGATAATGAGTCGTCATTTGTTTTCGCCCGGTTTCGGGACTAAAACATTCTGGAAATCCATTTGCTGCACTGTCGTGGCTCCCAGGCGCCCGACTGTAAGAATCGTGGAAGCTCGGAGTCCATGAAGTCGAGTTGTTCTTTTGTTGCGTCTAACATGGAGGTGCCGTTGTTGAAAGGTGGGGGCCGCCGGCCGCCGATGAAAGGTATGCGAACCCCTTGACGAATCCATCCAAGAACTTGATCGCTCGCGCCTAATCGTTTCCACTCGGACGCTATGTTCCGCACGCGGTGACGCATGAAGTTGGAACGGTCATTGCAGGACGTGGCGCGGTGGGTCACACCGTTAGGCGTTCTTGTAAGGGTTCTTGGTCTTCGTGTCTCTGATGTCGGCGTTGTCTCTCGGTGGCGGCTTTGGCTTGGGTTGGCGTCTTGGGGTCGGGGTAGGGGTTGGACGGTCGGGGGCGGGTCGGTCGGGTGTCTTGCGCGCGAAGGTAGCTCCCGCAGCGGCTTTGGCGCTAGGGAGTAGAGAGCATTCGAGTGTTTTGTCGATAAACGCTCGGTGTAGGTTGTCGTATTCGGAGGAGGCAACGTCCGGTCGCGGTTTGAGGAAACGCTCGCAGGCGAGCTCCGTAAAACGCGGTCCGAATCGCTCGTCTTCCCTCCGCCCTGGGTGTCTCGGATGTGGGATATCCGCACCCGGGAGGCCTCCTCGAGCGCGCTGTGGGTGTGGTTGCTTTGACGCGGGGTGACGACCGCCGCCTTAAATTCCGGTGAGTCCTTGGGGTAGTTTTGAATGTCTTCCAAAGCTGATATGCTCGCCGTGTCAGCGCAGGCGGCGTAGGCGGCGTGACAAGCCGTGGCGCGGTATTCCTCGAGCGTGGCGTTGTGCCGGCGGGCGGAGAGGTGGCGGTAGGTGTCACAAGTAAGCTTCAAGATTTGTGGGCCGTCGAGATGCCGGAGGGGGGGGGGGGGTAGCTCGAGGCATGGGGCAATGTAGGGTTGCCATAGCTATGTGTCGATGTGGTAGTCCTCATTTGACAGGGATGTTGGGGGTACCGTCGTCGCTGGGGCCGGGCCCATGGGTCGCACGGTAGGGTTGATTGATGATCGCTCGGTCGGCAAGTGTGCGCTACGGGCGTCGTGCTCCGCAATTCCACCCTTCGGCGTGTCGTCTACGCCGACGGGACTAAATGGCTAGCTGTCATATCCTTGCCCATTTATCTAAGTGCTAGGGCGCCCGCCGGCGGCGCAGCGGCGGCGGCCGCGGAGGGGGGTGCGCTCGCAGGCCCGTCGGCACCTACCTCTACCTCCACGCGGTGGGCGCTGGTAACCCCATAGCCGTGCCAGGCATGGCACGGTAGGGGGCTAAACGAGGTAACGACAGGTGCGATCCGCGGGATCATCAGCTGTCGGGAAGCCATGTACGGAGGGTTTTGGAAAAACATAATATCCGTACACCGGCACATGGATCTCCCGCTCGGCCAGTCCGATATGTCTTTACCGCGACTAAATACTCGCAGATACTCTCCCGACGATGGGGCGGGGGCGGCGTTTGCGAAATATTTTTTGGCGAAGAGGGGTACGGACGGATCAGCGGAGGGACGAAGGTGTTGGAGCTGGCGGCGGACAGCTGGGAAGCAGCGCTAGGGACGGCGCTCGCTAGCAGCCGCCAGCCCTGCGAGCGCCTCAGATCTCCCCTGGGGGCGAGGCTTGAGGCTACGCAGGACGGTGGTTGGTCGCAGCCGGAGGAGCGGCACGGTCTGGCGGCGGCGGTCCCTAGGATAGCCCGCCGCCGGAAAAGCCCGGTACGGGGGGTTTTTGGAAAAATTCCCGTACCCACCATCTTTTGAGGACCGGCGACTCGATCCATGTGTTCTTCCTACCCCTTCCCTAGTCGGTACCTAGTTATCGATAGGCTGCCTCAGGCAGTGTGCCTAGGGTTATCGTAACGGCACACATCTCGTAAAGGCGGCCCCCTAACAACGTAAACCATTGGGGGAGGGCACGGACGGCCACAACGCGATCAGATAGGTGTTGGAAACAGACGGGAAAAGGACATGGGACAGGAGAAAATCTGGCTCGGGGGCAGGAGAGCCAGCCGGACACCGTCTGCAGCCTAGTTATTTTCTCTTCTCAGCCCCCGAAGGCGGAGAGAAGACTAGGCTAGGTGGCGAGCTGCGTCGGGAGGAGCGGCTAATACCTCGGGCGGGGTTGAGCACGGATCGAGGCGGGACCGACGACGACCTATGCGAGGGGGGTTTTTCACCTACCTTTCCCCCCAAGCTCCGGCACGACCGGAGTCGCACAGGAGCCGAGGTCAGACAGGTTCGCCTGGACCAGCTCAAGCTGGACATCCTTGCTAATCAGCGACCCCGCAGCGGCTGGAGCAGGCCGCGTATCGTGGAGACTAGCGACACTTTTTGTTTCATATTGTATCCAAAAAAAAAACGTATAGATCAGAAAATAATAAATACGTGGATACGGGTATGTTTTAGACGGTATCGTTACTGCCATTGGAGAGGTTGGGATTAGTGGTTCAACGGTCTACCTCACGCTTCTAAGTCCAGCTAGGCATAGCATAAGGGGGGGCCAGAGACTCCAGCCGGTTTTACTGGTATTGGAGTAAAAAAATTCAATTTCAATTTCAATAAGTGCTAGTATATGACAACATTTATTTCCTCTAAATAGTACCTATATTTTAGCGATATTTAGTCACTCTTTTATTGTCATCACGGCAATACAATTGTATCGCCATATTTCCCCGGATTGTACATAGTTACTAGCAGAAACTAGTCTAGATAGTTCATTTCTAGATAGTTTTGTGAGCTTGTGCGATAAGGTTAGATAAAACGGTGCACATAATCTCAAATAATCGGTATCGCTAGTAATAGTTTGGTTTAGTTAGCTGGCAGCACAAGCTACATGTTCTAAGGTTGTTTCTAGAACACTTGAGGCTTGGATTTTTAAGACGGGGACTTACTGGCCATGGGAGAGACACCTAGACCGATACCGACCAGAATTATGCCACACCCAGATTGTAAGAAACCTTGTTCCTAAGACAATCTTATTAATTCTCTCTACCCTGTATAATTAGATCCAGAGATTAGGTTCTACTATTAGTCTAAGGTTGCCGACTCAGCCTAACCAAAGTAGCACCTCACACGTGGTTTCGGAGCCCTAGAACAGCTAGACGAGACGACGATGTCTAACCGAGCAAGAGAGAGACTACCAGAGGAAGTCGATGGTCGACCTGAGGGGGCACCTTCCGAGCCGACACAACCGACATCGACAAATGGTGGAAGACATACAATGCGAAAAGGATCGAATCCCACGATGGAGCCTATGTCGGTACACGTCATCCATATGCTGCAACGTCTCAGTAACCGAGTTGACACTTTTTCGATTGAGCTATCTCAAGTACGTGACTACGTCGACAACGGTTTCAGACACTTTGAAGGACAAGTGAACATAAGCCGAGAGACGGAGAATTTTTTTCGAGGAGAACAATTGAGATCGGAGAGGACGCGAGAGATGCCGAGCATGATGCCGAACGACGTCAAGCCTGCCAAGATCAAGAGCATCGCTACGACTAACATCAATGAGTTGAGAAACTAGTTCCGACATACACGAGGGTATCTACGGTATTGTGGAAGGTGGGGGTTCATCTCGGGCCGTGACACGTCTACATACAATGATCGGACTCGCCGGGTATCGAACCCGCAACGGTTTGCGTATTAGGCGTGCGCTTTACCGTCTCACCGAAAAAGCATAGTTGACATATGTGGCCACATACTACATATGTACCGATCTACGACAGTATCACATCGTTAATCATGAAGAAAAGAAAGGAGTGTACGAGCTATCTGGCTTTCTAGAAGGCCCACTATCGAAGTGGTGGTACTCCCAAGTTGCGCAGACTTGAGATAAAGTCGGTGGAGGCTTTTCCGGAGTTTCTGAGATGGAGAAATCTTTAATTCAGGAATTCTGCGGAAGAACACCGGCAGAACAAGCGAGATTGAATTTAGACAAGGCGCGACAGATGACCACGGTCCTGAAGTACGCGAACTATTTTCGAGAACAATTATTGGAGCTTCCTCACTGTCATGAAGAAGACAACGTACATGATTTCCAGCGCGGTCTAGGACCCTCGATTCATAAGGAGGTTGCCTTGAAAACCCTAAGACCCTACACGAGGCGATCCAAGCGGCCATGCGAGCGGAGGCAGCGGAGACCAAGATTGAGACGACCCAACGCTCGACACGCCGGTTGAACGTCATCGAAGAAGACAGCGACTTTTCGGAGGCAGCGGAGGAGGTCGACAGTGAGTCGGAGGAAGATTCGCATGGCGCGACCGATGAGAAGCCGCGGGAGCTGTACGATATTCGACGCCTCACTCAAGAGGAGGTCGACAGATTTAAGAAGGAGGGCAATTGCTTCATTTGCCACAAGAAGGGACACATTGCTATCGATTGCCCAGACATAAAGAACAAGAAGAACGATAAAACGAGGAAACCCCGGCCGGGAAAGTGAGACCTGAGTCGGCAGCTTGCGGCAAGCTGCATGATGAGGTTTCGTCTCCTACAACAACTCTAGATGGGACCAAGATATAAGAAGTACGAAGCCCGTAACCTCAAACGACATTGAGGCCAATCTTTAGGAGCAAGGACTTTAGCGACTCGATGATGAATAGGGAGTTTTTCCTTAAGTACTCTCAGACCTACGGACCTTTCGACTTAGATGGAGCTAGCGATAATGACGGCCTTAATTCTCAAGTGGCGGAGGATTTCTGCTGTCCGGCGCGCCCATTTCAGGAGAGAGATTTACATAAGAAGTACCGGAGAATTTGGCTAAATGCGCCATTTAACGAATTAGAAGATTTCTGGGCCACTATTTGCGGAGTAAACTGCTTCATCCCCACTTGAGGGCGGTTATAGTGGTTCCAAAATGGAGGGCAAAATCATGGTTCAAGCTGCTGCGAAATTTCCGACTTGTCGACGAGCTGGCGACAAGAGAACGTGTTCATCTGCCCTACGAATGATGGAATAGATGGAAGAAGGCAAGATGTTGGACCGACAAGATGGACGACGCAAGTCTACGTCGACGACACCGATCGAGTTCGATTTCTGCCCCAAAACCTAGAGAACCCCCCGAAGACCTTCTAGACTCACTCGACGACTCTTGTTACTGATGGCCGACGAGTGTTACTAACGAAAGATGATACTGGCGTGGTCGGGTTTCTTGGTGGCAAACAAGAGATCGAAGACGCGACCCCGGAATGCACAGCAGTGCGAGCTCTTACGGAGACAATTGGATTAAAGGTGAGCGAAACAAATTTACGCCTTTTAGGAACGGAGTCTTCCGGACAGAATAAGCGCTACGTGTATATCGCTCGTGTTCGACCCGGATCGATACCGAACGCTACGTCAACTTCTCGGGCAGTATGGGCTACCTAGAAGGAATTAATTTCGGCACGGCGTACGGGTTATCTAATTCGTGGAGATCAGCAGTTCCCTCTTCGTTACGAGACTTTTGGAAAACCGATCGACGGGTGGATGAACAAGAACGTCCGACTAGAAGACAGTGTTGCACGTATCCACAACCCATTATGGAACGAGTCTGTTCGTGTTGGAAGGCACCTTACGCGGACATCGATGACGTATTTTTGTTGACTCTGGCGCGTCGGAAAATTTCTGCAAGGCTGAGTGGGTACGAGAGCATCACATTCCGACGGTTTTTGGAGAGAAATACCGGATGAAATTGGCATATGGTAGTGCGACTCGCCAACGACTACGGAATGAAGTGCTTACAGTGGGGACCATGGACATACGTTTGGACGCAATTATGACAAAACTGGATAAATTCGACATCATCCTCGATCAACCTTGATTACAAGCCGTCAACCTGGGTATAGATTGGTCTACTAAAACGATTCGCGACCGTAAAACCGGCGAAGCTATGGTGTCTGGCGACGAGTACACCGTACATGTGGCAGTACATCACTTGGAGGCGGATGCGATGGCAAAGCTGCTTAGGCAACAACCAACGCACCTCTTCGTGATTGGACTACGAGAAGTATAGGACTAGGTCGACAACATCACTACCGATCAACAACCCGAGTGGACGACTTCGTTGCGAGATTCCCTGAACGAGTTTACGGACATTATTAAGCAGCCTGGCGGTCTACCACCAACCCGCGAGTGCGACTTCGAGATTAACTTTGAGTACGATGAACCACCTAAGGAGCGAACATACCGTATGTCACCGGCGGGACTCCGAGAGGTTCAGGTACAATTACAAGATTTACTCGCAAAGGGCTGGATTCGTCCGTCTAAATCTCCGTATGGTGCCCCGATTTTATTTGTACGCAAGAAGGACGGTACCATGCGTATGTGCGTATACCATCGGAAACTCAACGACCTTACGAGGAAAGACCGTACACCGTTACCCTAGATTGATGAATTACTCGACTCGCTATATTGGGCTCATTATTTCAGTACGCTGGACTTGTATAAGGGCTATCATCAAGTTCGAGTTAAGGAGCGCGACATATATAAGACAACATTACGAACTTATTACGGATTGTTCGAGTATTGCGTTCTACCCTTTGGACTTTGCAACGCCCCAGCTGGATTCCAAGCGATGATGAATCGAATTTTAGCCCCGTATCTTGGCAAGATTTGCGTGGTATATGTGGACGACGTGCACAAAAGTATCCTACCGTCACTAATAAAGACGGTAATAAGATCCAAAATACTACTAAAGTAGTGATAAACCGCAAACGGGGATGGGTCGGTATCTCGAATGGGCAACGCCGATTGTCTTCGCTCAGGGCATGGCCTCCCAATGAGCGACATATTGGTGGACATAGGGCTCGTTGAACAACAGGCACCGTCCACCTCTTCCCAACCGAGCTTATCTCACCCATGTCAGTGGATCCGTAGCGACACCAGACGGTACACACAACAAGGCGCAGTTTTCCAAAATTTGAATTATGTCCCCCGACAGCCCTCGCGCCACCCACTTCGAAATCAAAATACATACCATCCACAGTACTACGGACCCTCACAATCCGCCATCGCTTATAAAAAATTCCCTTCACGGGACCGGCGCACCACACCGCGCCCCTCCGAGCGTCCGGACGTTCACGTCCGCCGCCACCATCCACCAAACCCAGGTCCCATCAGAATCGGTCGTGTGCCGCCAACACACGCACCTCACTCGAAACCACACTACAAACCCGACTTTAAAACCCAACTTGGTCAATGTGTCTTCGGACACTAACCACCCTCCCACATACAAACATATGCTATTGCGGGATCGGCCCGCGCATGCGCCCACCGCGGACCACCACAACCTCCAGAGTTGTCACGCGGGACGTCCGCTCGCTCCACGCAACTATGTACTCCAACCACCCCCAGCCGCCCAAGACTTGGGCACGGCTTCGGAACCCTCCACTACAAACCAAACTTTAAAACCCAACTTGGTCAACGTATCTCCAAACTCTAACCACCAACCCACATACATACATGTGCTATAGCGGGATCGGCCCGCGAATGCGCCCACCGCGGACCCCTACAACCCCCGGAGCTATCACACGGGACATCCGCTCGCTCTGCTCAACACTGTGCCCCAACCACCCACATCCGCCCAAGACTTGGATACGGCTTTGGAACCCTCACATGTCAGAGGACTCCATACACCTTTGGTCCTCGCCGCCCCTAGGTCAACCACATACATGGGACGGGCCGCTGACTTATCAACCCGCACAAACGACCCATACCGGTGCGATCGTCCCGCTCCGTCCCACAGTAAGCACTAGTCTAGCGCCCAACGTCACCTCCCGTTAGCCTACGCCGATACACTCGTTAGCAACGCACTTAAATTGATACCCTCTCTCCACCTTAGTGCTTCCGAGCCACAAAGCTGTACAGTTCGATCAATAATGCATCACCTTGTAACTCAAAAGTCGTTTCCTTCCCGAGCAAAATATTTTAAAGGCCTAATTCTTGCCCCTGCACTACCCACCGCCCTGATCAGTACCCCCCGACACCCCTCTTCCCCTCGCGCTACCATCCTACCTCATAATTACACTAGTCTATTCACAGTTGCACATGTTGCCTGGCATGTCGCGCCGGCCCTATACGCTTCCTCTCGCCCGAACTCACCGCTCGCCGACCGACACGATCCGTACGCCGACGTCTCCCACTCTCCTCACTCGATGCCATCAACGGACACCAATGCCCCGCCCGCCTCCTCCCCCCTACCTAACCCTTCTCTCGACGGTTGTCCTCCCCATGCTCCCTCGCTCTATCCGTCGCTCGCTCCAGTCGTTGTGCCTCTCCGCCATTTTCATTTTCTTTTTATTTTTTCTTTCCCTTTTTATTTACATGGTAGCCCACCGAACCCGCCTAACTCACCAGACACTCGCGCTTACCTACGATTACCACACCGTAGACCCTAGCGCACATGTTCTCCCTCCCCCCTTTTACACACTCCATGCTCTGCCCAACTCGCCCGTCGCTGTGATAATGACAGCTCTCCCCATGCTGAGATTAGCCCGCCCGACTTGCTCTACCCAAATGATTAACCGATCACCCGCCCCCCCGCGTATCCCCCTGCCCCTGAAATATCGCCCCCCTTACAAGAACAGTATGGCAGTCACGTACCCGTAACGTTCTCAGCGATACACGTCTTTCCCCGCCCCTACAGTCCCCACTTCTTTTAGGCCTGCTCCGAGGCTTCTCTCGGAAGCCCCGAAGCATATTTGATACGATATCGACAGCCCCCTCTGTCACGGTAGCTCCCCCCTATCGCCCTCCTCTTAATACCTACCACACCTTGCTTACAATTTTTCTACCCCCCCTCCCCTACCCTCTCATACACTCACCGCCATCCCTACATTTACCACCCCCTCTTAAGCTCCAAACGACCACCCGTTCCAAGTAGCTTCTACTTGCCGACATGCGCAAGACCTCGACAAACGGACCCTCCGGAGCCTCACACCCTCGCCCTCCACAAGCCTCGGCCGGCAAGGCCGCTTATCGTCCCTAACTCCACATCGGATGGGCCAAACGGCCCGGACGTTAGACCCCGCAACCCCCCCCCCCCCCCCCCCCCACCTCCCTACCTGACATCCGACAACATATAGTAACTACTCCGCATTCGCTTCGGTCCTCACTCCCGGCCCACTTTACCTCAACCACATGTGGCGTCAAATTACACAACTACCTCTTTGACTTAAATCTCGAATATATGGACTACTCACCCCCATTGGAAACTTAGACTCCTCCGCGGTGCTCTCTTAATAATGGGGACACTGCCAAGACCTCTCAAACTTACACTGCATTGCTACCTCCCTAGCTAAACTCCACTCCACAGCCTCTGCCTCATACACCATACTCCCTCCTGCGACCCTCGCACTATTGTCTACTCCCTACACTCACTCATGTGGCACCACACCTTCCGCTCCACTCCCCTCCCGGTGGGGCGCTCCCAACTACGTACCGCCTTCAAACTCCCCCCCAACCCTCCCTCCTCCCTTTACCCGAGCACCCCCCTCCCCCCCCCCACCTACCTTGCAACCTCCCCACCCTCCTACCCCTCCCCCCCTCCAGCCGACTCTCCCCCCCAACCACGTCGCCCGCTCCCCCAACGCCTCTCCCAGCCCCCCAGCCCCCCTCCCCTCGAGGGTCCAAAGGAGACCACCCTCGACATTTGCGTCACTGTTTGTTATGCGGTTACCCCCATATGGGGACCAGGTTTACACATAGTTTGCTTCTACTCCTAACGGACTCGATACATCAAACATGTACATCCCACTGTGAGCCGATGGAACCGCGACGTAGAAACCCCACACCGTCGGCGGTTTCGGGTCATCCGCGACCGCCGCGAGCCTCGACCAACCCTTCCACACCATCTAGCACAAACACTACACCTCGTCAACCTCAACACCCGCGGCCTCCACACATCCATCATGGACGCTGAACACCTCACTACCACGCACCATCATAATGTCCTCATCCTCACAGAAACCAACCACGCCACCCATAAATCGCTTTGGCGTCTCGCCTTACCCCAGTACCTCCTCAAAAGCTCTCGACCATACTACTCACATGTGCCCCTACCCAATGCATGAGTTCTCTTTGCGGTCCGCCGGGCCTTATTCCAATCCGCCACTGTTTTGACCCACCCCCCCCCAGCTCATCCCCCACATAGCTGGCCTAATCCTAATCCCACACTCAGGCACCCCCCACCTCCTGCTCGGCGCCTACATGCCCCAGCTCCACAACCCCCAACTGGCCCGACTATACGTAGAGGTTGCAGCTCGGGGCCTACGCCTAGCGGACGACTACCCGACCCACCGCGTCCTTTGGGGCGGAGATTTTCAAACAACCACCACACAGGGTACTGGCAACCCGGCCCTCACCCTTTTACTCGAATCACACCCCCAACCCCTCCACCCCCATCCCTACCTTCCCCCGTAGCGGAGGGTGCCTAGACAACATGCTCACCACACCTCCTTCCCCCCTCGGCCTCACAACGCATGAATGCTCGGTCTTCTCAATACCCTCACACTTACCGACCACTCGGCAGTCCACCTAGTCGTTCTTGCCCCCTCCTCTCTCATCGCTCACCCCCCCTCGGCCCAAAACCCCCCTCACACACACCACACCACCCGCAAACTCAGCTTCAAACTTCCACTACACCCGGACCATATAAAAGCATACCAAAACAGTACACTCTCACTAATCAACCAAACGGCCTCTCTCCACGCAGACATACTTAATACACCCTCATCTACGGCCTCCCACGACACCCTCGACACCCTCGCCTCGAAATTCACCACACTACTCTCCCACCACATGGACCACGCAGCCACCATCTGGCCACTTCTACCCCCGAAGAAACCTCGCCCACCTCACGCGTCCCTCGACACCACCTGACTAAATAAAAAAACACGCACACACATCCGAAAACATCGCAGATGTAGCACCAACTGTCAAAGTTGAGGGGGCGACAAGGAATGCTTACACTCGGTGAGTGACGCTGCATGTCATCTCACCCTCAGCAAGTGCCTAGCACTTGCCTATCACATGACACGCACTCACCTTGTGGTGAGCACACGCCAACATATATTGTGAGCCTTTAGATGATATCTAACGCTCAGCAACTTGCCACCATCAGCAACCTAATCCTCTCTATTGTTGATTGGCTTATCATCTTATTGTGCTGAGTCACAGCCGTACTATCACGATGCTACTTGACCAACATTGCTGTGTAGCAACTTGATTACCACACAAAACCATGTATCGCAACACTCTCCCTTGCTACGCAGGCAATCCCATGATGGCACTGCACAACTTGCCGTGCCTTGCACTCACTAATGGCTTGGTAAGCACATCAGCAAGCATGTTCTCCGTCGCACAATATTGCACCTCGATGTCTCCGCTCTCCACCTTCTCCCGACAGAAGTGGTACCTCACGTCCATGTGCTTGCTGCGTCCGGTCGTCATGCTATGCTTGCTGAGTGCAATACAACTCTGATTGTCCTCGTGAATTGTGATGGGAGACCCGGAGTCTTGGTGAAAGTCGTGGAGTAGTTGCTTCAAAAACATCGCCTCCTGAGTGACCGCAGTCAGCGCCATATACTCTGCCTCCGCTGTCGACAACGCCACAGTTTGTTGCCGCTGACTTTTCCAGCTCACCGCTGCACCGTTGAGCATGAACACATACCCCGTGCGAGAGCGGCGCTCGCCAACATCACTCGCGTAGTCAGAATCTGACCATCCTACCACCTTTGATGAGGGTGCGCCACCGTACATCAACACCGACTCTGCGGTCCCCTTGGGGTAGCGGAGCACCCTCTTGGCTTGCTCCCAATGTGACTGAGAGGGGTCGGACATGTACCTACTAAGGTGACTAACAGCCATGGTGATGTCGGGCCGTGTGCTTACGGAAGCGTACAACAAGCTGCCGATCAAGCTTTGGTACGGCACTAGACCGGGAGGCAACCTTGATGTCGACGTCTCCACACAATTGCTCAAAGCATCGACCGCCATAGTTGAGCCCACAGGCTTGCAGCCCATCATGTTGAAGCGCTCCAACATACCTAACACGTATTACTGTTGCCCAATCCCGATGGTGTGGCTGCCACGATCACGCTCGACTGTCATGCCAAGCAACCAAGACATTGGACCGAGGTCTTGCACGTTGAACCTTTCGCCGAAAGCCGACTTGAACCCAACGATGAAGCTACCCGCTGGTCCGACGATGATGCTGTCGTCCACGTACAACGCCAAGACATAAAGCTCACCCTCCTTGATGAAGACGTAAATACCGGGATCCACCTTGGATTGGGTAAAGCCATACTCCTCTAACCATGTTGTGATGGTCTTACTCCAGTTCCTAGGAGCTTGCTTGAGGCCATACAATAATTTCTTCAACAAGCACACTCGCTCCTCTCCATTGATGTCGAAGTGACGGAATCCTTCCGGCTGCCTCATGTAGAATTCCTCCTCGATATCGGGCTCCAAAAATGCCGTCACCACATCAAGCTGCTCCACCTCCCAATCATTATAAGCAGCAAGCGCGAGCAAAGATCGAAAAGAAATCACCCTCACTGTGGGAGCGAAGGTCTCGTGGTAGTCCACACCCTTCTCCTGAGTAAACCCGCGAGCCACAAGTCTTGCTTTGTACCTTGTTATCTGTCCATTGGCATCGCGCTTCAGCTTGAACACCCACTTGGAATCTACGAGTTTGCGACCGGCAGGACAAGGGACCAATGTCCAGATTTTCCGAGATACAAGTGAGTCGTACTCGCTCGTGATAGCTGCCTCCCACTCCCCCGATTGGGGATTCCTCAGCGCTTGCTTGTATGACACCGGCTCTTGAACAGTTGGGCTGCTGGATGACTTAATAGCTGCGGCACTTCCCGCGGTCCATCCATCTCCCGAAGCGCCCGCTGAACGGAGATTATACCTTGGACTGGGTACGCATTGCTGTGGTGCGGCAGTGGATCGAAGATTATACCTTGGACGTGGAGTCTCCCCCGAATGCATGTCCCGTTTATCTTCCGTCGACCCGGAATGCTGCCGCGACTCCCGTAGCGGCGACTCCCCCGAAGGTGTATCCCGTTCTTCGCTACACATGGTGCGCGGGATGATGTCCTCTTCATCATCAGTGCGTTGCTCCGCATTGCCCTCCCCCATGGAGAGGACTGCAGCCTCATCGAACACCACGTTACGGCTGCTCACCACCCGACGAGTAGCAGAATTGTACACCAACCACGCAGGTGATTCGGAAGCATAGCCCTCAAAGACACCCTTCCACGCGCGATCGTCAAGTTTGCGGCGTTGAGACTTGTCAACGTGGACATAGGCCGGACAGCCGAAGACCCGCATGGAACTCAAATCAGCTCGTCTACCGGTCGCCAAGGTGAAAGGTACACCGCCGGCTCCGCTACTATGCACACGATTGCGGACATGCACCGCAGCGGCCATTGCTAGAGCCAAACGCGATTTAGGCAGCGCGGCTTGCCGGATCATTGACTGCGCCATCGGGACCAATGTCCCCCACTGCCGCTCAATCCGGCCATGTTGCCAATGCGCGTAAGGGGCAGTGATCTCCACAGCGATGTTGAACTCATCCAAGAGGTTTCGGAAGGCAGCACCTAAGAACACCGTGTCATTGTCCACCCTAAAACGACGAACCGTGTGCCCAAGAGAGCGGATGGTAGTCAACATGCGACGGAACGGGGCGGGAGCCTCATCCTTAGAGCGGACCGCATCATGCAGCATGAAACGGCTCCGGAAATCAACCGCACACAAGTTGTACCGCCGTCCTCCCAAGGATGGAACACTCATAGGACCGCAGAAGTCTAAGCCGAGGACCTCAAAGACACCAACGTTCCGGTCAGCCGGCTCACGAGAGATACGGCGGACGTGCGACTTACACACAGCACACGTCTCACGGAAGCCCAACTTCTCCGACGCAGAAAACTCCACACCCTCCACCTGAGTGGTCAAGAGCCCGTCCAATTGCGACTCGCCAAGGTGACCGAGTCGGGAATGCCACAACCGTTTTTCCAATGGCGCAGTGGCGACCGAAGCGGTAGGATTCGACGAAGCAACCCGCGCCGGCAACCACACCAACAAATGCGCGCGCTCCAACGGAACCACCGCGCCACCACCATGACCGGCATGAAGACGAAGGTGGTCCACGGGATCAGCTAACACCACAGAATGACCTTGTCGCCGAGCTTGGGTGAGGCCGAAAAGCCGATGATAAGACCACGACGCGCGACGGGATAGCTCAGGAACGTGGAGCACATTTTTAAGCATGGCAGGAATCTCCTCTCCATCGCCAGCCTTCATGATGATGCGGACCGAGCCCACGCCGACAGCGCGGGCGCTAATGCCCTTGACCCAAAGCCGGTCGGTGAGCGCTCGATACTCACAGAAGTCACGGCGCACACTAGTCATGTGATGGCTAGCGCCGCTGTCGGCCAACCACATCCACGTTTCCCCATCGCGCTCGAACATGTGCCGAGCCTCGGAGAATGGCCTCGCAGGGGTGGCCGTCACGTCCATGACCGCCGGAAAAGCAACCGGGGAGTCCACTTGCGCAGAGTTACCTCCGGTGTTGTTGTCCGGGCACTCGTACCTGCGATGGCCCTTCTCACCACAGCCATAGCAAACACCACGAAAAATTCTCGCTCCGCCTCTGCCATATGAGGTACGACGAGTATTCGCAGCTCCTTGAAGAGATTTCAGTTGGTCTTGCAGCTCGGAGACTTGCCACTTCAAAAGCTCGGTCGTTGCGTCATCATGAGACGCTCCAAAAGCCGTAGGCGTTGGAGGCTCCGTTGTATGTGATTGCGCACGACTCTCGATGCGCATGCCCTTTTGACAAAGATCGAGCTTGACGGTATCCATGCTGAGGTAGTGTACGTCCCACGTGTCGGTGATGGAGTGGTAATCACTGCGGAGGCCCTTCACCAAGTACATGATGATACGCCGGTCGTGGACGACGTCGTCCCCAACTCGGGCAAGCTGTCGTTGCAGTCGAACTAACCGGTTCAGGTACTGAATGCCGCTCTCGCCGTCCGCTTGCGGCGTCTCCAAGTCCTGCAATAGTTCCGTACACCGGTAAATACCATCGTCCTCATGATGATTGGCTAACGCGGTCCATGCAGTGTGGCCGCAGGTCTTGTCATCCTCGCTAACATTCTCGATAATGGAAAGATCGTCCTCCGGCAGCGCAAGAATCAATGTGGAGTACATGTCGACTTGTTGTTGAGAGGAAGCGGCACCATCCGACGACAAAGCCGGAGCCCACTTTTACATCAGGCCAAATGCACGGAAACTTTTCTTTCACACATAAAAGTCTCGTCTCTCCCCACTGAACTTGGGTAGTTTCACGGAGTCCATACCAGGTACGTCGGTTGCGCTCGCAAGAGCACCAGAAAATCAGGAAAAATGCCAACAAGAAAAGCACCAAGTACCGGTGAAGAGGCGGGCAACACGGCTCAGAAAAGGAGACGACAAAGGGCCGACAGAAGACGCAGTTGTACTCCCGGAGTCTATACAGCCAAGGCAATCAGAAACGAGTCTCAGAAGGTCGGTCAAGTGACGTCGTACAAGAGTGCTAGTACACTTGTGGTAAGATGCCTTTCCAAAAATTCAGCCGGACCACTATAGGCTTTTACGAGAAAAAAAACTGGCGGGTGACAAGCTCCGGAAGCGAATAGAATTCCAGAAAGCGCCAAGCTGTAACAAAGGAAAGCAAGCCGATCTTCACGTCACACGAGACGGCGTTCGGGGGTTCAAGCCGGCTCCAAGCGACACAAACAAGTCGCTACCAGCCGGGTATCGAAGTAAAGCTACAAACACAAGCAAGAGCCAGCCACTTTGTGAGCCAGCCACACCTCACGTATCGTGCGACACCACAAAGGTCTACCACTCTTCGAGAAGCAAGCTCTAGGTTCCAGTCAAGACAAATGACTCCAACAACTAGCAGCTAGAGGGCCCATAACCTGTCAAAGTTGAGGGGGCAATAAGGAATGCGTACACACGGTGAGTGACACTGCATGTCATCTCACCCTCAGCAAGTGCCTAGCACTTGCCTATCACATGACACGTACTCACCTTGTGGTGAGCACACGCCAACATATATTCTGAGCCTTTAGATGATATCTAACGCTCAGCAACTTGCCACCATCAGCAACCTAATCCTCTCTATTGTTGATTGGCTTATCATCTTATTGTGCTGAGTCACAGCCGTACTATCACGATGCTACTCGACCAACATTGCTGTGTAGCAACTTGATTACCACACAAAACCATGTCTCGCAACACACTCACCTTGTGGTGAGCACACGCCAACGTATATTCTGAGCCTTTAGATGATATCTAACGCTCAACAACTTGCCACCATCAGCAACCTAATCCTCTCTATTGTTGATTGGCTTATCATCTTATTGTGCTGAGTCACAGCCGTACTATCACGATGCTACTTGACCAACATTGCTGTGTAGCAACTTGACTACCACACAAAACCATGTCTCGTACAGCCCCAATCACCGAAACCACCACCATCTGGGAGGACAACCAAAGCGCCATTGCGTACTCCCAGAACGCCTTTGTCAGCGAGAAGACCAAGCACATCGGTATGAAGCGGCACTTCCTCAAAGACCACGTGGAGCAAGGAACCATCAAGTTGAGGTACCTCCCCACTAACCCGATGGTGGCTGACATGTTCACCAAGCCCCTCCCAGGACCTGCACTGACAAGACATCGAAGTGCAATCCTTGGAGGACAAGACCCAATGCAACGCTTCATCCCGTAGCTACCTTCAAGGGGAGTGTTGTAAGTAATACCTTCTAGTTATTAGTTGTAGATAACTATTGTAAACTAGTCTAGATATGATTAGTACATGTCTAGATCGGACCTACCGATAACATGTTTGATTCGGTACAGAGCTGTCGCTAGGCTACAGCTCTAACACTTGTGTTGTCCCGATACCACGCCTCGGGCTGGTTGTCTCTGTGAATGTCCCTTTGCATGAATGTGATTGTAGCTACGTGTGAGTTAGTTATCTTCCTTACTAATCGTGTATGCACGGCTAACGAAGAGCCTATTGATGCTGCCGTTCGTGAGTTACATGAGGAAACTAGCATTATCTTGAATCATGATGATTTAACGCCGTTGAGTGACGCACCGGTTCGAGTCGCGTTACCTGTCGGACAACAGCTCGTTTACGTCTACACGGCTTCCGTTCCCGTTCCGCATGTTACGACCCATTTGCGTATTTGAGCAAGCTGTGAAAGCTCAATCGACTATCAATCCGGATGGTTCTTACGTCGTACCGGAAACAATTGATGTCGGAGGTCTAAACCTTACGCCCGCCAAAACGGGGTTACTTCATGTCATGAAGCATAAGAGCGAGTTACTTCACTTTGTTTACGTGACTCAGTGGGAGAGTTTCCGTCGTGCATTTTATACGTCCTAGGCACTCTTCTATCCGTGTATAGCAGAGTGTACCTTGCATTAGGAGAAGTGTCATGAATTACAACGACTGGTGCACGTACCATCGCGTCTTTAATTTGCTCGAATGCTAACTGGGCTTGAAGAGTCCAACGAAATTCCGGTGGTATCTTGGTCAGATCCGTAAATGGGGTTGCTAGGGTTGCGAATTGGTTGATTAACCTCCGGTAATATCCAGCAAGTCCCAGAAATCCACGTACTTCAGTCACAGATTTCGGCCCGGGCCAATTTTGTAGTGCCTCCACTTTGTCGGGATCCATTTGGATCAGTCTTGCTTCCACCACATGCCCCATGAAGTTGACGCTCGATCGTCCGAAGTAACACTTTGAGAGTTTGATATACAACTGGTGTCGCTGCAGCTCTCGTAGCACGAGTCCAGTGTGTTTGAGGTGTTCATCGGCCGTCTTACTGTAAATCATCACGTCGTCCAATTGAAATTGAAATAAATTGAAATTGTTAACAACATGTACCGTATGCGCCGCTTTGCAACAAATACCGTATGCGCCGGTTGCTGTCTCTGGGCCCTCCCCACTATGCCATGCATGAAACTTACAAGTCAAGGCTAGACCGTTAACCACATATATCCAACCTCTCCAAGGGTGTTCGGGGGTTTTACTCCCCCCCGGGGAGTGTGCGATGCGGGGTGATGGCTGCGTGTAATTAGGGGCGTGCGTAGGTGCATTGTGTGGAGGCGCGGCGAGAGGTCGTGCGGGGTTTGATGCGGTATACAAGTAGGAGATGATGTAGCCATTGGACAGTGTGCGTGTGGAGCTGTGCAAGGATGCGAGACGTGTCGAGTCGTGTTTTGAAGATGAGTTTGTCCGGAGGGTCTGTGCGGAGTGTGAGTAGAGAGGTGAGGCTTATGATGGTGGATGAGTGCGGTGTACCCGTGCGGCTCATGACGATGGGGAGGATGTCTGCATCGGTACCTAGCCAGTGGCTGCGGATGGCATTTGCGAGGGGTGTGTATTTGGCACGAATCAAGTGGGCTGTTTGGGAGAGGTTGTGGTCCGTGCAGTATTTCCATTCTCCTATCTGAATCTTTCTAATGGATGAGTGTCGGCGGCGACCGTTTTTGTGACCGACGAATCGAGGTTCGAGGAGGCGGATAAAGTCGGGTTTGTACGCGGGGGGTCGTAGTGCGGGGAGGAGAATCTCGGGGGGGAGGATGGCTGGGCACGAGGTTAAGGAGTCGGGCGAGAGACCTTCGTCAGCAAATACAAGGCGGGTGGGCATGTGGGTAGGGTGAGGTGGATGGCAGTCAATAGGGGTGTGGGTGGGTGTGGGGGAAGTGAATGATTTGATGGGTTTATTACCGAAGTTTGCTGTGATTGTCTCCCATCGTCCGGCGTTGTGGCGTTCCAAGAGGGAGAGTAGGAGTTGTAGCGCGCTGTTGTGGCGGTCATGTCGTAGGACAGACATGGTTGGGCAGTTACCGGCCATGTGGCCGTTGCTAGTGAATCAGCCACACATGGGGCACCGCAGGGTGGGTTGTGTGAGAAGGCGGGTGTTGTGGATCCCCACATGAATTCTTGATTGTGGGTGAATTGGATGTTAGTGAGTGTTGTGTGTTTTTTGTGGAAAGTGAAGTCAGCGCCGTCCTCCGCGGCGCGTGCGAGGAGGGCACCGTGTTTGGATGTTTGAGATAGGGGTGTGTGAGTGTGTTTGGTGCTGTGGGTGTGAGCGTCAGTTTTAAGGTTTGTGTATCTGTAGGGTATGGGTTCTCTTAGGGTTTGTGAACTGAGGGTGTATGGCCAGGTCCAGTGGCCTATCGACACGTCTGAACCTGTGGTGCATGTTGTGTCGGGTGGGTGACCGTCTGCGGCTTGGTTAGTTAGTGAGTCTGCGAGGTCGTTTCCTAGTGAGTGGTTGTGTGCTTTGATTTCGCCGAGGTGTGTGCGGATGCCTGCGTTGCACCGGGTTTTGAGGGTGTGTGTGATGGAAAGGAGTGTGTCGCGGTGGATCGTGTGGCGGTAAGCGGATGGGCAGTTCAAGTAGCCTTGTATGAGGCGGAGGGAGCACGCACTGTCTGTAAGGAGGTGGGTGCGGCCTAGTTGGAGGCATGTGTCTATGCCGGCCAATTCAGCGCGATTGATTGTGTGCGACGGAGGGGTAGAGGTCACCAGGATTTTGATGCGGGTGTCCGAGGCGGGGTGGGTGGCGGCCGCTCCCAGGGGGGAGGAGCCTCCTTTTTTGAGCCGTCTGTGTAAAAAAAGTCCTGCGAGTTCCAAGCAAGATTTCCTCTGGTTGGGGAGTATGTTAATTTCATGCGTTCCTGGAGGAGGTAGGTAAGGGGGTGTGAGGGATTGGGGGGAGAGATGGTAGATGCCTGCTGTGTGTGGCGAGTAGGTGTCGATGAGGTGTGGAGGTGGGATGATGATGGTGGGGTTGGGGAGGTGCGTTTCGTAGATAGACTCGAGTGTGTTGTGTAGTGCGGTCATGGTTGTGTGTGAGGGTAGGGTGGAGAGTGCGAGGGGATTGGCGACGAGGAAGATGTCGACCATCCAGCGTGTGCCGAATTGGGTAGGGGTGGGGTGGCTTATGTGTTGGTCGGGGGGTAGGAAGGTGTTTGCGTCATTGGGAAGGGTGTAGAGGTGGTGGGTGTATGGGGAGTTGATGTATTTGGAGTGGCGGTATGGTGTGTGTTCCCATCGGGGGAGTATGAGGATGGTTGCGCTGGGTGTGTGGGAGGCTGTGAGGTGTGCGCTGGTGATTGCGTGTTCCATGGCGCGGCGCATGCATTCGTGGTCGTATTCTGGGTTGGCGATGTTGATGCCGTGCCATGTGTGTGGGGCATTGCTGCCGCTTGACGAGAAGACTGTGCCTTCGGGGTATATTGAGTGGTAGGTGTGAGAGTGGAGTGATTTATTGAGGGGGTCTGAGTATAGTTCTCTCTGGATGTGGCATGTGTGGCGGAGTGTTGTGAGGAGGTCCTCTCTAGTGGCCCATCTGTTACGGGTGGTGGTGGCAGGTGTGGGTGAGTGGATTTCTGAGAAAGAGCCTAGACGAGTGAGGAGGTGGTAGACCTCCTCTTCGAACGTCGGCTGCGAAAGGTCGGGGCTGAAGAGTTGAAATAGGTGGCGGACGCGGGGGCCGTTGAGGGTGGTGACCGCGCGGCCGTCGGGAATGCAAAGTATAGTGGTGTTGTGTAATGATGATGGGTGTGCGTGAATGGCGAATTTGCCGGTAGGGAGCATGTCGAGGTCGGGGTGGATGGGGTCGTGATTGAACATGATGAGGGGTGCGTCCATGGAGGGGGTCCAGGTTCGAGTAGGATGGGTGTCGTGGAGGAGACAAAGCCGGAGTTAAATGCGGTGAGGGCGGTAGGGCCGGAGGGGGTCTCACTGATGGTGTCGTGTAGTTGTAGGCACGGTGCCCACTGGACCTCGTGGAGGCGGGTGAAATCGTGGTATTGGCGAGCACTGCCATGTGGCGGGTCCCTAAGCAAGGCGGTATTGGGAATGGACGGCAAAGTGCGAGCATGTGCAACATGTGGAGGTGGGGTATGTGTGTAGTGGGTTGTGACAGATGGAGCAGTCGGTGGGGGAGGGGGTGGGGAGGCATAACGATGTGGGGGTGGAGGAGATGAGGCGGAAGCCGTCGTCGAGTTGGAGTTGTATGTCCCATTCCGTGAGGTGGTCCGGGGCCCATTCTACCATGTAATGTGTTTGGCCGTATTATGTGTCCTTGTGTTTGGAAGTGATGCGCGTGACGTCACAAGGGGGTAGTGGTGGTCTGAGGGGATGAGGTCTTCTGTGTCTATGTGTGTGGTGGGTGCCGTGGGGGGGGAGGTTTTGGTGTGGGAGGTGTGGATGCCGGATGAGAGGGTGGGGGGGGGAGCGGGGGAGGTGTGGGGAAAGGAGGGGGATCCTAGAGGGGTGGATAGTGGTGGGGGGGATGCTTGTTTGGGGGTGAGGTGTGTGATGGGCAGGCGGTTGTGGATAGTATCGAGGGTTTCGGTGAGGATTGCGGCGAGAAGTCGAATGGGGACTGAAAGTGGGGTGGTGGACCCCGTGAGTGTGGAGATGGATTTGAAAGATTTGAGGATGAAGGAGGATGAGGTGGCTTGGAGGAGGACTTGTGGCCATGTGGTTATGTTATTTTTCCATAGGGGGGTGAGGCGGGGGAGGAGGGAGGCGTGTGTTTAAGGGGAGAGAACTCGCAGTATGTCTGTTTGTATGTGTGAGGGTCGGTGATGTGTGTGGCTCTGTCTCTGAGTGAGGCGAGGAGGGTGTTGTCTTGTCTGGTGAAGTGGGCGCGGAGTGTGGAGGCAATAGGGTTGGTGAGGGAGAGTGGAGGAATGTTGTGGATCATGGTGCCCGCGTCGCGTTGGGCCCGTACTAGGCATCTGAGTGCGGGTGAGGAGCAAGAGCTGCCGGTCATGATGGATTCAGTGGGCCAGTGGGAGTATGTGGTGGATATGGTGCGAATGTGTGCTCGGGGCATGTGGCCTCTATATCCAGGGTTGTTCGTGATTTTATGGAGGTGGCAAACTGTGAGCTGTGCGGCGTGGGCTTTGAGGGAGGGGAGGCCGTAGCCGAGGTCTGAGGTAGGGCGGTGGAGGACGGTGCGGGGGAGGTTACGCACCGACGAGACGGCGGAGCGGAGTGCTCGGCATATTTGTCCGTCGAGGATGTCTAGTAAGTGGTCGCTGAAGAGACCGAGTTGGAGGGTGAAGTGCTTGCCGGTTAGGAGGCCTCGGATGACGCGAAGTCTGCGGGATTGAGTTAGTGGGGAGGTGGAGAGAGCGGTGATGAGGGATGCGGTTGTACGTCTTAGTTTGTGCTAGTGCTTAGTTTTGTGCTGAGAATGCCGTGGGTTTCGGCGTATTTCGAGCCTGCAACTTTGATTAGTGCAGTCCATAGCTTAAGGAGGTTGTTCATGAGTGCGATGGGGTGGTAGTTGTCAAGGAGGGTGGGGTCACCTTTCTTATGTAGTAGGCATGTTGTGCTGTGGCACCATTCGGGAGGGGTGTAAGACGTGTGGGCGAGGAGGGAGAGGAGAGAGAAGAGGGCGGAGCGGGTCGCCGGGGGTAAGACTTTGATTATTTCGTTGGGGATACCGTCGGGGCCGGGGGCTTTGCGTGTGCCTAGTGAGTTAAGGGTTTTATCGAATGTGTCGCGGGTTATCATGTCGGCGAGGGTGAGAGAGGGGTCCCTGCGGGGCTCGATGGTAAAGTTGTCGGGGTTGTTTGGGAGTTCCCATGGGGGGGTGGGCAGTTCGTGTGGGGTGGCGCGGCTGAGTTCGGTGGCGAAGTGAGAGTGTACCGCCTCTAGGACGGCAGAGGGAGAGGTTGCGGTAGTTTTATCGGGTTTGGTAATGCGGTGGAGGGTCGAGGTGGCGCTGTTGGGGGGGAGGAGGCCGCTTTTAATTTTCAATAGGCGGTGGGGGGATTTAGGGCAAGTGTCGTAGGCCGTAATGGCGTGATTTTTTATTTTCCTCAATTTATCTGTGGTGGTTGCTCTAAGGAGGTGGCGTATGCGTGCTTGGCACTGTTGTTTGATGGCGGTAGGGGTGAGATAGTCGGTTGTATCTAATAGGGCTTAGGCGAGGGGTAAGGGGCCGCTGTTGGTGTTGCGAGACATGGTTTTGTGTGGTAATCAAGTTGCTACACAGCAATGTTGGTCAAGTAGCATCGTGATAGTACGGCTGTGACTCAGCACAATAAGATGATAAGCCAATCAACAATAGAGAGGATTAGGTTGCTGATGGTGGCAAGTTGCTGAGCGTTAAATATCATCTAAAGGCTCATAATATATGTTGGCGTGTGCTCACCACAAGGTGAGTGCGTGTCCTGTGATAGGCAAGTGCTAGGCACTTGCTGAGGGTGAGATGACATGCAGTGTCACTCTCCGAGTGTAATCATTCCTTATCACCCCCTCAACTTTGACAGGTTAAGGGCCCTCTAGCTGCTAGTTGTTGGAGTCATTTGTCTTGACTGGAACCTAGAGCTTGCTTCTCGAAGAGTGGTACACCTTTGTGGTGTCGCACGATACGTGAGGTGTGGCTGGCTCACAAAGTGGCTGGCTCTTGCTTGTGTTTGTAGCTTTACTTCGATACCCGACTGGTAGCGACTTGTTTGTGTCGCTTGGAGCCGGCTTGAACCCCCGAACGCCGACTCGTGTGACGTGAGGATCGGCTAGCTTTCCTTTGTTATAGCTTGGCGCTTTCTGGAATTTTATTCGCTTCCGGAGCTTGTCACCCGCCAGTTTCTTTTCTCGTAAAAGCCTATAGTGGTCCGGCTGAATGTTTTGAAAGGCATCTTACCACAAGTGTACTAGCACTCTTGTACGACGTCACTTGACCGACCTTCTGAGACTCGTTTCTGATTGCCTTGGCTGTATAGACTCCGGGAGTACAACTGCGTCTTCTGTCAGCCCTTTGTCGTCTCCTTTTCTGAGCCGTGTTGCCCGCCTCTTCACCGGTACTTGGTGCTTTTTCTTGTTGGCATTTTTCCTGATTTTCTGGTGCTCTTGCGAGCGCATCCAACGTACCTGCTATGAGCTCCGTGAAACTACCGAAGTTCGATGGGGAGAGACGAGATTTTGACGTGTGGAAGAAACGTTTCCGTGCATTTGGCTTGATGCAAAAGTGGGCTCCGGCTTTGTCGTCGGATGGTGCCGCTTCCTCTCAACAACAAGTCGACATGTACTCCACATTGATTCTTGCGCTGCTAGAGGACGACCTTTCCATTATCGAGAATGTTAGCGAGGATGACAAGACCTGCGGCCACACTGCATGGACTGCGTTAGTCAATCATCATGAGGACGATGGTACTTACCGGTGTACGGAACTATTGCAGGACTTGGAGACGCCGCAAGCGGACGGCGAGAGCGGCATTCAATACCTGAACCGGTTAGTTCGACTGCAACGACAGCTTGCCCGAGTTGGGGACGTCGTCCACGACCGGCGTATCATCATGTACTTGGTGAAGGGCCTGCGCAGCGAATACCACTCCATCACCGACACGTGGGACGTACACGACCTCAACATGGATACCGTCAAGCGTGATCTTCGTCAAAAGGGCATGCGCATCGAGAGTCGTGCGCAATCACATACAACGGAGCCTCCAACGCCGGCTTTTGCAGCGTCTCATGATGACTCAACGACCGAGCTTTTGAAGCGGCAAGTCTCCGAGCTCCAAGACCAACTGAAATCTCTTCAAGGAGCTGCGACTACTCGTCGTACCTCATATGGCAGAGGCGGAGCGAGAATTTTTCGTGGTGTTTGCTATGGCTGTGGTAAGAAGGGCCATCGCAGGTCCGAGTGCCCCGTCAACAACACCGGAGGTAACTCTGCGCAAGTGGACTCCCCGGTTGCTTTTCCGGCGGTCATGGACGTGACAACCACCCCTGCGAGGCCATTCTCCGAGGCTCGGCACATATTCCAGCGCGATGGGGAAACGTGGATGTGGTTGGCCGACAGCGGCGCTAGCCATCATATGACTAGTGTGCGCCGTGACTTCTGTGAGTATCGAGCGCTCACCGACCGGCTTTGGGTCAAGGGTATCAGCGCCCGCGCTGTTGGAGTGGACTCGGTCCGCATCATCATGAAGACTGAAGATGGAGAGGAGATTCCTGCCACGCTAAAGAATGTGCTCCACGTTCCTGAGCTATCCCGTCGTGCGTCGTGGTCTTACCATCGGCTTTTCGGCCTCACCCTAGCTCGGCGACAAGGTCATTCTGTGGTGTTAGCTGATCCCGTGGACCACCTTCGTCTTCATGCCGGTCATGGTGGTGGCGTGGTGGTTCCGTTGGAGCGCGCGCATTTGTTGGTGTGGTTGCCGGCGCGGGTTGCTTCGTCGAATCCTACCGCTTCGGTCGCCACTGCGCCATTGGAAAAACGGTTGTGGCACTCCCGACTCGGTCACCTTGGCGAGTCGCAATTGGACGGGCTCTTGGCCACTCAGGTGGAGGGTGTGGCGTTTTCTGCGTCGGAGAAGTTGGGCTTCTGTAAGACGTGTGTAGTTTGTAAGTCGCACGTCCGCCGTATCCCTCGTGAGCCGGCTGACCGGTGCGTTGGTGTCTTTGAGGTCCTCGGCTTAGACTTCTGCGGTCCTATGAGTATTCCATCCTTCGGAGGACGGCGGTACAGCTTGTGTGTGGTTGATTTCCGGAGCCGTTTCATGCTGCATGATGCGAACCGCTCCAAGGATGAGGCTCCCGCATCGTTCCGTCGCATGTTGACTACC
The DNA here is from genome assembly GCA_026401115.1 of Tetraselmis chui. Classification (NCBI taxonomy): domain Eukaryota; kingdom Viridiplantae; phylum Chlorophyta; class Chlorodendrophyceae; order Chlorodendrales; family Chlorodendraceae; genus Tetraselmis; species Tetraselmis chui. The sequence continues at coordinate 195,367 of JAPMLY010000116.1, forward strand.
ATCCGCTCTCTTGCTCTCGTCGGAGAGCAATGTGGAGCAACGCACTGATGATGAAGAGGACATCATCCCGCGCACCATGTGTAGCGAAGAACGGGATACACCTTCGGGGGAGTCGCCGCTACGGGAGTCGCGGCAGCATTCCGGGTCGACGGAAGAGGAACGGGACATGCATTCGGGGGAGACTCCACGTCCGAGGTATAATCTTCGATCCACTGCCGCACCACAACAATGCGTACCCAGTCCAAGGTATAATCTCCGTTCAGCGGGCGCTTCGGGAGATGGATGGACTACGGGAAGTACCGCGGCTATTAAGTCATCCAGCAGCCCGACCGTTCAAGAGCCGGTGTCATACAAGCAAGCGCTGAGGAGTCCCCAATCAGGGGAGTGGGAGGCAGCTATCAAGAGCGAGTGCGACTCACTTGTATCTCGGAAAACCTGGACATTGGTCCCTTGTCCTGCCGGTCGCAATCTCGTAGATTCCAATTGGGTGTTCAAGCTGAAGCGCGATGCCAATAGACAGATAACAAGGTACAAAGCAAGACTTGTGGCTCGCGGGTTTACTCAGGAGAAGGGTGTGGACTACCACGAGACCTTCGCTCCCACAGTGAGGGTGATTTCTTTTCGATCTTTGCTCGCGCTTGCTGCTTATAATGATTGGGAGGTGGAGCAGCTTGATGTGGTGACGGCATTTTTGGAGGCCGATATTGAGGACGAATTCTACATGAGGCAGCCGGAAGGATTCCGTCACTTCGACATCAATGGAGAGGAGCGAGTGTGCTTGTTGAAGAAATCATTGTATGGCCTCAAGCAAGCTCCTAGGAACTGGAATAAGACCATCACAACATGGTTAGAGGAGTATGGCTTTACCCAATCCAAGGTGGATCCCGGTATTTACGTCTTCATCAAGGAGGGTGGGCTTTATGTCTTGGCGTTGTACGTGGACGACAGCATCATCGTCGGACCAGCGGGTAGCTTCATCGTTGGGTTCAAGTCGGCTTTCGGCGAAAGGTTCAACGTGCAAGACCTCGGTCCAATGTCTTGGTTGCTTGGCATGACAGTCGAGCGTGATCGTGGCAGCCGCACCATCGGGATTGGGCAACAGCAATACGTGTTAGGTATGTTGGAGCGCTTCAACATGATGATGGGCTGCAAGCCTGTGGGCTCACCTATGGCGGTCGATGCTTTGAGCAATTGTGTGGAGACGTCGACATCAAGGTTGCTTCCCGATCTAGTGCCGTGCCAAAGCTTGATCGGCAGCTTGTTGTACGCTTCCGTAAGCACACGGCCCGACATCACCATGGCTGTTAGCCACCTTAGTAGGTACATGTCCGACCCCTCTCAGTCACATTGGGAGCAAGCCAAGAGGGTGCTCCGCTACCTCAAGGGGACCGCAGAGTCGGTGTTGATGTACGGTCGCGCACCCTCATCAAAGGTGGTAGGATGGTCAGATTCTGACTACGCGAGTGATGTTGGCGAGCGCCGCTCTCGCACGGGGTATGTGTTCATGCTCAACGGTGCAGCGGTGAGCTGGAAAAGCCAGCGGCAACAAACTGTGGCGTTGTCGACAGCGGAGGCAGAGTATATGGCGCTGACTGCGGCCACTCAGGAGGCGATGATTTTTAAGCAACTACTCCACGACTTTCACCAAGACTCCGGGTCTCCCATCACAATTCATGAGGATTATCAGAGTTGTATTGCACTCAGCAAGAATAGCATGACGACCGGACGCAGCAAGCACATGGACGTGAGGTACCACTTCTGTCGGGAGAAGATGGAGAGCGGAGACATCGAGGTGCAATATTGTGCGACGGAGAACATGCTTGCTGATGTGCTTACCAAGCCATTAGTGAGTGCAAGGCATGGCAAGTTACCAATGCCATCATGGGATTGCCTGCGTAGCAAGGGGGAGTGTTGCGAGACATGGTTTTGTGTGGTAATCAAGTTGCTACACAGCAATGTTGGTCAAGTAGCATCATGATAGTACGGCTGTGACTCAACACAATAAGATGATAAGCCAATCAACAATAGAGAGGATTAGGTTGCTGATGGTGGCAAGTTGCTGAGCGTTAGATATCATCTAAAGGCTCAGAATATATGTTGGCGCGTGCTCACCACAAGGTGAGTACGTGTCATGTGATAGGCAAGTGCTAGGCACTTGCTGAGGGTGAGATGACATGCAGTGTCACTCACCGAGTGTAAGCATTCCTTATTGCCCCCTCAACTTTGACAGAGTGCGTGTCCTGTGATAGGCAAGTGCTAGGCACTTGCTGAGGGTGAGATGACATGTAGTGTCACTCACCGAGTGTAATCATTCCTTATCGCCCCCTCAACTTTGACATGTTATGGGCCCTCAAGCTGCTAGTTGTTGGAGTCATTTGTCTTGACTCGAACCTAGAGCTTGCTTCTCGAAGAGTGGTAGACCTTTTGTGGTGTCGCATGATACGTGAGGTGCGGCTGGCTCACAAAGTGGCTGGCTCTTGCTTGTGTTTGTAGCTTTACTTCGATACCCGGCTGGTAGCGACTTGTTTGTACCGCTTGGAGCCTTGAACCCCCGAACGCCGACTCGTGTGACGTGAGGATCGGCTTGCTTCCTTTGTTATAGCTTGGCGCTTTCTGGAATTCTATTCGCTTCCGGAGCTTGTCATCCGCAAGTTTCTTTTCTCGTGAAAGCCTATAGTGGTCCGGCTGAATTTTTTGAAAGGCATCTTACCACAAGAGTACTAGCACTCCTGTACGACGTCACTTGACCGACCTTCTGAGACTCGTTTCTGATTGCCTTGGCTGTATAGACTCCGGGAGTACAACTGCGTCTTCTGTCGGCCCTTTGTCGTCTCCTTTTCTGAGCCGTGTTGCCCGCTAATTGACCGGTACTTGGTGTTTTTCTTGGTGGCAGTTTTCTTGTTTTTCTGGTGCTCTTGAGAGCGCATCCGACGCACGCGATATGGACCCCGTGAAACTACCGAAGATCAGTGGGGAAAGACGAGACTTTTATGTGTGAAAGAAAAGTTTCCGTGCATTTGGCCTGATGTAAAAGTGGGCTCCGGCTTTGTCGTCGGATGGTGCCGCTTCCTCTCAACAACAAGTCGACATGTACTCCACATTGATTCTTGCGCTGCCGGAGGACGATCTTTCCATTATCGAGAATGTTAGCGAGGATGACAAGACCTGCGGCCACACTGCATGGACCGCGTTAGCCAATCATCATGAGGACGATGGTATTTATCGGTGTACGGAACTATTGCAGGACTTGGAGACGCCGCAAGCGGACGGCGAGAGCGGCATTCAGTACCTGAACCGGTTAGTTCGACTGCAACGACAGCTTGCCCGAGTTGGGGACGACGTCGTCCACGACCGGCGTATCATCATGTACTTGGTGAAGGGCCTCCGCAGTGATTACCACTCCATCACCGACACGTGGGACGTACACTACCTCAGCATGGATACCGTCAAGCTCGATCTTTGTCAAAAGGGCATGCGCATCGAGAGTCGTGCGCAATCACATACAACGGAGCCTCCAACGCCTACGGCTTTTGGAGCGTCTCATGATGACGCAACGACCGAGCTTTTGAAGTGGCAAGTCTCCGAGCTGCAAGACCAACTGAAATCTCTTCAAGGAGCTGCGAATACTCGTCGTACCTCATATGGCAGAGGCGGAGCGAGAATTTTTCGTGGTGTTTGCTATGGCTGTGGTGAGAAGGGCCATCGCAGGTACGAGTGCCCGGACAACAACACCGGAGGTAACTCTGCGCAAGTGGACTCCCCGGTTGCTTTTCCGGCGGTCATGGACGTGACGGCCACCCCTGCGAGGCCATTCTCCGAGGCTCGGCACATGTTCGAGCGCGATGGGGAAACGTGGATGTGGTTGGCCGACAGCGGCGCTAGCCATCACATGACTAGTGTGCGCCGTGACTTCTGTGAGTATCGAGCGCTCACCGACCGGCTTTGGGTCAAGGGCATTAGCGCCCGCGCTGTCGGCGTGGGCTCGGTCCGCATCATCATGAAGGCTGGCGATGGAGAGGAGATTCCTGCCATGCTTAAAAATGTGCTCCACGTTCCTGAGCTATCCCGTCGCGCGTCGTGGTCTTATCATCGGCTTTTCGGCCTCACCCAAGCTCGGCGACAAGGTCATTCTGTGGTGTTAGCTGATCCCGTGGACCACCTTCGTCTTCATGCCGGTCATGGTGGTGGCGTGGTGGTTCCGTTGGAGCGCGCGCATTTGTTGGTGTGGTTGCCGGCGCGGGTTGCTTCGTCGAATCCTACCGCTTCGGTCGCCACTGCGCCATTGGAAAAACGGTTGTGGCACTCCCGACTCGGTCACCTTGGCGAGTCGCAATTGGACGGGCTCTTGGCCACTCAGGTGGAGGGTGTGGCGTTTTCTGCGTCGGAGAAGTTGGGCTTCTCTGAGGCATGTGCTGTGTGTAAGTCGCACGTCCGCCGTATCTCGCGTGAGCCGACTGACCGGAACGTTGGTGTCTTTGAGGTCCTCGGCTTAGACTTCTGCGGTCCTATGAGTGTTCCATCCTTGGGAGGATGGCGGTACAGCTTGTTTGCGGTTGGTTTCCGGAGCCGTTTCATGCTGCATGATGCGGTCCGCTCCAAGGATGAGGCTCCCGCCTCGTTCCGTCGCATGTTGACTACCATCCGCTCTCTTGGGTACACGGTTCGTCGTCTTAGGGTGGACAATGACACGGTGTTCTTAGGTGTTGCCTTCCGAAACCTCTTGGATGAGTTCAACATCGTTGTGGAGATCACTGCTCCATATACGCATTGGCAACATGGCCGGATTGAGCGGAGTGGGGGACATTGGTCCCGATGGCGCAGTCAATGATCCGGCAAGCCGCGCTGCCTAAATCGTATTTAGCTCTAGCAATGGCCGCTGCGGTGCATGTCCGCAATCGTGTGCATAGTAGCGGAGCCGGCGGTGTACCTTTCACCTTGGCGACCGGTAGACGAGCTGATTTGAGCTCCATGCGGGTCTTCGGCTGTCCGGCCTATGTCCACGTTGACAAGTCTCAACGCCGCAAACTTGACGATCGCGCGTGGAAGGGTGTCTTTGTGGGCTACGCTTCTGAATCACCGGCGTGGTTGGTGTACAATCCTGCTACTCGTCGGGTGGTGAGCAACCGTAACGTGGTGTTCTATGAGGCTGCAGTCCTCTCCATGGGGGAGAGCAATGTGGAGCAACGCACTGATGATGAAGAGGACAGCATCCCGCGCACCATGTGTAGCGAAGAACGGGATACATCTTCGGGGGAGTCGCCGCTACGGGAGTCGCGGCAGCATTCCGGGTCGAGGAAGATGAACGGGACATGCATTCGGGGGAGATTCCACGTCCAAGGTATAATCTTCGATCCACTGCCGCACCACAACAATGCGTACCCAGTCCAAGGTATAATCTCCGTTCAGCGGGCGCTTCGGGAGATGGATGGACTGCGGGAAGTGCCGCAGCTATTAAGTCAGCCAGCAGCCCGACCGTTCAAGAGCCGGTGTCATACAAGCAAGCGCTGAGGAGTCCCCAATCGGGGGAGTGGGAGGCAGCTATCACGAGCGAGTACGACTCACTTGTATCTCGGAAAACCTGGACATTGGTCCCTTGTCCTGCTGGTCGCAAGCTCGTAGATTCCAAGTGGGTGTTCAAGCTGAAGCGCGATGCCAATGGACAGATTGCAAGGTACAAAGCAAGACTTGTGGCTCGCGGGTTTACTCAGGAGAAGGGTGTGGACTACCACGAGACCTTCGCTCCCACAGTGAGGGTGATTTCTTTTCGATCTTTGCTCGCGCTTGCTGCTTATAATGATTGGGAGGTGGAGCAGCTTGATGTGGTGACGGCATTTTTGGGGGCCGATATCGAGGACGAATTCTACATGAGGCAGCCGGAAGGATTCCGTCACTTCGACATCAATGGAGAGGAGCGAGTGTGCTTGTTGAAGAAATCATTGTATGGCCTCAAGCAAGCTCCTAGGAACTGGAATAAGACCATCACAACATGGTTAGAGGAGTATGGCTTTACCCAATCCAAGGTGGATCCCGGTATTTACGTCTTCATCAAGGAGGGTGGGCTTTATGTCTTGGCGTTGTACGTGGACGACAGCATCACGTCGGACCAGCGGGTAGCTTCATCGTTGGGTTCAAGTCGGCTTTCGGCGAAAGGTTCAACGTGCAAGACCTCGGTCCAATGTCTTGGTTGCTTGGCATGACAGTCGAGCGTGATCGTGGCAGCCGCACCATCGGGATTGGGCAACAGCAATACGTGTTAGGTATGTTGGAGCGCTTCAACATGATGATGGGCTGCAAGCCTGTGGGCTCACCTATGGCGGTCGATGCTTTGAGCAATTGTGTGGAGACGTCGACATCAAGGTTGCCTCCCGATCTAGTGCCGTGCCAAAGCTTGATCGGCAGCTTGTTGTACGCTTCCGTAAGCACACGGCCCGACATCACCATGGCTGTTAGCCACCTTAGTAGGTACATGTCCGACCCCTCTCAGTCACATTGGGAGCAAGCCAAGAGGGTGCTCCGCTACCTCAAGGGGACCGCAGAGTCGGTGTTGATGTACGGTCGCGCACCCTCATCAAAGGTGGTAGGATGGTCAGATTCTGACTACGCGAGTGATATTGGCGAGCGCCGCTCTCGCACGGGGTATGTGTTCATGCTCAACGGTGCAGCGGTGAGCTGGAAAAGTCAGCGGCAACAAACTGTGGCGCTGTCGACAGCGGAGGCAGAGTATATGGCGCTGACTGCGGCCACTCAGGAGGCGATGTTTTTTAAGCAACTACTCCACGACTTTCACCAAGACTCCGGGTCTCCCATCACAATTCATGAGGATTATCAGAGTTGTATTGCACTAAGCAAGAATAGCATGACGACCGGACGCAGCAAGCACATGGACGTGAGGTACCACTTCTGTCGGGAGAAGGTGGAGAGCGGAGACATCGAGGTGCAATATTGTGCGACGGAGAACATGCTTGCTGATATGCTTACCAAGCCATTGGTGAGTGCAAGGCACGGTAAGTTGTGCAATGTCATCATGGGATTGCCTGCGTAGCAAGGGGGAGTGTTGCGAGACATGGTTTTGTGTGGTAATCAAGTTGCTACACATCAATGTTGGTCAAGTAGCATCGTGATAGTACGGCTGTGACTCAGCACAATAAGATGATAAGCCAATCAACAATAGAGAGGATTAGGTTGCTGATGGTGGCAAATTGCTGAGCGTTAGATATCATCTAAAGGCTCACAATATACGTTGGCGTGTGCTCACCACAAGGTGAGTACGTGTCCTGTGATAGGCAAGTGCTAGGCACTTGCTGAGGGTGAGATGACATGCAGTGTCACTCACCGAGTGTAATCATTCCTTATCGCCCCCTCAACTTTGATAGGGGCGTTGAAGATCTCCCCGATTAGTTGCCGCAGGTGGAGTCCCTCCTTGGTGGCATCAGCCGCAGAGTAGTACTCGGCTTAGCCAATGGATTGGGCCACACATGTGTGTTGTTTGGACTTGTAACTGATGGGCCCGCGTCTGAGGGTGAAGAGATAGCCCGAACGGGACTTTGCGGGTGATGTTGTCGTTTGCCCAGTCAGCGTCGGCGAAGCCCATGAGTTGGAGACTGTGGTCCGTGCCCCCCCCCAACGTCAGGCGCATGTCGATGGTGACATGGGTGTATCGAACCTTCTTCAAAGCCTGCATGTGGGCGTCCGTGGGGGAGGCTTGGGCGGCGCCGAGCATACTCAACGCCGTGGAGACATCGGGGCGCGTGCAGACCGCCGCGTACTGGAGACTGCCCAGGAGGCTGGGATAAACGTCCTTGGCCACGCCGGTGAGAGAGGGCGAGGTCATGTGAGCGAGGCCGGCGAGGAAGCCGGGGTCCATGGGAAGGGACGACGGTTTAGAGTCGGTCATGCCGTACTTGGCGAGGATGTCGCGCAAGTATTTGGATTGGTCTAGCGAGATGGTGCGTGCCGAGCGATCGCGGGTGATGTGCATGCCGAGTAATTGGGAGAGGTCGCCGAGGTCCTTGATCTTGAACCGTGCTCCGAGATGGGCCTTGAACGATGCAAGCCATGTGGCATCATTGCAGGCTGCAGGGATGTCATCGACGTATAACGCGATCATGGCTAAGACATGACCAGTGCGGAAGACGTAGATGCTTATTCTGCCCGAGAAGTCGGCGTAGCGTTTGGTATCGATCCGGGTCGAACGCGAGCGAGATACACGTAGCGCTTATTCTGTCCGGAAGACTCCGTTCCTTAAAGGCGTAAATTTGTTTCGCTCACCTTAAATCCAACTGTCTCCGTAAGAGTTCGCACTGCTTTGCATTCCGGGGTCGCGTCTTCAATCTCTTGTTTGCCACCATGAAACCCTACCATGCGAGTATCCTCTTTCGTTAGTAACACTCGTCGGCCATCGGTAACAAGAGTCGTCGAGTGAGTCCATTAGGTCTTCGGGGTGTTTTGTAGGTAATGGGGCAGAAATCGAACTCGATCGATGTCGTCGACGTAAACTTGCGTCGTCCATTTTGTTTGTCCAACATCTTGCCTTCTTCCATCTATTCCATCATTCGTAGGGCAGGTAAACACATGTTCTCTTGTCGCCAGCTCGTCGACAAGTCGGAAGTTTCGCAGCAACTTGAACCATGGTTTTGCCCTCCATTTTGGAACCACTATAACCGCTCCCATGTGGGGATGGAGCAGTTTACTCCGCAAATAGTGGCCCAAAACTATTCTAATTCGTTAGATGGCGCATTTAGCCAAATTCTCCGGTAAATCTCTCTCCTGAAATGGGCGCGCCGGACGGCAGAAATCCTCCGCCACTTGAGGATTAAGGGCGTTAGTATCACTAGCTCCATCTAAATCGAAAGGTCCGTAGGTCTAAGAGTACTTTAGGAAATACTCCCTATTCATCATCGAGTCGCTAAAGTCTTTGCTCCTAAAGATTGGCCTCAATGTCGTTTGAGGTTACGGGTTTCGTACTTCATCTGTCTTGGTCTCATCCACAGTCCATGTAGGAGACGGAAACGCATCCTGCATCTTGCCGTGAGTAGCTGACTCAGGTCTCTCCTTCCCGGCCGGGGTTTCATCGTTTTGTCGTTCTTCTTGTTCCTTATGTCTGGGCAGTCGATAGCGATGTGCCCCTTCTTGTGGCAAATGAAGCAATTGCCCCCCTTCTTATATCTGTGGACCTCCTCTTGAGTGAGGCGTCGAATCTTGTACAGCTCCCGCGGCTTTTCATCGATCGCGCCATAGGAATCTTCCTCCGACTCACTGTCGACCTCCTCCGTTGCCTCCGAAAGTCGCTATCCTCTTTGATAACCTTCAGCCGGCGTGTCGAGCGTTGGGTCGTCTCAATCTTGGTCTCCGCTGCCTCCGCTCGCATGGCCGCTTGAATCACCTCGTGTAGGGTATTATGGTTTTCAAGGCAACCTCCTTATGAGTCGCGGGTCTTAGACCGTGCTGGAAATCATGTACGTTATCTTCTTTATGACGGTGAGGAAGCTCCAATAATTGTTCTCGAAAATTGTTCGCATACTTTAGGACCGTGGTTTTCTGTGGCGCCTTGTCCAAATTCAATCTCGCTTGTGCCGCCGGTGTTCTTCCGCAGAATTCCTGAATTAAAGATTTTTCCATCTCAGAAACTCTGAAAAATCATCCACCGACTTCATCTCCAGTCTGCGCAACTTGGGAGTACCACCACTTGGGTAGTGGGCCTTCAAGAAAGCCAGATACCTAGTATACTCCTCTTTGTTCTTCAGGATTAACGTTGTGATACCGTAGATACCCTCGTGCATGTCGGAACCAGTTTCTCAACTCATCGATGTTAGTCGTAGCGATGCTATTGATCTTGGCTGGTTTGACGTCGTTCGGCATCATGCTCGGCATCTCTCGTGTCCTCTATGGTCTCAATTGTTCTCCTCGAAGAAAATTCCCCGTCTCTCGGCTTCTATTCACTCGTCCTTCAAAGTGTCTAATACCGTTGTCGACGTGGTCACGTATTTGAGACAGCTCTATCGAAAAAGTGTCAACTCGGTTACTTAGTCGTTGTAGCATCACGGTGTCGTGTACCGACATAGGCTCCATCGTGGGACTCGATCCTTCCCGCACTGCATGTCTTCCACCATCTATCAACGTCGGCTGTGTCGGCCCAGAAGGCGCCCCCTTTGGTCGACCATCGACTTCCATTGGTATTCTCTCTCCTGCTCGGTTAGACATCTTCGTCTCGTCTAGTGGTTCTACGGCTATTAAATCACGTGTGAGGTGCTACTTTGGTTAGGCTGAGTTGGCAATCTTAGACTAATAATAGAACCTAATCTCTGGGTCTAATTATACAACGTAGAGAGAATTAATAAGATTGTCTTAGGAACACGGTTTCTTACAATCTGGGTGTGGCGTAATTCTGGTTTGTACCGGTCTGGGCTCTCTCGTATGGCCAGTAAGTTCCCGTCTTAAATATCCACGCCTCATGTGTTCTAGATACAACTTTAGAACTCGTAGCTTGTGCTGACAACTAACTAAACCAAACTATTACTAGCGATACAGATTATCCGAGATTATGTGTACCGTCTTATCTAACCTTATCGCACGAGCTCATAGAACTATCTAGAAAGGAACTATCTAGAAGAGATACTGCTAGTAACTCTGTATTGTCCGGGAAAATACGGCGATACAGTGGTACAACCGTGATGACAATAAAAAGAGTCACCGATTATCGCTAAGATACATTAACTATTCAGAGGAAACAAATAATGTCAGATACTAGCACTCAGATAAATGGGATAGGATGTGACAGTCAGCAGCACCCATGCCATGGAAGCGACGAAATGCCACCAAAATAGTCAAGCGATCAACCAACTCAGCCGCCATAGGCGCCAACCGGCCCCCATCCTCCAGAGCGAAGGGATAGTAGTCATGGACCGACTGAACCGAAGGCGTGCCAAGCAAAGCAAAAAGCCGGAGATCCGCATCGAGTTTGCCATCATGAGTTCCCAATGCAAGACTGCCCGGGAGTGGGAGACGAGCATCTACGCGAGGAACATTGGTGTTCGTGCGAGCACTTGTAACCGTCACATCAACAACAAGACGCCGATGTGGAACCATGAAGTCTAACCAAACCGCATTCCCAAGACGATATCGAGAAGCTCCCGACCGAATACGGCGGACCTCCAAACGCAAGTCCCGCCCCTTAGTAGCCCCCGCTTCAAGCATGAACTCTTCAAGCAAGTGGACGATCCGATGATGGAGTTGAATGACGTACCAAGAGCACGGGCACCGAGGGATGTGGTCCATAAACAAAGCTGTTGTTGAGCGCTCACCCGACATAGAAGTGTCGGATACCGTCGACGAAGGTCCAGACCCACGAGTCTCTGAAGGAGCCTCATTGCACCGAGGGCACTTCCGAACATGAGAGGCGCGCTCCGAGGTCAATCCAAGCACCCGGTGCGCTGCCATCGTATAACAATCGGATGGTACCTTGAAAATGGACTCATGTGAAGCGAATAAGAGAGCCAAAACCCCGCGACCGGTACCCGAAATCACTCTCATATAGTCCGGTGGGGAAGGTTTGCAAAACGCCAAGAGGTTAGGTAGGCCCGGGCACGAAGAATGCGCGAAATGCCCCGTTGAATGTGGCCCCCGGAGTCTCCCGAGCGAGTGAGAGCATCGGGAGTCGGAAGTTGTAGACAAGTCAATTGGGTAGCGGGCGCCGCCGCACTGTTAACCGTACATAATACCTCGACATCGGGCCAAGCATAATCGGAAAGGCCTTTATTTAGAGTGTTAGTCAACAAAGCGAGATCCGATTCCGAAAACCCGCCCATATTGGAGAATATATCATACGAACTTCGCAATTGGACCGCCTACCATAATGTAGAAGTGGCGCAACATTCAGTAGTTCCTACCGGATAAGATCGTACATAGGACATAGCGACTCGGACATGTAATCAGTGATCCGGTTGGCGAGGGTTGCAGTGAATGAAGCATTGTGAGTATGCTCAGCGTCAAGCTCGAGGGACGGTACATTAAGCCCCCCAAACTCCGCACGGAGGGAAAGCTAGCGCTTAGCACTCCATGCGTGCCATCATATGCGCTTTACTTGGTGCTGCAACTCTAGCCAGCCCACATATCAAATAGCAACCCATCTCAACTCACACGCGTGTCTCTGTCTATTGCATCGAAGGTCATAAAGGGCCGTAAACTCCTTTTATATAGACAGACTCGCACGAACGGCGATACCATTCCCTCTTCCCCTACTGCCGTGCCCCTCCCCCTGCCTACTTGCTGTACAAGCCGAACCGGCAAAGAAACGGACAGCAGAAGCAGCAGCGGGTGGTGCCGGTTGTGGGTGGTGGGTCAGCGGAGGAGGCACACCCACGCGCTACGCCCAATGCGAAGGCGTTACTTGGGGAGGGGCAAGGGGAGGTGGTGGTGGTGGTGCGCCTGCTAAGCCTCAACGCCGCGGGCGCCAACCTGGCGGACGCGGTGGCGCACAACTCGGGCGCAGAGGGGGTAACTCATGTGGCGCAGCTGTCGCCGGGGTCAAGGTTATCAGCGTATCGACCGAGGGTGGGTGAAGTGTTGCGTCCCTTGGGGGAGGCGTTCAGGTTTCTAGTGTGGACGGGGGTGTGCCTGCAGCCGCTGAGCAGGTGGGAGGAGGGGGTGGAGGTGGCGGGGGAGCGGAGCGGCGGGGAGCTGCTGGTCGCGAGGCCATCCGCGCTGGGTGTGCCGTCCGGAGAGCAGTGGGTGCCGTTGAATTTGAGCCCCCCCGCTAGTATGCCCGTGGCGAAAGCCGCCAGCCGTCCACCCTCTGGCATAGCCTGCCTTTTTTGCTAAAACGTGTGCCGCCGGTGAGCACACATTTTATCGAGCGTTTGTACGTCCTAAGAAACGCCCAAGATTCGGAAAATTGCAGTAAGAACGGCCCTATCCGCACCAACAATCTGGTGCGGTCGGCAGATATTAGAGAGTAGGGTGCGGAGCAAGAACCCATAGCGGCGTACCGCACACGTGATCATCTAGCGAAAAGTAGCATGTGTCCCTTCAAAGTGCGACATAGCAAAGCAAACGATTTTGTCAAAGAGTAGTTGATGAGCGTCCACGGTGTTTTGCAGCCAAGAATGTACTTAGTTATCATTGTGAAATGCCGGAGGGCCATCTGCCATCGAGAAGTCCATCGCCAAAGGGGCTCCTAGGTCACTAGTACCCGTAACACCGGGGACCTTCGCCCGTATTACCTCAACAAGTTCAGGGGTTGTATCCGGGGGGACCATGTACGAAGACTTGATTGGTTAAACCATCGAGCATACTTTCCCCAATTCCTCCGTAGCCACCGCAATCACAGTCCAGACGAAAGGCGTATTGATCAAATACTTGCCATCGTCAGAGAAGGCTTGGATCGCCGATGAAGCCTTGCACCGTTTGCCAATATTCCGGAGGGGGGTGCTGATCGCCAAGTTAAACAAAAGCGGACCATGAGGATCTCCTTGCCCGACACCCGTACGAGACTGATTCGTGCCGTACAAGAGCGAAGCATCCTTAAGGTCAACATAATACACCGTGGAGTCTTGTGAATATGTCATCTCAACGAACGGAATACTAGGACGCAAGTCCGGATGCTTGTACAGCTTTGCAAGGAAACTCCTGCGGGAAATGGTGTTGAAGGCGTTTTCCACGTCCAAGCTTAGTATGTTGCAGTCAAGAATAGTTTGTAAGCCGATACGAGCGGTATGTGTGGCTCGCTCGATACCTGCTTTGGTGAAAAACCGATTTTTGTACATGGCCAAGGCGGTCGGCCGCAACAATCGCTATCCACGCAATGGCGTGACAGTGAGCTAACCGCAACATCACGTTGCCATCAACAAGCGGCTGAACTTTAATAGCCTCACCTCTAAGGCGAGTGGTGTCGCGGTCAACACATGTCTTCTTGTGAATGGCCCACCCGGTCGCACTCACCATAAAGTCTGCCGCAACATCGATAATGCTTCCCGCCGAGTAGCGGTTAGCCGCTTACGCCATACTAGAACATTGAAGTCACGGACATGTTCCCATCGCTAGCCATCAACATGGGGGGCTGACAAGCGAGGTGCTTATCTCAAGAGAAGGAGCATAGACTCTTCCCATATTTGGAGGTTGTCACAGTCATCTAGATAAGTGAGGGGTGGGCGTGCCAGGGGGGGGGGGGGCATGGGGTATGGGAGGTCACAGTCGGGGTGGGGAGTAATAGGCGGAGGATGCCACCGTTGAAAAGGAGCCAGAGGCGCGTTCGCGTCCTCCACCATTCCGAAGTCGGCTCCGTCTAATGCCATACGGGCTCGTCGAAGCTGACCAACTTCCACTAGCTCACGGGCTCCATGGAAGGCAGCACGGCGTCGGAGGTCACATTCAGAGAGGTGACTAGGTGAGTTGGCGGTTGATGATGCTTCGGTTTAGTGGGCCGGGCCAGACGACGACGAGAGCCTCCTCTTACCCCAGCCCCTACCACCAAGTTATGAAAGTGTTGTTTCACGAACCAATTTCTTAGAAGAAAAGGCAGTGGGAAGAACCTATACATGGAAAAGAGAAGAACTGTGTGAAAGTATGGTACAAGCATTTATTTTTTTGACACCCGGGATATTACTTTATTTATATCAAGAAAAGGCAGTGTAAACCACTAAGCAAAAAGGAGCATGGAGTAAAAACCCCACAGGCCCGAGCCCGAGGAACATGAAGGCATGCCACAGCATTGCCCTCTTGCAAAGCGTCGCGAAGATAGGACCCAAAAGTACCATGAAGTACATCAAAAAGAAGTTTCATAAATTCTCGCCGCACATCCCCCCAAAAACGTCGAAAGGAGACATAAATAAAACGACGAACGATATGTTGCTTGCAGACATAACTGTCCGAACGCAATGGACAAGAGTATGCATGCGGGACGGGTACAGTTCTACAAAAGTACATTGCGTGCCATTGAATTGGTAATCGTTATTAAATCCAATATTCGTTTTTTTCCAACGGAAGGATGTACATCGCGTGTATGTCGCTACTGCAAGTTAGCGAGGGTACTGATGCGCACTATACTACCAGTACCTCTTGTTACGTACATGTACGCAAAGTAAATCTAACTAGCTAGACGACGCGCTCGACGAGGTCCCTAATGCTAAACGAGGTTCCCAATGTTGGATGAGCCGCGTCGCTGGTCTATTGGCAACGGTTGGAGAGCCCTAGCACGTGGTACGAGGACCAAACGAGAAATAGTGCAAGCTAGCTAGGCGAGAGCTATTTAAGCCTAGTGAAGTAGAGGGAGGTGACATAACCCTTTAACAATTCCTTTTCTCGAATACAATATAATCTTAAACATAACCAAGTCAAACATCTTCTCATCTCTCCCTCCATTGCATTTACACCTGCAAAGACAACACCATCTATCAAAGCATTACAGATTTTGTGTATGCAGTTAGCTTTCACAATGCAAGCTGCCACAACACCACCCATGCCATGGAAGCGACGAACTGCCACTAAAATAGCTAGGCGATCAACCAACTCAACCGCCACCTTGCTTCGGGAGAATGGAGGGTACCGTACGTGTACAACAAAAAACGTGTGGTACGGACGGAAACTTGAACTTTGTATAAATTATTAAATATCGCTTAATATAACAAAGATGTGCTCTTAGTCGCGTGAACAACACTAAGAGTCGACCACCTTGATTATTGGACACATGTCCGATCTGCTGCGACCAAAGTCGGCTCAATCTCCACTTCGGACTCACCAACGTTAGCTATCGGTAGCCATGCACCCGAATGCGGCGGAGCGGCGACGACCCCAGATGGGGGTCCGCTCGCATGCCCGTCGGCATCCCCTCACCTCCCCGTGGTGGGCGCTGGAAACCCCGTAGCCGTGCCTAGCTTGGCACGGGAGGGGGCTAAGAGCGCCGACAACGCGATCCGCGGAGTCAGTAGCTGTCGGGAAAGCCTTGTACATAGGGCTTTTAAATAGATCATTCATGTGTTGTACCGGCGCCAAGATCTCCCGCTCGGCCCGTCCGATATGTTTTTTCGTAGCCAAATACCACTAGATACAATCCTATGTTGGGGGAGTGGGACATGTACCTCAGGAGCGTGTGGTGGCGAGGAGGGTGTTCAACCGTGCATACACGATCAGTATGGAAAGTAACTAACGCACACGTAGTTATAGTCACAATCACGCGAAAGGGACAATCACAGAGACAACCAGCCCGAGGCGTGGTGTCGGGACAACAAAAGTGAGAGAGCTGTAGCCTAGCGACAGCTATGTACCGAATCAAACAGCTTATCGGTATGTCCAATCTAGACATTTACTAATCATATATAGAATAGCTTACATTAGCTATCTGCAACTAATAACCAGCAGGTATTACTTACAACACTCCCCATGAAGGTAGCTACGGGATGAAGCGTTGTATTGGGTCTTGTCCTCCAAGGATTGCACTTCGATGTCTTGCAAGTGCATGTCCTAGGAGAGGCTTGATGAACATGTCGGCCACCACTTGGTCTGTGGGGAGGTACCTAAACTTGATGGTTCCCTGCTCCACGTGGTCCTTGAGGAAGTGCCACTTCAGACCCATGTGTTTGGTCTTATCGCTGACCAAGGTATTCTAGGAGTATGTAATGGGGCTATGGTTATCCTCCCAAATGGTGGTGTTTTCGGTGATGGGGGCGTTGAAGATCTCTTCCACAAGTTGCCGAAGATGGAGTCCCTCCTTGGTGGCGTCAGTCGCAGAGTATTACTCGGCTTAACCCGTGGATTGGGCCACACATGTCTGTTGTTTGGACTTGTAGCTGATGGGCCCGCGTCCGAGAGTGAAGAGATAGCCCGAACGATACTTGCGGGTACTGCTGTCGTTTGCCTAGACAACGTCGGCAAACCCTGTGAGTTGGAGACTGTGGTCCGCCCCCCCCCCCCCAACGTTAGGCGCATGGCGTTTGGTGCCATGGAGGTATCGAAAGACCTTTTTCAGAGCCTGCAAGTGTGCGTCCGTGGGGGAGGCTTGGGCGGAGCCGAGGATGCTCAACGCCGTGGAGACATCGGGACGCGTGCATACGGCCGCGTATTGGAGACTGGCTAGGAGGCATGGGTAGACGCCCTTGGCCACCTCGGTGAAGGGGGTTGAGGTCATGTGCGCGAGGCCGGCGAGGAAGCCGGGGTCCATAGGAAGGGACGATGGCTTACTTGGCGAGGATGTCGCGCAGGTATTTGGGTTGGTCCAGCGAGATGGTGCCAGCCGAGCGTTCGCGGGTGATGTGCATTCCGAGGAGTTGGGAGAGGTCGCCCATGTCCTTAATCTTGAACCGTGCTCCGAGCTGAGCCTTGAACGATGCAAGCCAAGTGGCATCATTGCAGGCTGCGGGAATGTCATCGACCAACAATGCTATCATGGCGACGACGTGACCGGTGCGGAATATGTAGATGCACGGGTCGGAAACGCATTGTTGCCACCTATGGTCGACGAGCCATGCAGGGAGCAGCATACTGAACTCGCGAGGGGACTGCTTCAGTCCGTAGAGGTAGCGCTTGAGATGACACACTTTGGACGAGCCATCACTGAATCCGAGGGGCTGGCGGAAATACACGTCCTCCTTAATAGGGGCGTAGAGAAACGCAGTGTCGATGTCAAGTTGGCAGAGCTCAAGGTCGCGGGCGGCTGCGATGGTCAAGAAGAGGCGCAAGCTGGGAATGCGGATGACGGGGGAGAACGTCTCCGTGTAGTCGAGGCATGCGCGTTGACTGCACCCTTTGGCAACGAACCGTGCTTTGAAGCGGGAGATATTACCAGCGGTGTCAGACTTGACTTTGTAGATCCACATGTTGTTAACGACCACGCGACCGGGGGAAAGGTCAACGAGTTCCCATGTGCCGTTGTCTATGAGGGAGGAATACTCATGTTGAATAGCGGCTTGCCACTGGGGGGCGTGAGCCCTGTCCAACGCAGCCCAATACGATTTCGGTTCCACACACTCCCGGGAGGAGAGGAGAGCGACGGCAGTAGGTGATGTACCGGCAGGTATGTGGGTGGGAGTAGTGATAAGGTCGGGCACGTGAGGATGCTCGAAGATGTCCTCTTTGGTTTTGCCGTGTTCGGGGTCACAGCACGCCGTCACGAGTGTCGGTGGGTAGGCGGCCATGTGGGCAACAAGTTCACCGTAGCGAAGGGGATGAGACCGGAGCTGAGCGTGGCGAGGGGTTGTAGGAGGGGTTGGGGTTCGGGCAAGGTGGTGTCGATGGGGTGGAAGTGGGGTGAGGTGTCCTGGGAGGGTCGTCATCCGAAGAGTCGGTGATGATCGAGTCGATGTGGAGGCGTGTGCCGAAGCCCGGGGTGTTTTCCTGAAAAGCAACATGGACGGAAGTGGTGATGCGGCGAGTCTCGGGATTGTACACGCGGTATCCGGGTGCGTCAGGGGGGATAGCCAACCGCCACGACTTCTCACAGAGTTTCCGACGCAACTTGTCGGGCACTTTGGCGAACACGGCGCACCCGAAGACGCGGAACTTGGATGCGTCAGGCACCGACGACGTAAGGAGAGTGAGGGGGATGCCACCAGTGAGGCCGACTGAGCGACTGTACGTGCGGACGGGCTGCGGAGGTACACAACAGTGCTGACAGCGGACGACCACATGGAATAGGGGAAGGCCATGCCGTGGAGCATCGCAAAAGCATTGTCCCGGATAGTGCGCCAAGGGCGTTCGGCTTTGCCGAGCATGTGATGGGCATATGAGGCAGAGAACTGTACCCCGACGCCGAGGCGGGCGCATATATGGCGGGTGAAAGCAGCTTCAAACACAAAGTCGGAGTCGAATTTTATGACCGGTGCGAAGCGCCCGATTGGGAGTTATGGCGTGCATGCAAGTGTTAAATGTCCAGTAGGATGGTTTCCTGCTCATAGCATGCGTCGTCCTTTCACTTGAGGAACCGCACCCACATGTATTGGGTATGGTGGTCGATGACGAGCAATCAATAGCGGAGGCCATGTGGGGAGGGGACATTAACTTGACCCCATAGGTCAGAGGACATGTTGAGAAGAGGACGGGAGGGTTTCGCGCAAGCGGCGGTGTTGCGTGGTGCAGCTGTGGCTTTGTGGAGCAATCATGAATCGCAAGAAATGTTTTTTACATAGATGGCTGTTGTTGGGCTAGTCGGAGCACCGTGTGTGTGCTGGGCATGCAAGCTTTACATGTTAAGGTGTTCAAACCGGCGGTGCCACAGTACATGGTCGCAGTGGGCAGCAAGGGCAACACGAGAATGGGGGTCACGCGCTTTCTCCGCGGAGGGGCTTGAGGGGAGCTCTGGCTGGTGGGGGAGGGGGTAGAGACCGGTTCCGGACGGCTCTACCACACCCATTCCATTGGGCACCACATGAAGACCAGTAACATAGTCAATTGGGAAGATGAATTCACAGCCGTTGTGAGACTGCATCCAGTTGACACTAAGGAGTCTACCGATGCGCTGAGCAGAGCGAGAGAATAGGTCGGGGGTGTACATTCCATGTATCGTGCGGTGAATTAGCTGGCAAGAGGCAAGCTTAGCAGAAATCCGCATTGAGCCACTGCCCTTAACGCCGACTCCGACCCCACCCACGCGAGAGGGAGCAAAGGGGGGTTAATGTAACGAAGTCACCTCGAAACCCGGTTAAGTTGATCGAGCCGGCTGAATCAACTGCCCGAAAATATGAGAGGTCACGACCATGGGTGAGGGAAGATTAGAATGCCATAGAGTTGAAGGGGACACTTACCTCGGTATCATCGTATTCATCCGTGCAGTCCTCAAGGGTGGGCAAACCGTCCGTGTCGTAGGCGGTGACGTCACTCAGCAGGGCTGCGTGCGCAGAGGTAGAGCCACCAGGGGTGCCGTACTTCTTGATGATCATATTTCGCTTGGCAAGGGTCCACCTCAGGAGAGCGTCATCTAGGGCACTGCTAGAGGAGAGTATGTGGTCCAGGCTGCCACATGCGCCGCACTTGTTGGGGAGGCCGCGACCACCACGGGGGCCACGTGGGGGGTGTCCTCGACCGCTGCGTGAACCGCGGCCGGCAGCGACAAACGCAGAGATGGGAGGGGGTGATGTGTCGTGAGCTGTCGCGCCCGGAGCAGCTTCCTCGTCCATGGTGTGTGCCAGGTGGAGGATGTTGGCCATCACCTCATCAGCTGAAAGCATGGAGTCTGTGTCGATGGCGTTAATGACACATTGTTTAGCCTGACCGAAGGGGCCGGTGCTAGAAATACCACGCAGCATGAGGAGGCCGAGGTTGTGGGGGTGGATGGCCGCGGAGCCATCAACCATCAGACATGTCTCGTTGTAGTCATCGAACGTGTGCCTCGTGAAGTGGACATAGTCAATGAGGGACTGTCAAGGGCGCTGTATGAGCATGAGGTTGTCCAACAAGGACATGGAGCGAGCAAATGACCGGCAGTCTAGGCGTTCACACAGGATGTCCCACGCGGCAGTGGCGCAGTCGGGACGTGTTGGGGAGACGCACTTCATTGCCTGGTCAGCGCGCTGATTGGCGCTGGCTGCATGGAGCAGTAGTGTGTAGGCGTAGTGTCGCGCCTGCTCATCCAGCCATACGCCTGATTCGCGGATGGCCAGTTGGGGGAAGTTTAGGAAGTTCCTCTTCCACTGCTTGAAGTCCGTTGTTGGATCCATGGTAGGGACCGACATCTTCATGGACCGGTTGAGAGCGTCCTTATCAAAAGCGGTTGCTTCATGGGCCGCGCGGCCGATGACCACCGGGTCAATGGTGGGGCGACGGCCGCCACGGGTGGCGTGACCACCACGATGAGTAGGAGGGGAATGCCGGCCTAGGAAGGGAGGAGGTGGTCCACCAAGAAAGGGAGAGTGGCGAGTCACTGCAGGCGGCGGGCCGTACGCGTGCGTGTGGCCACTAGAGGAGGGGACGTGGTGCGGCGGCGCCTCCGGGAAGAGAGGTCCAAGGGTTGGAAGGGCATATCCGGCGGGAGGGTATGGTGGAGGTGGTGGAAGATGCTCCACGGGCAGTTCGTGGCGCGAGGGTTCGCGGTGTGCATCGTGACGGCGTTGTGCGACAAGGGGGTCGCCAACTGCAGCTACAACGGCAGCCGCAGCGTTGGCCGTCTCCGCGTCTAGACGAGCGTTACTGAGCGCCATTTGCTCGAGGACTAGCGCGAGCGTGTTAGGAGCACGAGCTAGCGAACTGTGCTGAGAATCATCAGGCGTATCAGGAGGGGAGTCGGCCGAGCGAGTGTTAGGCGCCATCGCGGCAGACGAAAGAAAGAAGAGGTCGACATGCAACGGTAAGAACCGCTAGCCGGACTTGTGCCTAACAGTGGTTCCAGAGAGACGGCATTATGCCCGCCGAACCCTCGGCATGTAGCCCCGGGGTGTCTCAAAGTACCTTTTTCAGTATCCTCCACCCTGTGTAGGGCACAAGTCGAGGCCACGGCCAGGTCTTCTGGAGCGCTGCGCTAGCGGCTGAGTCGCTAAGTAAGTATAAATATTTAAGTCAGCTAGGGCTGTCGTGCACTCTTTGTATGCTTATGCACACGATAGTGCGCCCCCCCCTTCTCCGGCTTGGACATGTGTGCACCTTGTCCACACACGACGAGTGCGTCGGTGTGAGTGGCTGGCCGTTGTCCTCGAGTAGCTAACTTAGGTGGGGTGGAGGTGGTTTTTTAAGCGCAGTTTATACTGGCGATACCGCCGACTACAAGGTGAAAGTACTACGTTGCTATATAAACTTGCCTTCTGCGGGAGAGATGGCGATCGCAACTCGCCGAACCAGGTTTGTCGCGCGTGAGTAATGTCATATCCTAGCGATTTAGCTAAGTGCTAGTATCTAACATTATCTATTTCCTCTAAATGGTACCTGTATCTTAGCGATATTCAGTGACTCTTTTATTGTCATCACGGCAGTACAACTGTATCGCCGTATTTTCCCTCGACATTACAGAGTTACTAGCAGTATCTCTTCTAGATAGTTCGTTTCTATGTAGTTCTAGGAGCTTGTGCGATAAGGTTAGATAAGACGGTACACATAATCTCCGATAATCTGTATCACTAGTAATAGTTTGGTTTAGTTAACAGACAACACAAGCTACATGTTCTAAGGCTGTTTCTAGAACACCTGAGGTGTGGATATTTAAGACGGGGACTTACTGGTAGAGCGGGAGAGACCGGTACAGACCATATTTACGCCACACCCAGATTGTAAGAAACCCTGTTCCTAAGACAATCTTATTAATTCTCTCTACGCTGTATAATTAGATCCAGAGATTAGGTTCTACTATTAGTCTAAGGTTGCCGACTCAGCCTAACCAAAGTAGCACCTCACACGTGGTTTCGGAGCCTCAGAACAGCTAGACGAGACGAAGATGTCTAACCGAGCAGGAGAGAGACTACCAGAGGAAGTTGATGGTCGACCAGAGGGGGCGCCTTCTGGGCCGACACAGCCGACGTCGACATATGGTGGAAGACAGGCAGTGCGAGAAGGATCGAGTCCCACGATGGAGCCTATGTCGGTACACGTCACCGAGATGCTACAACGACTAAGTAACCGAGTTGACACTTTTTCGATTGAGCTATCTCAACTGCGTGACCACGTCGACAACGGTTTCAGACATTTTGAAGGACGAGTGAACAGAAACCAAGACACGGAGACTTTTCTTCGAGGAGAACAATTGAGATCGGAGAGGACGCGAGAGATGCCGAGCATGATGCCGAACGATGTCAAACCAACCAAGATCAAGAGCATCGCTACGACTAACATCGATGAGCTGAGAAACTGGTTCCGACATGCACGAGGGTATCTACGGTATCACAGCGTTAACCCTAAAGAGCAAAGAGGAGTGTACTGGGTATCTGGCTTTCTTGAAGGCCCACTATCGAAGTGGTGGTACTCCTAAGTTGCGCAGACTGGAGATGAAGTTGGTGGAGGATTTTCCGGAGTTTCTGAGATGGAGAAATCCTTAATTCAGGAATTCTGCGGAAGAACACCGGCGGAACAAGCGAGATTGAATTTGGACAAGGCGCGACAGAAAACCACGGTCCCGAAGTACGCAAACTATTTTCGAGAACAATTATTGGAGCTTCCTCACCGTCATGAAGAAGATAACGTACATGACTTTCAGCGCGGTTTGAGACCCTCGATTCATAAGGAGGTTGCCCTGAAAAACCCTAAGACCCTACACGAGGCGATTCAAGCAGCTCTGCGAGCGGAGGCAGCGGAGACCAAGATTGAGACGACCCAACGTTCGACACGCCGACTGAACGCCATCGAAGAAGACAGCGACTTTTCAGAGGCAGCGGAGGAGATCGACAATGAGTCGGAGGAAGAATCGCATGGCGCGACCGAAGAAAAGCCGCGGGAGCTGTACGAGATTAGACGCCTCACTCAAGAGGAGGTCGACAGATTTAAGAAGGAGGGCAAGTGCTTCATTTGCCACAAGAAGGGACACATCGCTATCGACTGCCCAGACATAAGGAACAAGAAGAACGACAGAACGAGGAAATCCCGGCCGGGAAAGTGAGACCTGAGTCGGCAGCTCGCGGCAAGCTGCAGATGAGGTTTCGTCTCCTACAGCGACTCAGGAAGAGACCAAAACAGGAGAAGTACGAAACCCGTTACCTCAAACGACATTGAGGCCAGTCTTTAGGAGCAAGGACTTTAGCGACTGGATGATGAATAGGGAGTATTTCCTGAAGTACTCTCAGACCTACGGACCTTTCGACTTAGATGGAGCTAGCGATAATGACGGCCTTAATGCTCAAGTGGCGGAGGATTTTTGCTGTCCGGCGCGCCCATTTCAGGAGAGACGAGATTTACATAAGTACCGGAGAATTTGGCTAAATACGCCATTTAATGAATTAGAAGATTTTTTGGGCCATTATTTGCGGAGTAAACTGCTCCATCCCCACCTGAGAGCGGTTATAGTGGTTCCAAAATGGAGGGCAAAACCATGGTTCAAGCTGCTGCGAAATTTCCGACTTGTCGACGAGCTGGCGACAAGAGAACGTGTTCATCTGCCCTACGAATGACGGAATAGAAGGAAGAAGGCAAGATGTTGGACCGACAAGATGGGCGATGCAAGTCTACGTCGACGACACCGATCGAGTTCGATTTCTGCCTCAGAACCTACAAAATCCCCGAAGACCTATTGGACTCACTCGACGACTCTTGTTACCGATGGCCGACGAGTGTTACTAGCGAAAGAGGGCACTGGCATGGTCTGGTTTCCTGGTGGCAAACATGAGATTGAAGACGCGACCCCGGAATGCACAGCAGTGCGAGCTCTCACGGAGACAACTGGATTTAAGGTGAACGAAACAAATTTACGCCTTTTAGGGACGGAGTCTTCCGGATAGAATAAGCGCTACGTGTATATCGCTCGCGTTCGACCCGGATCGATACCGGACGCTACGTCAACTTCTCGGGCAGTATGGGCTACCTGGAAGGAATTAATTTCTGCACGGCGTACGGGTTATCTAGTTCGTGGAGATTAGCAGTTCCCTCTTCGTTACGAGACTTTTGGAAACCGATCGACGGGTGGATGAACAAGAACGTCCGACTAGAAGACAATGTTCCTGCGACGCTGCATGTATCCACAACCCATTATGGAACGAGTCTGTTTGTGTTGGGAGGCACCTTACGCGGACATCGATGCCGTATTATGGTTGACTCTTGCGCTTCGGAAATTTTTTGCAAGGCTGAGTGGGTACGGGAGCATCACATTCCGACGGTTTTTGGAGAGAAATACCGGATAAAATTGGCAGATGGTAGTACAACTACGACTCGCCAGCGACTACGGAATGAAGTGCTTACAATAGGGACCCTGGATATACGTTTGGACGCAAGTATGACAGAATTGGATAAATTCGACATCATCCTCGGTCAACCTTGGTTACAAGCCGTCAACCCGGATATAGATTGGTCTACTAAAACGATTCGCGACCGAAAAACTGGCGAAGCTATGGTGTCTGGCGACGAGTACACCGTACCTGTGGCAGTACATCACTTGGAGGCGGATGCGATGGCAAAGTTGCTAGGCAACAACCAGCAGACCTCTTCGTGATTGGACTACGAGAAGTACAAGACGCGGTCGACGACATCAATACTGATCAACAACCTGAGTGGACGACTTCGTTACGAGATTCCCTGAATGAGTTTACGGACATCATCAAGGAGCCTGACGGTCTACCGCCAACTCGCGAGTGCGACTTTGAAATTAATTTGGAGTGCGATGAACCACCTAAGGAGCGAACGTGCCGTATGTCACCAACATAACTCCGGGAGGTTCAGGTACAGTTACAAGACTTACTCGCAAAAGGCTGGACTCGTCCGTCTAAATCTCCGTACTGTGCCCCGACTTTATTTGTACGCAAGAAGGATGGTACCATGCGTATGTGCGTAGACTATCGGAAACTCAATGACCTTACGAGGAAAGACCGAACACCGTTACCCTGGATTGACGAATTACTCGACTCGCTATATGGGGCTCATTATTTCAGCACGCTGGACATGTATAAAGGCTATCATCAAGTTCGAGGCAAGGAGCGCGACATACATAAGACAGCATTCCGAACTCATTACGGACTGTTCGAGTACGGCGTTCTACCCTTTGGACTTTGTAACGCCCCCGCTGGATTCCAAGCGATGATGAATCGAGTTTTGGCCCCGTATCTTGGCAAATTCTGCGTGGTATATTTGGACGACGTGCTGATCTACAGTAAGACGGCCGACGAACACCTCGAGCATATTCGACTCGTGTTACGAGAGCTGCAGCGACACCATTTGCATATCAAACTCTCTAAGTGTTACTTCGGGCGATCGAGCGTCAATTTCCTTGGGCATGTGGTGGAAGCTGGACAGATCCGAATGTACCCCGACAAGGTGGAGGCAGTACATAATTGGCCCCGACCGAAATCTGTGACTGAAGTACGTGGATTTCTGGGACTTGCTGGATAATACCGGAGGTTTATCAACCAATTCGCATCCCTAGCAACCCCATTAACGGACCTGACCAAGAAGACTCCGGAGTTTCGCTGGACCCCTCAAGCCGAGTCATCATTCGAGCAAATTAAAGGCGCGATGGTACGTGCACAAGTTCTAGTAATTCCTGACACTTCTCCTAATGCAAGGTACACATTGTACACAGATGCTTCTAGATTTGCAGCAGGAGCTGTGCTGTTACAAGACCAAGGTATTGGATTACAACATGTTGCGTACCATGCTCGAAAGATGAACAAGCATGAGGTACACTACCCTGTCCACGAACAAGAGCTACCGGCAGTTCGCGACGCTCTACTGAAATTCCGTTGCTACTTAGATGGCTCGGCGGGATTTACAGTAATTACGGACCATGACACGTTGCGACACTTCTTTCGGCAGCGCGATTTGTCTACTCGACAGATGCGATGGCTTCAAGTTTTAGCACCTTATCAGCGACAGATGGACATCGTATACAAGAAGGGAGCAGTCAACCATGTAGACGCTCTGTCTCGCCGACCTGACCTGAAGGACTCATTACAAAAGCTGCAAATGTTACGCGATTGGACCAACGACGAAGCAGAATGCGAGTTACACGCGCAGATTTTTTCCCTGGAATCCCGGTTACATCCTGACTTTGGACTTCATGCGGAAATCAAAACCGCTTATGACTCGGATAAATACATGCTTACCCGGAAATCTCTGCCTACCTGGCTGGTACGTCAATCTAATGGACTCTTGAACGCCTACGGGACAAGACAGTATGTGCCGAACGTCTCTACATTGCGATCAAGAGTACTGTACGAACTACACGACGCACCGACCGCGGGACATCCTGGTATTATTCGACTATTGGCAGCAGTGACCCGGACGTTTTGGTGGCCTAACATGAAGCGGACAGTACAACACTATGTACGCAGCTGTGTTACATGTCAACGCAACAAGGCAGCGCGACACAAGCCTTATGGACTCCTTCAATCGCATGAGGTACCGACCAAGCCCTTTGAGCACGTATCGCTTGACCTGATTACGGACCTTCCTGAGCGCGATGGGTATGATGCTGTGATGGTATTCGTGTGTTTGCTTACGAAACGGACGATTGTCGAGCAAATTACAAAAACGATTACAGCGGAACAATTAGCAAAAGTTATGCACCGCGCTGTTTTTCGGCATTTTGGCTTACCACGGCGGAAATTAATATCCGATCGAGATCCCCGGTTTATGAGCGACTTATGGCAAACCCTATTTAGGGCTGTTGGCACCAAGCTTAATATTTGTACGAGCTATCACCCCCACACAGATGGCCAAACTGAACGAGTAAACCAAACATGGGAGCAAGTCATACGATGCTATGTGCACCCCTTGCACGACGATTGGGTTCAATACCTTACCAACGTGAAGTTCGCGATCAACGCAGCGGTTTCTACGTCAACGACTATGTCTCCATTTAAGGCGACGCCGGGATTCGAGCCGACATCTCCAACGACGGCTACATTTGAAGATAACGAGCCTAGCCGTACTTTACCGGAGCAAGTAAAAATTCTGGTCGAGATGCACAGATTTGCCCACGACTGCGTCAAAGCAGCCCAGGCACACATGCAAGATGCGGCAAATCGGCACCGGTTACTAGTACCTTTTACAGTTGGTGACAAAGTGAAGCTCAAGGCGACAAATCTACGGTTTGTACAACAGCCATGTTCTAAACTACGCGACCGCTACATTGGACCGTTTCTCATTACGGAGGAAGTTTCCCCGGTTGCATTTCGGTCTAAGCTACCCCCTGGAGTACGGATTCACGATGTTGTACACGCCAGTCTACTGGAAAAATGGAATTCAGAAGCAAACATGCCAACAGTGCGCGGCCAATTCCGATTGTGCACGATGCGAAGCGATTTGAAGTCGACCAAATACTCGACGTGGCTTTTGACTCCAACGGCACGGGACTTCTGTTTAAAGTCCGTTGGGCAGCACCGTTCAACGTACCTAGCGAGGACACTTGGGAACCCATGCGAGGAGTCAACCACTTAAGCATCTTTTCCGAATTTCTTCGAACGGATGTTTATCGAGAATTTTCTGGCACCCTTGACTTTGTCAGATTTCGCAATCGCTGGCATGCAAGAACCCCCAAGAAGCCAAGACCCTGAGTACTGCACAGCGAGGACGTTGGTGCTTAAGGAGGGGAGAGTGTCATATCCAAGCCATTTAGCTAATTGCTAGGATTTGACATTATCTATTTCCTCTAAATGGTACCTGCATCTTAGCGATATTCAGTGACTCTTTTATTGTCATCACGGCAGTACAACTGTATCGCCGTATTTTCCCTCGACAGAACAGAGTTACTAGCAGTATCTCTTCTACACTCCTCCACAAAAGTCCGGACATGCATTATGTTAAGCATAAGCTAGTCAAGAGCACGCTCCCCTCTCACCACGTCAAGCACGACGATACCCGAGTACCACCCAATTGTAGGAGAGCCGAGAAGCAAGCAGTAAGCCGCCATCCGGGGTGGTTAGACCTCAGCTTATAGCGGGTGTTGTCGGTGGAGTTTGTCGAATTAAGCCCATAAACTCCCGATAAATTGTCTGAACTGCACACGTCATTCTGAACGCCACGCTTGGGCATTGCTCAAGCGCTCATACCAAGCTGCATACTTCTCTGTGTTCCACATAATCGTATTTTTGGGGGGTTTTTGGAGGGGGTTTGGAGGCGTGGGTGCCGTGTTCAATGCGCGAGGTTTGGTTTGCGGGTGTGTGAATAGAGCACGGAAGTTCACGCCGATGGCACGGGTGATTTTTTGGAAAGCAGGCGAGCAAAAACGCACATGACGCAGGTTTGGATAAACACTGCACGCTGTAAACATGCGAGGGCGATTGGCTTAGGGGAGGGGCGAGGTCCAACTTGGCCGTCAGGGACGCATCACGTTGACGGTGGTGTTTGGAATGCTTGGGTATGTGCTTGTGGCAACCACACCCGCCCGACGCGTGGCACGCGTCGGGAATTGTGCTCGGAGGTCAATAGGAATGAAGAATTGGTAAACATATATCGACAAACCCCGCACAAATCGTCTCAGGAGGTGAGCCGACTTCGATGGGTGTTGCTTGGCACTGCGGCTCAGCGGTGCCGGAATAGTTTGTAAATTAAAATAATTCATAACAAATCGATTTGTGAGAGATTGAACTCCGGAGTAAGTGCATTCGACGCGCATTGAAAAGACGCGTCCAACTGTACATTTTATAAAAAGTGTTGACCATATATCAGGAAGTTATGATCGCTTGAACATTGTTGCCGAAAGCGGCTTGCCCTTGGGTTGTGCGCATATCGGTGGTAAGTCTACATACGCGATTTCTTGCGTTTCCCCCACAGCGGCCTGCCCGACACCTCCTCCCTCCGTCGCCTATGCATAATATTTGCGCGACCGTCGCATCGGCGTTCATATTGCGGCGTTGTGCGCCCGTTACTCTTTTCGTCTACCAAGCACGGCGACTGTTTGAAAGAGCGTGCCGCACGGGTGCGGGCGCGATAACCCCAAGTACACATGCCCGGCAGTGTTCGAACTCGCCCCTCGCAGTTGTCGGTGCATTTCATTTTGCGCGCAAAAGCATTGCCTGGGATTTCAGGATATTTGTCAATAAAATCGACGCATGATTGCATTTTCTACTTGCGCAGGTGCGAAATCTTGTCCGGACTTTTGTGGAGGAGTGTAGATATTTCGTTTCGAGATAGTTCAAGGAGCTTCTGCGATAACGTTTGATAGACGATACAGATATAATCTCAGATAATCTGTATCACTAGTAATAGTTTGGTTTAGTTAGCAGACAGCACAAGCTACATGTTCTAAGGCTGTTTCTAGAACACCGGAGGTGTGGATATTTAAGACGTGGACTTACTGGTAGAGCGGGAGAGACCGGTATAGACCAGATTTACGCCACACCCAGATTGTAAGAAACCCTTTTCCTAAGACAATCTTATTAATAATCTCTACGCTGTATAATTAGATCCAGAGAT
Source organism: Tetraselmis chui (assembly GCA_026401115.1). Taxonomy (NCBI): domain Eukaryota; kingdom Viridiplantae; phylum Chlorophyta; class Chlorodendrophyceae; order Chlorodendrales; family Chlorodendraceae; genus Tetraselmis; species Tetraselmis chui. Next base: position 225,325 of record JAPMLY010000116.1, read on the forward strand.
TAGGTTCTACATTAGTCTAAGGTTGCCAACTTAGCCTAACCAAAGTAGCACCTCACAAGTAACGTGAGGCGGGGGCCCATAATCTGTTTAAACGTGCACACACGATCAGTATGGAAGGTAACTATCGCACACGTAGTTACAGTCATAGTCACGCGAAAGGGACATTCACAGAGACAACCAGCCCGAGGCGTGGTGTCGGGACAACAAAAGTGAGAGAGCTGTAGCCTAGCGACAGCTCTGTACCACATCAAACAACTTATCGGTATGTCCGATCTAGACATGTACTAATCATATCTAGAATAGCTTATAGTAGCTATCTGCAACTAATAACTAGAAATTAGTACTTACAACAGAGGGTACGGCCGGATCAGCGGTGGGCCGCGGGCGTTAGAGCTCGCGATGGTCAGCCGGAAAGCAGCGCCATGAAAGGGCGCTCGCTCGCTGTCGACTAGCCACTTGCCAATCGAGCCTTCCCGGGGGGAGAGGCACGACATGACAGATGCCGGTGGTCGGTCGCAAGCGGAGGAGCGGCTATTGAAATTGAAATTGTTTACAACATGTACCGTATGCGCCGGTTTACACCAAACACCGTATGCGCCGGTTACTATCTTTGGGCCCTCCCAACTATGCCATACATGGAACTTACAAGTAAGGGCTAGACCGTTAACCACCTAATCTAACCTCTCCAGGGATGTTCGGGGGTTTTACTCCCCCCCGGGGAGTTGTGCAAGACGAGGCGAGGGCGGCGTGCATTCAGGGGCGTGTGAAGGGGCAATTTGCGGAGGCGCGGCGGGAGGTCGTGCGGGATTTGATGCGGTATATGAGTAGGAGATGGTGTAGCCATTGGACTGTATGCGTGTGGAGTTGTGCAAGGATGCGAGACGTGTCGAGGCGTGCTTTGGAGATGAGTTTGTCAGGAGGGTCTATGCGGGCGGTGAGTAGGGAGGTGAGACTCGTGATGGTGGAGGAGTGCGGTGTACATGTGCGGCTAATGACGATGGGAAGGATGTCTACCACTGTGCCTGGCCAGTGGCTGCGGAGGGCGTTCGCAAGGGGAGGAGCGGCTAGATGAGGCGGCGGCGATCCTCATGATCAGCCGCCGCCGGAAAGCCTTGTACGGGGGGCTTTTTGAAAACTAATATAATGTCCGTACCCGGCGTCGAACAAGCTAGGAAGCAGCACCATGGCGGAGCGCTCACTGGCAGACTCCTACGTCGACATGCTACATCTCCCGGGGGAGGAGTACGCTTGGGCGACAAGGAGGTTGGTCGCGACGGGGGGAGCGACACGATGTGGCGACGACGACCCTCCGGGTCGGCGCCGGCGGAAAACCCCGCACGGAGGGTTTTGACTTATTTCCGTGCACCCGCGGCCCGAAGGATCCGGCTACGGTGACCTCCCCCCCCCCCCCCCCCCCCCCCCCCCCCCCCCCCCCTTTTTCGAATCCCACCACCATGACATACCTATACACATAGAGTGTGGGCACGGGTGAGCGCGGAGGCCCACGCTCGAAAGAGGCTGCTCGGTGGACGCGCGATCAAGGCGGGGAGGGTACGGGCGCATGTCGGACTACCATACATGTACCCGGGTACCACAAAGAGGAAAAACCGGGGAATTGAGCGGGGAAAATCCAGACGCGGGGGTAAGAGCGCCAGCTTTCCCTTTGTCTGTCTGTTTTGCCCCCCCCCCCCCCCCCCACCTACCCTCGAGGTGACGGGGGACCTTGACAAGGAGGAACGTCGCGTCGGTGGGCGCGGCAACGACCTTGAGGCGGGGCTACGGGATGCGACGGCGGGATCGACGAGCGACCACGTGAGGATGGCTTTTTGCCAGCCTTTCCCCCCCCTATCTTCGGCAAGACCGAACTCACGCGGGAGCTAAATCAGGCTAGCCCGGCGTCCCTCCCGAACGCCGACCGGCCTTGGCCGGTCGACACCCCGGTTCGGCGGCAGCGGGCCGTGCATCGTGAAGGTCGAGCAACTGTTTAATTTGGCATTTATTGACATGTGGATTTATCATTCGATATGTTTTCTTGATTAAAAGTTTTACGTTGTTACGGTTTAGGCGGGGGGGCTGTGGCAATTGCTGCGATTACTTACATTTTTAACTCCCAAGGAACGTCGACACACAGTGAAGCTAGGTGTGTCGATAGGTGTACCTCGTCGAAGAGACCCGGTCTAAACTTGCTCGTAAGTCATGTATGACTGAGTATAGAGGGCCAATAGATGGCTGCCGGTCCAGTTTGCCGGTTCGCTATGAACTATTTCAATTTCAATTTCAGTACCCCCGTACTGCCCGAGCAACGGGCTCTTGCAGTACATCAACTACTGGCGAGGTAGTAGGGCCAAGACTCCCCCGGAGTACAACGTACGGATATGTCCATTATCGTGCCCACCACGGGGATTTCCCAACAATTTTGACTCAAGCTTCTAGTTGTTGGAGTCATTTGTCTAGACTAGAACCTAGAGCTTGCTTCTCAAAGAGTGGTAGGCCTTTGTGGTGTCTCACGATACGTGAGGTGCGTCTGGCTCACAATGTGGCTGGCTCTTGTTTGTGCTTTTAGCTTTATTTCGATAACCGGCTGGTAGCGACTTGTTTGTGTCGCTTGGAGCCTTGAACACCTGAACACCGACACGTGTGACGTGAAGATCGGCTTGCTTTCCATTGTTCTAGCTTGGCGCTTTCTGGAATTTCATTCTCTTCCGGAGCTTGTCACCTGCCACCTTCCTTCTCTCGTTAAGGCCTATAGTGGCCCGGCTGAATATTTGGAAAGGCATCTTACCACAAGTGTATTAGCAGTCTTGTACGATGTCACTTGACCGACCTTCTGAGACTTGTTTCTGATTGCCTTGGCTGTATAGACTCCGGGAGTACATCTGCGTCTTCGGTCGGCCCTTTGTAGCCTCCTTTTCTGAGCCGTGTTGCTCGTCTCTTGACCGGTAACTGGTGTTTTTCTTGGTGGCAATTTTCATGATTTTCTGGTGCTCTTGAGAGCGCATCCGACGCACCTGCTATGAGCTCCGTGATACTACCGAAGATCAATGGGGAGAGAAGAGACTTTGATGTGTGGAGGAATCGTTTCCGTGCATTTGGCATGGTGCAGAAGTGGGCTCCGGCTTTATCGTCGGATGGTGCCGCTTCCTCTCAACAACAAGTCGACATGTACTCCACATTGATCCTTGCCCTGCCGGAGGACGATCTCTCGATTATCGAGAATGTTAGCGAGGATGACAAGACCTGCGGCGACAAAGGGCCGACCGAAGACGCAGCTGTACTCCCGGAGTCTATACAGCCAAGGCAATCAGAAACGAGTCTCAGAAGGTCGGTCAAGTGACGTCGTACAAGACTGCTAATACACTTGTGGTAAGATGCCTTTCCAAATATTCAGCCGGGCCACTATAGCCCTTAACGAGAGAAGGAAGGTGGCAGGTGACAAGCTCCGGAAGGGAATGAAATTCCCGAAAGCGCCAAGCTAGAACAATGGAAAGCAAGCCGATCTTCACGTCACACGAGTCGGTGTTCAGGGGTTCAAAGCTCCAAGCGACATAAACAAGTCGCTACCAGCCGGGTATCAAAATAAAGCTACAAACACAAGCAAGAGCCAACCACTTTGTGAGCCAGCCGCACCTTAAGTATCGTGCGACACCACAAAGGTCTACCACTCTTCGTGAAGCAAGCTCTAGGTTCCAATCTAGACAAATGACTCCAACAACTAGCAGCTTGAGGGCCCATAACACATTAAAGTTGAGGAGGCGATAAGGAATGATTACACCCACTGAGTGGCATTCCATGTCATCTCACCCTCAGCAAGTGCCTTGCACTTGCCTATCACATTACACACGCACTCACCTTGTGGTGAGCACACGCCAACGTATATTCTGAGCCTTTAGATGATCTCTAACGCTCAGCAACTTGCCACCATTAGCAACATAATCCACTCTAGTGTTGATTGGCTTGTAATCATATAGTGCTGAGTTACAGCCGTACTATCACGATACTACTCTACCAACATTGCTGTGTAACAAATCGATTACCGTAAAACACTCTGTCTCTCAACATAAACAGTTTATACCTATCGCGCGAAGTTTGTTTTAGACCATAGATGCTCTTAAGCAGACGCATGACCCGAGGTGTCCCATACTCTGTCCGTCTAGATTGGCGCATGTAAATCTCCTAGTGGAGGTCAGCATTTAGAAATGCCGTCTCTATGTCCGCGGAGTGCATGTGCATGTCTCGCTTGGCAGCGATGGCGAGGACCGTGCGCGGAGTGTTGAGCTCAACAACGGGAGAGAATGTCTCTGAATAGTCGACTCCCGCTCGTTGACTGAATCATTGGGCAACAAGGCGCGCCTTGAAGCGATAGAACCACCCGGTTTGGCCTTCACCTTGAAGACCCACCAATGGCGTTACGTCCGAGCGGTAGGTTTTCCATCCGGAATGTCCCCTTGTTGTGTAGTGACGCAAGTTCCGACCGTATGGCCTTGCGCCATGCAGCGGCGTATTTACCGCTCAATGCATGTTTGATGTCGATTGGCACTAGAATGTGTGCCACGGAGGGGGTGCGTTGTAAACTCTGCCGTCGGGGCCGCCGGCCCCTCTAATTCAGCTCAGTAAGGAGAAGGTCATGCGGTTTGAGGAGGCTTGTTTTATCTAGAAACTCCGGCTGTCATGTTGAGCCCTTGAAAATAGGCAGCGGCGACTGAGCACGAAGATAAATCACGGGAAGTGTGGTGCGACGGAAGCTCGTCTGTTGCTGCGTCGTTGGATGTATCCTTTGGGGTATCCTCGAGGGCTGAGATTGAGTTTCAAGTAGGGACTGCGATCTGCGTGTTGCCCGCGCATGAGAGATTGGCGCTGGTCGCCCCCCAAGGCTCGCGACCATATGGTGGAGAGGCTTCAGAAGTGCCATGGATGACCGGCGGGGCCACCGGAGCGTGTGCGGGTTGTGATTCAAAAAAATCAACGTGGATCGATCGGACGAGCTTGCCATGAGAAAATGACCAAAATCTTGTATGAAAGGGCTTGTAACTTAGCACGATTAAATTATCGGGTTTGGGGTCTAAAGCATAGCAAATTTGGGACCTATTCCTTACACGCGCTACACATGTACGTCCTCGTACACGTAGATTACCTTCAATACTAATTCACATAGTCCCGGAAAACCGTTGCAAAGATCGTTGTAACCGTTCAAATACCGTCGTAACTCTAACTAAGACCGAAATTTCACCGGACGGTACTCGACGCCTCCCTTCATGAACCCTCTACGGTATAATGTATGCTCTCATAGCCCACAATCACAACAACACGTTGTAGCTAGACCACTCTTTGAAAGAACTAAAGGCGGATAAAGCACACCTAATATGTGAGGTGCTACTTTGGTTAGGCTAAGTTGGCAACCTTAGACTAATAGTAGAACCTAATCTCTGGATCTAATTATACAGCGTAGAGAGAATTAGTAAGATTGTCTTAGGAACAGGGTTTCTTACAATATGGGTGTGGCGTAAATCTTGTCTGTACCGGTCTCTCTCCCTCGACCAGTAAGTCCCCGTCTAAAATATCCACGCCTCAGGTGTTCTAGAAACAGCCTTAGAACATGAAGCTTGTGCTGTCTGCTAACTAAACCAAACTATTACTAGTGATACAGATTATCTGAGATTATCTGTACCGTCTATCTAACGTTATCGCAGAAGCTCCTAGAACTATCTAGAAAAGAACTTTCTAGAAGAGGTACTGCTAGTAAATCTGTACTTTTTATGGTCAAATTGATTTGAATCTAGAGGTTTGCATATCCAATATCATGTGTACGGGAGTGTAACTCTAGCGGTTACTCTTACCGTTAATATCAGCGCGTCTCACCTGCAGGGCAACCACCTTGCCCGAGCAATTAGACGCAACCAACGACAAACGACTTCCCCAACGGTCAGCTCTAGCTAGCCCGTGCCTTATAAGCCGTAGGTAGCCACGAGCCTAGGCACTCTCTGCTTTCGCGCTCAGCCAATCTAGGCTTCGCGCGAATGCAGTCTCGACTCTAGTAGTCGAGCAGGGTGTCAGTTTACCATTCGTCCCATGCGCACTCGAGCGTCACGCGACACTTCCCCTCGTTCAGCCACGCAGTTCCCCAACATGCAGCCTGAGCAGTCTACATCCGCCGCAGCGGCCGACCCTCACGCGACCTCAATCGAACAACGCACAACCGAACAGATTCGTACGGCAGTTTTGGCATCGGAACAACGTACTACTGAGCAGTTTTTGGCGGCTAACGCTGCCTTACTCGCCCAATTACAGAATACGACAGCCACACTTGCTACCACTGATCAACAGCAGTTCGTTCCCGCCGACGCGACAGCGACGGAGGGTGGTAAGGCGGCCCCTGAGCCACCTATCGACCTGCTTGACGACGAACCCGACCCCACCGCGGCCGAATTCGTCGACTTTACCTACTACGGCGAAGTCATCCCGGCCGGCCTCGAACGTCCGCCTCGCGACGTCGAGGAGCCACGTATGTGGACTCTCACAGACGACACCGCCCGCGCTCTAAGCGACAAACGCACCCAAGCGGCGTACGACGAATACCTACACATCGGGTGTTATGCCTTCTTCGACAGTTGCGCCAACGCGGCAATTGGCGAGGCTTTGGACACGTTGTCGCACGGCCCACCTCTACCTACAGAGCAGGCGGCATCGATTGCCCCCATCCGAGCGGGTCATCGCACCCACACAGCGACGGAGGAGGCCGCCCGTACTAGATTGGGCTTCCTCCGCCTCACCAAGGGCGGACAAACGAGCACAGATGCGGACCGCCTTTGCCGAATTGGCACACGAGCGCTTTTGCCGACCGCGTGCTACCGCGGTCTCCGGCCCATTGGACGCGCTACGCCAAGCGTTCGTCGACCGCACGCTTGAAGTCAGCTTACACGCCGCCAGCAAGGCCGCCGCCGGCGCCGCATTCGCGAAGATCACGCCGGACAAGCCCACCGGCCCCGACGCTCGAACCCGCAAAGCCGCCGCCGACAAACGCAAGGCCGTTGCAGCAGCAGCAGCCGCGGCACGAGCCACCCCCCTCCCCAAGCCGACCGACCCGGCTAAACCCCCAAGCAAGAAATGATGGTGTGGCCCGCCGCGCCGATTCCTGCTCCCCGACATCTTCCTTCATGCGCCACCGCGTACGTCGAAGATGGCGGGAGTGGGAGCGCATCGGCGCGAGCGGCCAAGTCCTAAGCTGGATCCGCCACGGCGTACGTGTGAAGTTCAAGCACGGCCTACGTCCCAAGCCGTTCAACCACGGCATCTCCATGCTAGACGCCACACCCGACCAACTCGAGTTTGTAAACTCGGAATTCCCACGCTTCGAGGCTTGCGGCGCATGGGAGCGCTCTACGAACCCCCGCTACGTGTCCCGGATGTTCTTGGTGCCAAAACCCGGATGCAATCAATGGCGCTTGATTATCGACCTTCGAGAACTCCACCGCTACTGCTCAACTTTCAACATGACTTGCGAGACCCTCAAACACCTCCGCCATCTATCTCGACCGGGGGACTACTTCGTCTCACTCGACCTCGCCGATGGGTACTACACCCTTGGCATCCGGGAGGAGGACCGAGACTACTTCACGGTCAACTACCGCGGCACCTTGTGGCGCCTCGCGTGCCTCCCCATGGGGTGGTCGGGCTCCGCCTACTATTTTTGCAAGCTCACTCAAGTGTTTACGAACCATCTACGCCGCCCACCTCCTCCCACGCCCGCAGCTACACCGGCCAGCCCACGCCGCCCGTCCAAGCGCTTCCTCCGGAACGCGCGATGGCGAGGAACCCGACTCCTCCCCTACATGGACGACTTCCTCTTCTTGGCGGATTCCTACGACGAGGCACTACTCCTTCGGCAGCGCGTCCAAGCCCTGCTAGACAGCCTCGGCCTACAACGAAACCCCAAGAAAGGTGTGTGGACGCCAACGCAAGTCGGCGACCACTTGGGCCTCACGGTGGATTTACAACGCGGCGAGTTTCGCGCCCCACTCGCAAAACTGCAACACCTCGCACAACACGCTTCGTCCTTGCTCGGGCGAGCAGCGTCCAACGCACGATGGCTACCCACACGGCAATTCGCAGCCTTCGCGGGGAAAGCGCAATTTCTCTACCTCGCCATCGCGCCCGCCCGATTCTTTTTGCGCGAGCTCCACAACGTCTTGGCTACCCATACCGGTTGGGGGGGACGCGTGCGCCTCACCCGCCAACTTCGACGCGACCTCGAGTGGTGGCGCACGGTACCCTCCCAACACAACGGCCGGTCAATCTACAAGCCCATCGAGACCGCCTATTTGCACGCCGACTCGAGCGACTACGGATGGGGGGCCGTCCTCAACGAGGACGCCAATTACCAAGCCCGCGGCTTTTGGAGCGCCCCCGACCGCCTCCAACACATTACGTGGAAGGAGCTTCGAGCGGTCCGGCACGCGGTCGAATCCTTTCTACCGCAACTCCGAGGACGACAAGTCCTCCTCCACGAGGACAACACTGCCGTGGTCGCCGCCCTAACCAAGCTAACGTCCCGGTCGCCCGTCATGATGGCCGAGCTACGGCGCTTGTGGTACCTACTCGACACCAACGACATCCACATCCGCCCCCGCTACATCCGGTCGGCCGCCAACGTCTGGGCCGACACGCTCAGCCGCGAGATGGACTCCGAAGACTGGCAACTAAACCCACGACTCTTCGACCACCTTCAGAGCCGGTGGGGCCCGCATACGATCGACCGTTTCGCGTCTATGCTCAACACGCAACTGCCACGCTTCAACGCCCGCTGGCGCGACCCCCAGTGCGAGGACATCGACTGCCTGCACCTCCCCGACGCGGCGTGGAGACGCGAGAACAACTACTGCAACCCCCCTTGGTCTGCCCTACCGGCGCTCGCAGCAAAACTCGAACAAGCTCAAGCCGCGGCGATTGTCATCGCCCCCTACTGGCAAAACACAACGTGGTACCACGCGTTCGCCCGCTTGGCCACCGAGACCGTGCACTTCCCAGCGTCTCGCGACCTGTTCTTTCCCGGCAGGCTAGGCAAGCGCGAAGGGGTCGGACCTCCCGCGTGGAGCATCGTGGCCTTTCGGCTGTCACCCCCTCTTGGCTCTACATTCGACGCGGCGCGATTGGCTGGGCGGTACGCCCGGACCGATTAAATACGCCGGTACAGCACGTCCCCCCTCTGCGTACAGGACCGCCGCGCTACGGCTTACGCCGTGAAGCAGCACAGTCGCCCTGGTCATCCGATCTAGCTGAAACTTTTCAAGACCTCCTAGGATCGGATAAGCTTGGGGTAACGGCGGTCACCCTACTCAGCAACTCGCTAGCGCCCTCTACGTACGCGAGCTACCATAGCGCAATCAGACAGTTTTTTATTTTTGTGCAGAGGAAAATATCGCCCCGCTACAGGCCACTCCAGCCACAATGGTCCGCTACACGGCTTGGCTAGCCCTCCTAGGAACGGTCGCTGCCAGCTCGCTGCAACCTTACTTCTGCGCGGTTAACAAGTTCTTCCGCGACCACCGGCGCCAACCTATCGCCGTGGGAGAACTCCTGGCGGACCCCCGCCGTGGCCTCGAAATGCTACAGCACCGCCTACTTCCCACCGCCGCGCGTCTCCCGCTACCCGCACAAGTCGCCCTAGACATCCTACACGCCGCCAACAACCTACACAGTACCTTCGCGTGGACCCATGCTTCCCTCCCTCAGATGCAGCGTTTCCGAGCATGTTTAGCAGTGTGCGTCAATTACATGTTTTTCTGCCGCGCCGAAACTGGCGCCCGCTGCCAGACCGGCGACCTAGTTGTCGACAGGCCTTCTCAACAAATCTGCCTCTTCGTACGCAAATCTAAAGGAGGCCAGCGCCGCGACGCCAGCGATAAACCTGTCATCGCTATCCATGTAGCCGCTAACCCCGTCTTGGCGGACCTGCTCGACTACTACACGGAGCACCGCGCGGCATTCTGCCACAAATTCTACAACACGCCACCCCCGCTCGCATTTTGGAGCTTCTCACCTTCCGAACCTTCTACCGATTGGGGCGCCGCGTCCACCATCTCCGCTTGGCTCGCCCTTGCCCTCAGCACCGTCAACTCAGCCGCGCCCACCGGTTTCAAGTGGACGTCGCACAGCCTACGGAAAGGCGCGGCGTCCGCTGCCAGCTGCATCGGGGCGCCCCTCCCCGTAATCAAATTTATGGGTGGCTGGGCCATGAACAGCTCTATGACCGAAGGCAAATATAGTGACCCAACCATGACCCCAACACCTGCTGCTTGGCGGTTCTTCGGCTGGCTCACTCCGTCCCCCCCGCAACACTAATTTTGGCTGTGCAAGCCTTTGGCTTTAGGTTACTGGCAAAACGTGCCCTAGGGTAAATGGTCAGATTGATTTGAATCTAGAGGTTTGCATATCCAATATCATGTGTACGGGACAGTAACTCTAGTGGTTACTGTTACCGTTAATATCAGCGCGTCTCACCTGCAGGGCAACCACCTTGCCCGAGCAGTTAGACGCAGCCAACGACCAACGACTTCCCCAACGGTCAGCTCTAGCTAGCCCGTGCCTTATAAGCCTTAGCTAGCCACGAGCCTAGGCACTCTCTGCTTTCGCGCTGAGCCAATCTAGGCTTCGCGCGAACCCACCCACCCATCCCTATAATCCTGCGCTAATCGACCCTAGACCCTGTCTGTGGGTGTCCTTTGGCCAAATTGTAAGCAAGCTGACATCTTTGGCAAAACGTGCCCTAGGGTAAATTTACTTTTTTTTTTGCGCCCCCGGGATATGGGACTGGCAGGGAACCCGCACCGGCACCCTCTACAGGCGGCGTTTTGCAAGCATGACTGAAGCTGAAGTTTAGAAAACGAAGTCGACTTTTTATTTCCGATAACCCGTACATTTTAAAAGTCGATTCGCCCTCGTACGGGGTTTAGAAAACAAAGTCAACCCCAAAACGTACCACGGACTTTGATTCGGACTTTGTTTCATGCCCAAAATGAAAACAAAGTCGGGCGACTTTGTTTTCGTTTCGAAGTCCGAAACAAAGTCGAAAACGAAGTCGTGGCTGTACATTACGACATGTGCGCGCTCGACCGGTAGCATGGCCACCCGCACCGCCCGAACACCAGTAGGCGACTACATCCGCAAGCCACGCCTCCACATGTGGAAGGGGTCCACAGGCCTCGCTTGCTAGAATGGAGCGGGCGAACGTGCCGGAGAATCCTCTGCCGCAAGAGCTTCTGGCACTGCTATGCTCGATGTCAGCCGAGCAGCGGGCGGCCGCCCTCTTTCCGTCCGGCCCACCCCGCGCCGCCATCCCGTCCACACCTAGCCAGGCCGTGGCTAGCACGGACTCTGGCCAGAACACATGACCTTGCCTAGTTCTGCGCTGGGGGGCTTATTTCTGATGGCGTTGAGGCCAGCAAAACCGTCCTCCTTCCAACAGTATTGGCGTTGTGCGGTCTCGGCCTTACGCTTCCGGCCACGCGGCTCTGCAATGTTCTCAGCGTGCTGCCTCGCCTTGCGCGACGCATCGGCTGCCGCTGCCAGTGTCATAGCCAGGGTAGCTACGACAACGAGAAGTAGAAGTTTGCGTTTGTGGGTGGGGTCGAAGTTGTGAGCTGCAGCGGCGCCATCGCACATCGCCGCAAATGCGACCAGCGCAATCACGGAGGCAACGTTGAGGCGCATCGTGCACACGCACTCGCACACGATAGCGGTTTGCGGCTGCGAAGCCGAGGGGGGTGCGTGACGGTTGGGCAGCACGTTTGACTGCTTCCGGGGGGTTCCGCCGAGTTTGAAAAACAGCAACGCCGCTGAGCTGATGCTCGTCATGTTTGAATTCGCGCGCCGGGTGCGCGCGGGTGGTGATGCGCTGGATACTCCTACATATATTCGTACGGGTACTGGTACGAAACAGGTACGGATACCGGTACTCGTACTGGTTGTGTCCATGAAACTTCGATTTCATTTTCTAAACCTGGGTTTACGTAACAGGCCGACGTCAGCACATCGCTACGCGAACTATAAAAGTTCCGTACAAAAGTCAAAAGTCGACTTCGTTTTCTAAACTTCAGCTTGAGAAACTATTACTAGAGATACAGATTATCTGAGATTATCTGCACCATTTATCTTACCTTATCGCACAAGCTTTTAGGACTATCTTTAAAAGAACTATCTAGAAGAGACACTGCTAGTAACTCTGTACCGTCTAGAAGAGAAAGTACGGCGATACAGTGGTATACTGCCGTGATGACAATAAAGAGTCACTGAATATCTCTAAGATACATGTACCATTTAGAGGAAATAAATAATGTCACATAGTAGCACTTAGCTAAATGGGATATGATATGACATTATAAGCGCCGAGGAGACTGGGGAGGTGCAAGTGTTGCCGACCCCCACCCTACAACATTTGAGTATAGCCATTGAGAGAGTAGTTGCCGACAAAGTGCGTCAAGCGATCCCCCAAGCGGTAAACGGCGCGCCATTACTGCCACACGGCTTAGTGCTCCACGGGTGGAGATTATCCCCTTAGCGTCAATCTCCACCCCTGACTAAGTGCTCAACTGGTGAAAATTAAGTGTTTGCGTACCTCCCGAGTGGAGATTAACTCCTTAGCGACAATCTGCGTCCGGGGCTAAGTGCTCGACGGGTGGAGAATAAGCGGTTGCGTACCTCCCGAGTGGAGATTATTTTTTTAGCGACACTCTCCGTCCCGGGCTTTGTGCTCGCTGAGTGGAGATTAACCCGTTAGCGTCAATCTCCGTCCCGGGCTTAATGCTCGACGGGTGAAGATTAAGCGGTGGCAAACTTGTTGGGACCGTTATATAGCCGTATCTATTTTCCCGACTGTCTCAAAGCGAATGTTAGCCAGTGTAGAATCCATAGTAGTGGGGAAGTGACACGTTCTTTACCGGGAGTTGACCCAGAGGCTTATGCGTAGGTCGGTCGACCGCTGCTCCTTGTGACGGGCGCCGGCGGCGGCGGCCGCTTCCGTTCATGCATCTTGAAATGCGCGTTTCACTTTTTCACACGTGCGTTTTTTAACGTTATCACCGCGTTGGATGCGTGTGTGAGGCTCATTAGGACGTCTGAGGGCCCATAACATGATATCGGAGCATAGGTGAGTGCAGAGGTAAGTCGGCTGGAGCAAGCGCCGAGGCAATGTGTGTGATGGTTACAGTAAGAGTGAGCAACATCCCACATGACTGTTGCTTGCATAGTTAGTGATTTCCTGCATTATACACGTTCACTGATAACGTTCACATACAACCGATAATTGTGAGCGTACATGTACTGATAATAATATACACTCCTCCACAAAAGCCTAAACAATACTTCGCACCTTCGCAAATTAAAAATGTAATCATGCGTAGACTTTACTCACAAATCTCCTGAAATCCTAGGCAATGCTTTGGCGCCCAAGATGGAATGCGCCGACAACGACGGGGGGCGATTTCGAGCACTGCCGGGCTTGTGTACTTGGGTTATCGCGCCCGCACCCGTGTGTTATGCTCTTTCGAACAATCGCCGTGTTGGTTCGACGAAAAGAGTAACGGGCGCACAACGCCGCAATATGAATGTTGATGCAACGGTCGCGCAAATATGATTCGGGGCTAGCACATCTTTGTACGCTCAACGGAACGCCGCAAATTAGCACTGTACCCCCGACACGTCGGACGTACTTCAGATTGTCCGGGTGTTCCAAAGATGGCAAAAATGGAACTTACGAAAGAAGCCGTACGCTTTGGAAAAAGCTGGACGACATACTGTACGCTATCGCTACATGTACTTGTGCGCACATCGCGCAGTATTCCCAACCCCAACACCAGTGCTACGACAAAGCACACGCCCGTGGCTCACTCCCACCACATCCTTGGCTTACCTTGAGCTATTCATTCTCGCTAGATACAAACGCACACCATGTCTACCCCTACACCCTCGTATTTGCGGAAGGACTTCCGCGTGCGGTCGGCCTTGTTGCAAGCCGCACAATCCACCAAATTAGATAATGCGTGGAAGGCTGCCGGAGGAAATGGCGGCCGAGCCGACGGCATATCGATCACAACAGCCTTTGATAAGACCGGATAGCGTATGGCGGAATACGCTGAGTTGTATGACCTCCCCTCTCTGAAAATCAACTGGGGGACTGTCCGAAAGCATATAGTAAAATGGATGCATACCTAGGCTGAAGGTACGGATCCCCCTCCTCCTCCCCTCCCCTCGAGACAAAAATATTGGCCCGCGCGCTTTGAACTTGAAACGTTGTTTATGCCTTACAAGCCAAAAAGCCGAGGCAGGTCGCACCGACACGGAGATTCAAGCCTCAGTTGCTGCCGATCCCCGCCCCAACCGCTATGCAGCGTGCATTGCAGTCCATGCAAGATCTTTGGGGGTGGGTCGAAGAGGAGGGATACGCTTTCAAGGGGCCTAATGGTGAGTTCGACTCGGCTGTCGACTCGGTCTATAAGGAGCTTCTTGCCGAGCTACACCTTTACGTCGCTGCTAAGCAAGATGAAAAAGTCGTGTCGGCTACAAGGAAGCAACACAGCAAGGCGAGGCAAGATAAACTAAACGAGGAAGGCAATCAAAGCGAAATGTAAGTTCCGGTGGTCATTTGAGCAGCGGTGTAGTGAACTATTGATAGCGTATTTATTGACAACGTATGGGGTGCGTAGCTGAGTGTGCCATATCGATTTTGTTCACTGTGTCCCTTGCTCTCACGGGAAGTCGGAGGCGAGGGAGCGCGAGGATAGAGCATGGCTCTGATTACTAATGGGAAGGGGCAGATGAAGACATGGTAGAGGAGCATAAAATATTCGAGTCGCTCACTGAGGCGGAAAAGGAGAAACTGCATGAAGAAGAGAGCAACATTGCAGTCATGGTGCTTAATGCATATCCCTTAATCGACGGGCAAGAATATAATGTCTGGGCGGGCATGGATCGGACGCTAATGGCTTTTGAGGATAATAACACCCGCTACCCCGCTCAGTCCACTATTGTTCATGCTAGCTACATTGCAAGGCAGTTGGGACATCCGGACAACGTGTACTCCTTAGAGGAGTTGCTTGAACATACCGAGAAGGTGGATAATGGAATAGGTTGGCCATGGCATTCGTATGAAGAGGGATAAGGGTTCGCCCAGTGATGGGCGGAACGCAAGCGAATATCCCAGCGCAGGTGAGCGCGCTCCAAGTGATGCCGGAACAACAACATGTGGAGGTATTTCCAGCCGCCAATAAACAAATGGTGGACACTGCGTCAAAGATGCCGATGGCAAGGTGAGGTCTCCTACTTCACTTTACAAATGATAGTGGCATGTTTGTTGTTTTGTATTTTGATGATAGGTGTCCATCTTAGGCTTCTTGCGAAAAAGAAAGGGGAGCGGCGTCGCAGTGGTCGCAGCGGCACAAGCACCGGAGCAATTCCAACAGAAGCGAAAGGAAAACACGCAGTCCGTGGTAAAGATGCCGCATTAGAGGCGGCGATGCACCAGCATGAACAATTAATGGAGCGCTACTTTAAAATGAAAGGTGATCAACACGCAGATTCCCATGCTCTAAAGCGACTGAAATTAGAGAAGGATATCTCGGACAACCATGTGAAGGAAAAGGAATTAGCAAAGGACATCTCCAATAACCAAGTAAAAGAAAAGGAGCTAGTGTTCGAGAAGTACAAGTTTGACACTATGCATTCAGGTCAAATTAGACAGCTCGAAATTATGCAAGAAGGACAGCGTAACCAAGCAATGATGATGCAAACGTTCATGTATAATGTTGTTGGCATGCAACAAAAACTGATCGACAAGCTCTAATCCCCAAGTAAAGAGAGGAGGAATTATGAGGGATATTTACATGCTAGCCATGTAGATATTCCTCCACACTAGGAGGATGGGTGTCAAGTCATGTGGAAACAGTGTTGCCCACTTCTGCACATGTAATGAAATTGGTCAATAGCACAGCAATTCGTAAGTAATATAAGCCCACAGGTGTCAACCTCACATTATTTGCTGGCTTGCTATTGAACCACGGGAATTTGCATGACACTATCCCGAAAACCTATTCCACACTTGTCGTACTAGCGTTCATGACACTGATATACCAATCCATCATCGGGTCGATCCTCCGCTGCGTTCTATTAAAACCTGTCATGATCGCTTGGTTGCAATGATAAGCCGGGTCGCCGTACAACTTATACGGCACCCCCAACCTAGTTTGAAGGCTTAGCACATCTTCCAACAATCCCGAAATGTTGAGCATCATGTTATCATTTCTGCGTCCTTGCTTTTGCCCATACAAGCCACAAATAAGCCCATCAAGTAGCATCAAGGCTTGATATTTAAGAGCATGTTTCCGCTGATGGCCCGAGTGCACCGCTCGCTGCCCTATCACCGGTCGTGCGATAGCGCGGACGGTGCAATCAATGAATGCTACGATATCATTTTGGCGTAGGCCTGCCTTGCGCATTATCGCGGAGGCATATGCCAAAGGGCGATCCTCCGGAAGACTTGCTCTCACCTTTCAGCCCCGCCGTTGAGCGTGGAGCCACTCGCACATGGTTATTGCGATGCGTGATACTAGTCGGGGGTCCATATGCAAAAACAACGCTAAGTGAGAGACACTTCCAGAGTTCCCAAGCCGCGCGAGCAAAACCAACAAGCCTATTGTGCCGTAGAAACGATGACGGCTACTCGTGCATATCATCACGTCCGGAACGCGCAGCGCTCGCTTATTAATACACAAAAGGTGGCCTCGACGGCAACGATACACCGACCGGAAGATAGTCTCGTAGAGGGCCGCGCTCTCAAAATCGATTCGGTTTCGCCGCCGTTCTACCGGCCAACTTTGTGAAGGCCGGGAGAGGAGGTTAACGGAATTCTGCCTCAACTTGATTAGAAGCGAAGAGGCCATCATCGCGTGAGACGGCTCCAAAGCGCAGAAAACGAACACAAGGATGGCCGCCCGCATCGCGTCCCGGCTAGCCGGCACTTCCGTAGCTGTGCCCACACGACTCGGCATAGTTAGCACTCGGGGGTTTTAAGTTATGTTGGCTCAATGCCACGAGTGTCCGAGAAAATGGCGAGCACAATGCGGAACGGCTACGGTGGTGCGGCAGGTGGTGGGGCAATTGCGCTCCAATACTTGGTGTTTATAAAACATTGCTACTAGCACCCGGGGCTCGCGCCGCCACCTAGACATCTAGTTAAACGAATTGCGACGTGGCGATATATGGACGCCGACAGCCGGTGATTGTATTCTGTATGTACGGGTGTACCAACGTCGTAATTTACGTTTGTGCTAGCCCTCTATTGCATAGGCCACTTAAAGAGGAGGTGTTGGGCAGGCCGCTGTGGGGGAAGCGCACGAAATCGCGTATGTAGAATTACCACCGATATGCGCACAACCCGAGGGTAAGCCGCTTTCGCCCACAATGTTCAAACTATCATAACTTACTCAAATATGGACAAGCTTTTTGTAACATGTACCGTTGGACGAGTCTTTTCAATACGCGTCGAACGCACGTGCTCCAGAGTTCAAAAATTCGCAAACGAAGTTCCTGAATTATTTTAATTTCCGATTTATTCCAGCAAAGCCGAGCCGCAGTGCCAAGCAGCACCCGTCGAGTTCAGCTCACCTCATGAGGCGATTTGTGCGGGGTTTGTCGATATATGTTAACCAATTCTTCATTCCTACCGATTTCCGAGCCTAGTTCCCGACGTGTGCCACGCGTGGGGTTGGTGTGCTTGGCACAAGCACATACCCAAGCATTCCAAACACCACCGTCAACGTAATGCGTCCCTATCGGCCAAGTTGGAGCTCGCCCCTCCCCTCAGCCAATCGCCCTCGCATGTTGACGGCGTGCAGTGTTTTTCCAAACCTACATCATGTGCGTTTTTGCTCGCTTGCTTTCCAAAAATATCTCATGTGCCTCCGGCGTGAACTTCCGTGCGCTCTATTCACACACCCGCACACCAAACCTCGCGCATTGAACACGGCACCCACGCCTCCAAACCCCCTCCAAAAAGCCCCCCAAAATACGGTTATGTGTAACACGGAGTAATATACAGCTTCGTATGAGTGCTTAAGCTATGCCCAAGCGTAGCGCATTGAACGACGTGCGTAGTTCAGACAATTTCCTGGGAATTTATGGGCTTAATTCGACAAACTTCACCGACAACACCCGCTTTAAGCTGAGGTCTACCCACCCCGGATTACGGCTTACTGCTTGCATCCCGGCTCTCCTACAATTGGGTGGTACTCGGGTGTCGTTGTGCTTGTCGTGGTGAGAGGGGAGCGTGTTCTTGACTAGCTTATGTTTAACACAATGCATGTCCGGACATTTGTGGAGGAGTGTACTACAACAAAAATGGAAAAAGTATATATGGTCAAATTGATTTGAATCTAGAGGTTTGCATATCCAACTCCTTGTGTATGGGACAGTAGCTCTAGCGGTTACTATTACCGTTAATAGCCGCGCGTCACACCTGCAGGGCAACCACCTTGCCCGAGCAATTAGACGCAACCAACGACCAACGACTTCCCCAACGGTTAGCTCTAGCTAGCCCTCGCCTTATAAGCCGGAACTAGCCACGAGCCTAGGCACTCTCTGCTTTCGCGCTCAGCCAATCTAGGCTTCGCGCGAATGCAGTCTCGACTCTCGTAGTCGAGCAGGGTGTCAATTTACCATCGTCCCATGCGCACTCGAGCGTCACGCGACACTTCCCCTCGTTCAGCCACGCAGTTCCGCAACATGCAGCCTGAGCAGTCTACATCCGCCGCAGCGGCCGACCCTCACGCTATCTCACTCGAACAACGCACAGCCCAACAGATCCGTACGGCAGTTTTGGCATCGGAACAACGGATTACTAAGCAGTTTTTGGCGGCTAACGCTGCCTTACTCGCCCAGCTCCAACAGACGACATCCACACTTGCTTTTGCTGATCGACAACAGTCCATTCCCGCCGATGCGACCCCAGCGACGGAGAGTGGTTAGGCGGTCCCTGAGCCACCTATCGACATGCTTGACGACGAACCCGACCCCACCGCGTCCGATTTCGTCGACTTCACCTTCTACGGAGAAGTCATCCCGGCCGGCCTCGAACGTCCCCCTCGAGACGTCGAGGAGCCACGTCTGTGGACCCTCACAGACGACACCGCCCGTGCTCTAAGCGACAAGCGCACCCAATCGGCATACGACGAATACCTACACATCGGGTGTTATGCCTTCTTCGACAGTTGCGCCAACGCGGCAATTGGCGAGGCTTTGGACACGCTGTCGCACGGCCCACCTCTATCGTCAAAGCAGGCGGCAGCGATTACCCTCATCCGAGCGGGTCATCGCACCCACACAGCGACGGAGGAGGCCGCCCGTACTCGATTGGGCTTCCTCCGCCTCACCAAGGGCGGACAAACGAGCACGGATGCGGACCTCGTCTTTGCCGAATTGGCCCACGAGCGCTTCTGCCGCCCACGGCCTGCCGCGGTCTCCGGCCCATTGGACGCGCTTCGCCAAGCGTTCGTCGACCGCACGCTGGAAGTCAGCCTACACGCCGCCAGCAAGGCCGCCGCCGGCGCTGCTTTCGCGAAAATCACGTCGGACAAGCCCACAGGCCCCGACGCCCGAGCCCGCAAAGCAGCCGCCGACAAACGCAAGGCCGTTGCAGCAGCAACGGCTGCAGCCCGCGCCACCCCCCTCCCCAAGCCGACCGACCCGGCTAAACCCTCGACCAAGAAATGACGGTGTGGCCCGCCGCGCCGATTCCTGCTCCCCGACATCTTCCTTCATGCGCCACCGCGTACGTCGAAAATGGCGGGAGTGGGAGCGCATCGGCGCGAGCGGCCAAGTCCTAAGTTGGATCCGCCACGGCGTACGCGTGAAGTTCAAGCACGGCGTACGGCCGAAGCCATTCAACCACGGCATCTCTATGCTAGATGCAACACCGGCTCAACTCGAGTTTGTAAACTCGGAATTCCCACGCTTCGAAGCTTGCGGCGCGTGGGAGCGCTCTACGAACCCTCGCTACGTTTCCCGGATGTTCTTGGTGCCCAAACCCGGGTGCAACCAATGGCGCTTGATTATCGACCTTCGAGAACTCAACCGCTATTGCTCCACCTTGAACATGACGTGCGAAACGCTCAAGCACCTACGCCATCTATCTCTGTTGTGAGATCCCCGTGGTGGGCATGATAATGGACACATCCGTACGTTGTACTCCGGGGGAGTCTTGGCCCTACTATCTCGCAAATAGTGGATGTACTGCGGGAGCCCGTTGCTCGGGCAGTACGGGGGTATATATATGAGATATATCCCCAATGGGTACCGACTTTTCGGCGCGGTACTTGGTTACGGCGTACGGCTCCGGACACGGAGGTGCCGGGTTCGATTCCCGGTGATGGCATTTCCGTGTTAACCCTTCGACAGGTTATGGTCCCTCCGCGTATGACGCGGGTATGTAGGGTTTGACCGGAGTCGATCGGATGGTGTCCATTAGGGGGAGTGTTGTGAGATCCCCGTGGTTGGCACGATAATGGACACATCCGTACGTTGTACTCCGGGGGAGTCTTGGCCCTACTATCTCGCAAATAGTGGATGTACTGCGGGAGCCCGTTGCTCGGGCAGTACGGGGGTATATATATGAGATATATCCCCAATGGGTACCGACTTTTCGGCGCGGTACTTGGTTACGGCGTACGGCTCCGGACACGGAGGTGCCGGGTTCGATTCCCGGTGATGGCATTTCCGTGTTAACCCTTCGACAATCTCGTCCGGGCGACTACTTCGTCTCACTCGACCTCACCGGCGCCCGCCGGCGGCGCAGCGGCGGCGGCCCCGGAGAGGGGTGCGCTCGCAGGCCCGTCGGCACCTACCTCTACCTCCACGCGGTGGGCGCTGGTAACCCCATAGCCGTGCCAGGCCTGGCACGGTAGGGGGCTGAACGAGGTACCGGCAGCTGCGATCCGCGGGATCAGCAGCTGTCGGGAAGCCCTGTACGGAGGGTTTTGAAAAACATAATATCCGTACACCAGCACAGGGATCTCCCGCTCGGCCTGTCCGATATGTCTTTTCGCGACTAAATACTCACAGATACTCTCCCGACGATGGGGCGGGGGCGGCGTTTGCGAAATATTTTTTGGCGCAAAGGGGTACGGACGGATCAGCGGAGGGACGAGGGTGTTGGAGCTGGCGGCGGACAGCTGGGAAGCAGCGCTAGGGACAGCGCTCGCTAGCAGTCGCCAGCCCTGCGAGAGTCTTAAGTCTCCCCTGGGGGCGAGGCCTGATGCTACGCAGGACGGAGGTGGGTCGCAGCCGGAGGAGCGGCACGGTCTGGCGGCGGCGGTCCTTAGGATCGCCCGCCGCCGGAAAAGCCCGGTACGGGGGGTTTTTGGAAAAATTCCCGTACCCACCATCTTTTGAGGACCGGCGACTCGATCCCTGTGTTCTTCCAACCCCTTCCCTAGTCGGTACCCGGTTATCGATAGGCTGCCTCAGGCAGTGTGCCTAGGGTTATCGTAACGGCACACTGCTCGTAAAGGCGACCCCCTAACAACGTAAACCACCGGGGGAGGGTACGGACGGCCACAGCGCGATCAGATAGGTGTTGGAAACAGACGAGAAAAGGATAGGGGACAGGAGAAAATCTGGCTCGGGGGCAGGAGAGCCAGCCGGACACCGTCTGCAGCCTAGTTATTCTCTCTTCTCAGCCCCCGAAGGAGGAGAGAAGACTCGGCTAGGTGGCGAGCTGCGTCGAGAGGAGCGGCTAATACCTCGGGCGGGGTGGAGCACGGATCGGGGCGGGACCGACGACGACCTATGCGAGGGGGGTTTTTCACCTGCCTTTCCCCCCAAGCTCCGGCACGACCGGAGTCGCACGGGAGCCGAGGTCAGGCAGGTTCGCCTCGACCAGCTCCAGCAGGACAGCCTTGCTGATCAGCGACCCCGCAGCGGCTGGAGCAGGCCGCGTAACGTGGAGACTAGCGACACTTTATTTTTCATACTGTATCCAAAAAAAAATACGTATAGATCAGAAAATTATAAATACCTGGATACGGGTATGTTTTAGACGGTATCGTTACTGCCATTGGAGAGGTTGGGATTAGTGGTTCACGGTCTGCCTCACGCTTAGAAGTCCAACTACAGGTTGAGCATAGCACAAGAGGGGGCCCAGAGACGACAGCCGGTTTTTACTGGTATTGTTGTAAACAATTTCAAATTTCATTTCAAATTTCGACCTCACCGATGGGTACTACACCCTTGGCATCCGGGAGGAAGACCGAGATTAGTTCACGGTCAACTACCGCGGCACCCTATGGCGCCTCGCGTGCCTCCCCATGGGCTGGCTCCGCTTACTACTTTTGCAAGCTCACACAAGCGTTCACGAACCACCTACGCCGCCCACCGCCTCCCACGCCGGCAGCTACACCGACCGGCGCACGCCGGCCGTCCAAACGCTTTCTACGAAACGCTCGATGACGAGGTACACGACTCCTCCCCTACATGGACGATTTCCTCTTCTTGGCGGACTCTTACGAGGATGCGTTGCTACTTCGACAGCGCGTCCATGCCATGCTCGACAGCCTCGGCCTCCAACGCAACCCCAAGAAAGGCGTGTGGACGCCGACGCAAGTCGGCGACCACCTAGGCTTAACAATGGATTTGCAGCGCGGCATGTTCCGCGCACCACCCGCAAAACTCCAGCAACTCGCACAGCACGCTTCGTCTCTACTCGGCCGAGCAGCATCAAACGCACGATGGCTGCCCACGCGTCACCTGGCAGCCTTCGTAGGGAAAGCGCAGTTTCTCTACCTCGCCATCGCGCCCGCGCGATTCTTTTTGCGCGAGCTCCACAACGTCTTAGCGACACGGACTGGTTGGGGGGGACGCATGCGCCTCACCCACCAGCTACGACGCGACCTCGAGTGGTGGCGTACGGTGCCCACTCAACACAACGGCCGGTCAATCTACAAGCCAATCGAGACCGCCTATTTGCACGCCGACTCGAGCGACTACGGTTGGGGAGCCGTGCTGAACGAGGACTCCACCTACCAAGCACGCGGTTTTTGGAGCTCGACCGACCGTCTCCAACACATTACGTGGAAGGAGCTTCGAGCGGTGAGACACGCGGTCGACTCCTTTCTTCCGCAACTCAAAGGCCGACAAGTTCTCCTCCACGAGGACAACACGGCCGTAGTGGCCGCCCTAACCAAGCTCACGTCCCGGTCACCCGCGATGATGGAAGAGCTTCGGCGCTTGTGGTACTTGCTCGACACCAACGACATCCACATTCGCCCCCGCTACATTCGGTCGGCCGCCAACGTCTGGGCAGACAAGCTAAGCCGCGAATTGGACACCGAGGACTGGCAACTCAACCCGCAGATTTTCGAACACCTTCTTCACCGGTGGGGCCCGCATGCGGTCGACCACTTCGCATCCATGCTAAACGCTCAACTCCCACGCTTCAACGCCCGCTAGAAGGACCCCAAATGCGAGGACGTCGACTGCCTGCCTCCACCTACCGGACGCTTCCTGGCAGCGCGAAAACAACTATTGCAACCCCCCTTGGTCCGCCCTACCGGCGCTGGCCGCCAAACTGTCCCAATTCCAAGCCGCTGCTACAGTCATCGCCCCCTACTTGCCGAACAAAACGTGGTACCACGCTTTGGCCCGCCTCGCCCACACAACGTTGCACTTCCCAGCGACACGCGACCTGTTCTTTCCAGGCAGGCTCGGCAAGCAAGAGGGGGTCGGACCTCCCGCATGGAGCATCGTGGCTTTTCGACTGTCACCCCCTCCTCGCTGTTCACCCGACGCGGAGCGATTGGCCGGGCGCTACGCCCGGACCGATTAACTTTTACAGTACAACCCACACGCCGATTTCTCGCTACAGGACCCCCCCGGTACGGCCTACGGCTCGGAATAGCACCGGCGCCATGGTCCGCCGATCTAGCTGAAACTTTTCGAGACCTCCTAGGTACCGATATGCTCGGGGTTACAGCGGTTGCCCTCCTCAGCAACTCCCTAGCGCCCTCTACGTACGCGAACTACGACAGCGCGCTCGGACAGTTTTTTATTTTTTGTATAGAGGAAAACATCGCTCCGCTACATGCCACACCGGCCACAATGGTACGCTACACGGCCTGGCTGGCCCTCCACGGCCGAGTCGCAGCCAGGTCACTGCAACCTTACTTCTCTGCAGTCAACAAGTTCTTCCGCGACCACCAGCGCAAACCCATTGCGGTGGGCGAACTCCTGGCAGACGCACGGCGTGGCCTCGAAATGCTACAAAAACGCCTTGTCCCTACCACCTCCCGGTTACCGCTTCCCGCCCCTGTCGCACTCGACATCCTACTGACCGTCGCTACCCTCCGCAACACCCTGACGTGGGCCCCTAATACGCTTCCTCAGCTGAAAATTTTCAGAGCCTGCTTGGCGGTTTGCGTCAATTACAACTTTTTCTGCCGCGCAGAAACTGGTGCCCGCTGTCAGACCGGCGACTTACTTGTCGACAGACCCTCACAGCAAATCTGCCTTTTCGTGCGCAAATCTAAGGGCGACCAACGCCGTTCCTCAACC
The DNA here is from genome assembly GCA_026401115.1 of Tetraselmis chui. Taxonomy (NCBI): domain Eukaryota; kingdom Viridiplantae; phylum Chlorophyta; class Chlorodendrophyceae; order Chlorodendrales; family Chlorodendraceae; genus Tetraselmis; species Tetraselmis chui. Next base: position 249,910 of record JAPMLY010000116.1, read on the forward strand.
GACAAGCTAGTTTTCTCTCTGCCTACTGATGCCAACCCGGTTCTCGCCGACCTCCTGGACTACTACCCGCAGCACCGCTCTGCGTTCTGCGCAAAATACTACAAGCGACCACCCCCTGACGCCTTCAGGAGTTTCTCACCTTCCGAAAACTCCGCCGATTGGGGAGCCGCGTCCACTGTCGCTCGCCCTTGCCCTCCAAGCAGTCAATACGTCCGCGCCCGCCGGTTTCAAATGGACATCGCACAACCTCCGGAAAGGCGCTGCTTCCGCCGCCAGCTGCATCGGCGCGCCCCTCCCCGTAATCAAATATATGGGTGGCTGGGCCAAGAACAGCTCCGTGACCGAAGAAAAGTACATCGACCCCACCATGACCCCAACACCTGCTGCTTGGCGGTTCTTCGGCTGGCTCACTCCGTCCCCCCCGCAACACTAATTTGGCTGTGCAAGCCTTTGGCTTTAGGTTACTGGCAAAACGTGCTCAAGGGTAAACGGTCAGATTGATTTGAATCTAGAGGTTTGCATATCCAACTCCATGTGTACGGGGCAGCAACTCTAGCGGTTACTGTTACCGTTAATAGCGGCGCGTCTCACCTGCAGGGCAACCACCTTGCCCGAGCAGTTAGACGCAACCAACGACCAACGACTTCCCCAACGGTCAGCTCTAGCTAGCCCGCGCCTTATAAGCCGTAGCTAGCCACGAGCCTAGGCACTCTCTGCTTTCGCGCTCAGCCAATCTAGGCTTCGCGCGAACCCACCCACCCAACCCTATAATCCTGCGCTAATCGACCCCCAGGCCCTACCTGTGGGTATCTTTTGGCCAAATTGTAAGCAAGTTTACATCTTTGGCAAAATGTGCCCTAGGGTAAATGAAAAAAACACCCACGCGGGCCTAACTAGGCCCGAGGAACAGGAAGGCACGTCACAGCTTCAGCACTGACCTCAGATTAGTCTCATTGCAGACACTGTGGTCGCCGCGTGATGACCTTGCCTGTGGTGGCGCTGCAGAACATACAAGATACCGCTGTTGTCGCCCCCCGGCGCCCTTCGACTCATAGTGTTGCAATCAGCAGCCCGCTACTTGTATCCCTCCCACAAGCCACTCGCCTTCTCCGACCCCTGCAGCCTAGTTGGATTTATAACCAGGGGCAATCAGCATTGTAAACAGCGATATGACCACCAGGTCGGCCGCTCCAGACTCAGTGGGGACACCTCCCACCCCACAGGACGAACAGACGGATGTCCGCGAGGAAGACCAGGTGGGCCCCACAGAGAGGACCGACTCGCACACACCTTTGCCCTGCTGCGGCGCTCTCTGTAAACGGCGCATCTGTGTCTCTTCGTTCTCGGTATCACTATTCCGACGTATAGTCGAGAAAACACCGCAGCACCAACACAAACACACACAAACATACACAAACACACACACACACACACACACGCATACACGTACGCACAATACGCAGTTGACGTAAATACGCGCGTACATGCGGACACTCACTCACGTTCATTCTATGTCTGTGCAACGTTATAGCCGAGCCCGAAGTCTACTCTGCCGGAGGAGCGCGTTCATACGGAGCGCTCCGCGGCGGAGAGTCAAGGTATGTATTGAAAATATGGCATGGCGACCTTGGCGGTGAATCAAGCGGTCGGTGGCAAAAGATAGATTCGACGCAGCGTTGACGGAGCGACATGCAGCGGTGTCTGTCCTCGGAGGATCTATTACACGGAGGTTCGTCAGAGGCATCGCCAGTTTGATTATCGCTGAGATGCCACGCTGTGGTGGGAACGCGGTTGCGCAGAGGCGACAGCGGAGGAGGAGGCGGAGCTGGATGAGGAGTCGATGCAACTCCTGCAAGACATGAAGGCTCAGGAGGTGTGCGGTCGGTTTCCTCAAGTCACTTGGCTGCATAATACCGAGTGACAGCACCCTTTGACCGTTCACACTGTGTCTTTCTGTGAACATACCTGCAAACAGGCTGAGCTTGAGGCCATCCTATCCCGTCATAGCGACGACGCGGCCGACCTGCTGCGCATCCGAGATGCAATGGCCAGAGAGGTGACGCTCTCGATAGTGTCCCCTGAGCCGCCAGCGACTGTCCTCCTGGCCGCCAGCATGTGGGTGACGCTCATGACCCCCTCCCTCTCGTGTTGTTTGTTACTCAGCTGGAGGAGCTGAAGGAGGAGGCCTGGAGGCTGGAGGCGGTTCAGGATCTGGAGCTTATGCGAGGCAGGCTGGAAGGGATGCTGCATGCGGGCGATGCAGGTACATGCCAGCGATCACATGCTCTCGCGCGCCAATCCCATATACGTGGCACACATACCTGACCCCCCGTGCATGTTGTTGTCTCCTGTAGAGGATTCCAGCGGCGCGGAGCAGCCTTCTGCGGAGGCGAACGCTGAACTGGAGGCGCCTGCCGCTAAGGAGTCGGTGGGGGCCAGCATGCAGACGCTCCTGCAAATGGAGGAGGACGTCCTTGACGAAGAGCTGGCCGCTCTTCGCATGCAGCTACAGGTGCTCTCACCCTGAATCAAGGACGTGGTCCACTCAGTCACCAGCGTGGCTTCAGCGTGGTTTCATATTGTCTCATTGTAGCACCTAGTTCACTTCTAGATGCCATGTGCCAAAACAATTTCAATTTGACAGTCAAGAGGGGTGATATTTGTATGGGACTGCTTTTCAGTCATATGGGACACGAATGCTTCCCCACTCTGGAATGCAGGACATCAAGATGCAGGCAGCGGACATGGACAACCGCAGGAAAGCACTGGTGGAGGAGCTCAGCGCCATTGAGATGCCCGAAAAGTGGGACAGCACGCCAAACGCGGCAGAGTGAGCGCATAGATTGTGCATTTATTCTCGCCGATCTCCTATTGTACCATACTCGCACCAATACAGCTATAGTCGTTGTGGCTGTGGTTGAATAGCACAAACCGTTCACCCTCACAACCAACGCATTAGAGGTATAAATTCGACGGTCACACGGATTCAGCTTTAGCCATATATGCAGGTAAACTGGCTGAGCTTACACGTATCTCCATGCATTGAGCATTACGAAGCGGGACGGCTGTTGCAATGACTGTTGTTGTTCAAGTAGGGCCCCTCTCCAGGACACACATGCGTCGAGGATCCCCTCTTTCGCCATCCTTCCACAATTCGTGTCCATTCTCCCCCCAGACCGCCCCTCTTCGTTTTAGGAACGACCATCACTTCCCTTTGCGATACGCAAAGGTCACATCCGCCTCATCCTCCCCAGCTACTAGCCGGGATTGGATGTGGAAAACATCCGGCGAGACAAACTCGTACACATCCGTGCTGGCCCAGCCGGTGGGGCCCAGTTCGACTGCACAGACAAAATTATCTCGGACAGTTAGCGTTGCGCAGATAACACGGGCCGATTTCTTAGATGTCTGGAAGGAGGGCAGAGGCGGCGTGAGGTACCTTGCAGCTGCAGACGGCCATCCTGAAGCACGTCTGCCCTGATTCGCTGCCACCCTCTCTGCATATCCCGCCGCGGCACCTCGCTCCACTCACCATAACGATATTCTTCGATGATCTACAGCAAAAGAGTACGCCCACCATGAGCCACACCCTGGGCCTCTTCTGTCTGACCCCTTGACCCAAGCAAATTGAATTCACGCCCGTTGACAGCATGCTGAGGAAAGCTCGAGAGACAGACAGGGATGCGGCCGGCCGGACCTCTGGAAAGTTCGGGACACTCGCCAAATACTTTATCCTCACAGTCCCCCCTCTTTGCTGCAGATCAATTCCAACCAGCACATCCACCGCCATCTTCATCATGCCCCTAACAAACGCACGTGACACCAACCACCGTCTATGCACGGCGTTCGGGCTGCATGTAGCTACAATTATCAAGCGAATATTGATAGTGCATGAACTCAAGTATGGAATTCCCATTTCAGTCTATCTTTTGAGGTTCGAGTGGAAGATGCTTGGCTCACGTCATGCCCATCATTCCCAGCGCCTTGTCGTACTCTGCCGTGCTCGAGACCAAGGCGTCCTTCATCCATACTCCACTGAAGTCCTCGGTCTCGGTTGCCCCCGCATACGGCTCCAACCCGTCCGTGGGCTCAGGCTCAAGAACCCGATCCGTCGCTGGCGCGCTCACGCCCGGCGGGTCCATATCAAGAGTGGACAAGAAAGCAGATGTGGTGGAGGAGGCTGAGCTTAACAACGCGGATGTCATCCTGGGCGTGCGTGGAAGAAGCACAAGAACGAAAGGGTAACGGAATGTCAGGCAGTTGAGGCAGGCAATAAATGATCAATCTGCGTTCAATGATTGAAGTATGGCATGTAGTCAGGTGGAGCACAAAGGCGATGTCGCGGTTGCAATCCAGAAACTGCGCGCACAACACACACATGCGCTAAATACTTTGAGCGCATGGACTTGGAGGAGACTATGTGTGCCTACCTCTGTATCTCATCACCGAGACTGCTGGCGATGTCCGATGAGACACCCGCTGCGCCCATGTTTCTGAGAAAGGGAGCCGTCAGGCGCAGAACCACTGGCGAGGCGGACGCAAACTTGGCAAAGTGCTCCGGCGACTCGCGAACGTATGTTATTTTACCTGGCATTGGAAATAAAGGGCAGCGGCGTCTGGGATGAATTAATGAGAGGGCTTTGAGCGGGCTGCATGTTATTCAGGCTGAGAGGGACGCACCGTGGGCGTCGAGCTGGTAAAAGCTCATTCCTTTCCCCAGCGGGATCTCCACACCCCCGATTTCCATGTGCCTGGCGCACAGGACGGACACGTATCCGCTCATTTCCCTTCACATTTGCTATCATGTTACAGCTGGTGAAGAGAGGCGTCGGCGAGGGTGGGTGTGACGCACCAAATCACCCCCACTGAGCGACCGGCGGAGAGGTCGTCGATGCGAAACTGCAAGTCCACAGGGATGTTCCGGCAAAAGTCGTACACAAACCGCGCCACCGCCTGTGGGATTTGTGAGGTGAACTCGACGTTCGTCAGGGGACGATGTCACGGGGTGGCGTCAAGCAGAATGTGGTGGAAGGAGGGGCGTAAGTCGAGCACTCAGTCCGATGCCTGCTTGCCAGTTTCCAACGTTGCCCGCTCACCTTTTTACCGACGGCGGGCCCGTTGAACGCAAGATTATGGTGCGTACAGTTATCTGCGTACAACGCAAGCGCATCGTCCAGCCTCCGACTATTGATGGCCTTGTAATAGCTAATACAAGTGCAGCGAGCAAAGCGAGCGTCAGCGCTCGTCCCCCATCCAGCTCGTCCCCCACCTCAACGCGCAAAATATATGGATAATGACCGAGCTGCGAGTAAACTTGAAAGCCAACTTCGACGGAAATCAAAGCTGCCCTTCCTCCGCATGCCTCTGCGAGAGCTCCGCTACCACACTGCGAAAAGCAGCGTTGTGTGTCGGAGAGTCCGGTATTGTGCTTTGGCCACGGCATAACCAGTACCCATACCCACCCTTCCACCACCTCGGCTGGTGTTGCATTCAAGGGTCGTAGTCCTGGCGGCCAACTCTCCAGGTCATGACGCTGCGCTGCTCCATCATTCCCTGTCCATGAACCCACCTATACCAAAGACGGGTACAGTCGGACGATGGATGGCGCTGTCGGAGGGCGCGGCGCTTTGGAAGACTCGGTAAAATAGATATATGAGTTCATTTGCACAATAACCCCTGCCAGCTAGCGCTCACCGGATTAACAGCCCTCGGTGGTCGCAGCCCCGGACCCGACCTCCCCGACCGTCCCGCTGGCAGAGATAGCTCCCCACGCCACGGAGATGCCTCCGCTCCAGGTGGTCGAGACTGCTGCCCGCGAGGAGTCGGCCGCGACGGAGTCATCGCTCCGTATATACCAGATAAACTCGATCTCATCTTCGACACCGAGGTTACGGCCTGACTAGATTTTAAACTCGCGAATCGTATGTGATTGCGAGGTGGGTGTTGAGGACAGTGTGGAGGAGAGAGCCCTCTTATTTCGTTCGCGACGGGCGCCCCTCAGCGGTCGATCGACGACGTGTCCATCAGCGATTCAGCGAGTCCGGCCGCGAACGATGATACGGGTACCTGTACTGACGTTGTCAATAATATGGTCAGATTGATTTAAATTTAGAGGTTTGCATATCCAACTCCCATGTGTACGGGACAGTGACCCTAGCGGTTATTGTTGCGGTTAGTAACGGCGCGTCGCATCAGCAGGGCAACCACCTTGCCATGGTAATTAGACGCAACCAACGACCAAACGAATTCCCCAACGGTCAGCTCTAGCTAGCCCTCGCCTCATAAGCCGGAACTAGCTACGAGCCTAGCACTCTCTGCTTTCGCGCTTAGCCAATCTAGGCTTCGCGCGAATGCAGTCTCGACTCTAGTAATCAAGCAGGGTGTCAATTTACCATTGTCCCATGCGCACTCGAGCGTCACGCGACACTTCCCCTCGTTTAGCTACGCAGCCACGCATCATGCAACCTAAGCAGTCCACGTCCGCCGTAGCGGCCGACCCTCACGCTACCTCGATCGAGTAACGCACAGCCGAACAAATTCGTATGGCAATGTTGGCTTCGGAATAACGAATCACTGGGTAATTTTTTACGGCTAACGCAGCCTTACTCGCACAGCTTCAATCGCCGGCAACCGTATCCGCTACTACGGACCAACCGGAGTCCATTCCCTCCGAAGCGACCCCAACGCCGGAGGGTGGTAAGGCGGCTCTTGAGCCACCTATCGACATGCTTGACGACGAACCCGAACCCTCCGCGTCCGAGCTCCTCAACTTCACCTACTTCGGCGAAGTCATTCATGCCGGGCTCGAACGTCCCCCGCACGACGTCGAGGAGCCATGTCTCTGGACTCTCACATACGACACGGCTCGGACGCTAAGCGACAAACGCACATAGGCCGCCTACGACGAGTACTTTCACATCGACTGCTATGCCTTCTTCGACAGCCGCGTCAACACGGCAATTAGCGAGGGCCTGGATGCGCTATCGAACGGCCCACATCTATCTACACAACAGGCGGCGGCGTTTGCCCTTATCAAAGCGGGTAATCGCACCCACGCAGCGACGGAGGAGGCCTCCCGTGCTCGATCGGGCTTCCTCCGCCTCACCAAGGGCGGACAAGCGAGCACATATGCGGACATCGTCTTCGCCGAACTGGCACACGAGCGCTTCTGTCGTCCGCGAGCTACGGCGGTCTCCGGTCCACGGGACGTTGCTACGCCATGCTTTCGTCGACCGCACGCTTGAAGTCATCTTATAGCCCCCAGCAAGGCCGCCGTACGCGCAGCGTTCGCCAAGATCACTCAAGACAAACCAGCCGGCCCGGACACCAAAGCCCACAAAGCAACCGCCGACAGACCCAAAGCACCAGCCGCGGTGGCAGCCGCCGCATGCACAAAGGCCCCCACCAAGCGACACCGCACGGCCACCACCGAAAAAATGATGGTGTGGCCCGCCGCGCCGATTCATGCTCCCCCTCTTCTCCCTTCATGCGACACCGCGTGCGACGAAGATGGCGGGAGTGGGAGCGCATCGGCGCGAGCGGCCAAGTCCTTAACTGGATCCGCCATGGCGTCCGCGTCAAGTTCAAGCGCGGCATCCGCCCCCGTCCGTTCAACCACGGCACCTCTATGCAGGACGCCACACCAGCCCAACTCGAGTTCCTCGACTCGGAGCTCCCGCGTTTCGAAGCTTGCGGAGCCTGGGAAAGCTCACACAACCCGCGCTATTTCTCCCGCATGTGCCTCGTCCCCAAGCCTTGCCACATCTAGTGGCGCCTAATCATCGACATGCGCGAGCTCAACCGCTAGTGTTCCGAGTTCACGATGACATGCGAGACCCTAAACCACCTCCGCCACCTTTCTCGCCCTGGCGACTACTTCGTCTCCCTCGACCTCACCGACGGGTACTACACCCTTGGCCGCCGGGAGGAAGACCGCGACTACTTCACGGTCAACTACCGTGGCGACATGTGGCGCCTCGCCTGCCTCTAGATGGGCTGGTCGGGCTCGGCCTACTACTTCTGCAAACTAACTCAGGTGTTCACGCACCACCTTCGGCGTCTCCCACCACCTTCTCCAGCGGCTACCCCTACCGTAGAGCGCCCTTCCAAACGTTTCCTTCGAAACGCCCGGTGGAGAGGCACCCGGCTACTCCCTTACATGGACATCTTCCTCTTCCTAGCCGACTCCTACAGCGCTGCACTTCTCCTCCGGCAACGCGTCCAAGCCCCGCTTACCCTACTCGGTCTACAACGCAACCCCAAGAAAGGCGTCTTGACCCCTACTCAAGTAGGAGACCACTTGGGCTTAACAATCGACCTCAACCTAGGCATGTTCCGCGCCCCACCCGACAAGCTCCGTCAACTCGCACCGCAAGCTTCCTCTCTATTCGGCCGAGCGGCCTCCAACGCCCGATGGCTACCAACGCCTCAGCTCGCGGTCTTTGCGGGCAAAGCTCAATTCATCTACCTCGCTATCGCGCCCGCGCGCTTCTCCTTGCGTGAGTGGCACACCGTCCTCGCCACACGCCGTGGATGGGGAGGCCGCGTCCGCCTAACGCATTAGCTACGGCGCGACCTCGAATGGTGGCGATTTGTTCCCAATAAGAACAACGGCAGGTCCATCTACAAGCCTATCGAAACTGCCTACCTACACGCCGATGCCAAAGCCTATGGGTGGGGCGCAACGCTGAACGACGACCCCAACTACTAAGCCCGCGGTTTATGGTCCGAACCGGACCGACAACAAGACATCACGTGGAAAGAACTGCGAGCAGTTCGTCACGTTGTCGAGTCGTTCCTCCCCCGACTCACAGGGCGCCATGTCCTCCTACACGAAGACAACACCGCCGTGGTCGCTACCCTGACCAAGCTAACTACACGGTCACCCATAATGGTGATCGAACTGCGGCGCATGTGGTACATGCTCGACACTAACGAGATCCATATTCGTCCCCGCTACATCCGATCCGCGGCGAGTATCTCGGCAGATACTCTCAGCCGCGAACTAGACACCAAGCAAGGACTGGCAGCTCAACCCTCGCCTCTTCACCTACCTTCAAGCGCGGTGGGGGCGCCATTATATCGACCACTTCGCTTCCATGCTGAGCACACAGCTACCGCGCTTCAACGCTAGATGGCGCGACCCCCTGTTCGAGGACGCCGACTGCCTACGCCTTCCGGACGCGGCATGGCGCCGCGAAAACAACTGTTGCAGCCCTCCTTGGAAGGCTCTCCCAACCCTCGCAGCCAAACTGTGCTAGTTAGGCACAGCCGCCACCGTTGTGCCCCCATGCTCGCCCAACAAAACGTGGTACCAAGACCTCCGCCGCCTCGCATCCTGCACCTTGCATTTCCCGCCAGCGCGGGACCTTTTCTTCCCCGGCAGGCTCGGCAAGCCCGCGGGGGTCGGACCACCCGCCTGGCCGCCTAGAGCGTCGTGATTTTCGAGTACTTCACTCGACGCGGCGCTATAGGCCAATCCTGACGCGCCACTCACGGAACCTCTACCGACCCCCGCATGCTGCGCGACGTCCGGTACCGGGCACGCAGCGCTACCACCTCACCGCCAACCCTACTCAAGCCCCATGGTCTATTCTATGACTACACACTTTCGCACCCTCCTGGGCACCGATAAATTGGGCACCACGGCCATCGGCCTCCGAAGCGGCTCCCTCGCGCTTGCTACTTACGCGAACTACGACAACACCCTACGCCACTATGTCGCTTCCTGCGCCGAGGAAAGCCTTCCCCCCCTACATGCGACCCCCGCTACTATGGTTCGCTACACCGCTTGGCTCGGCCTACTCGGTACGGTGGCTGCTAGCTCCATGCAACTCTACTTTTTTGTAGTGAACAAGTACTTCCGCGACCACCAACTACAACCCATTGCCGTTGGGGACTAGCTGGCCGACGCGCGGCGCATCTTCGAAATGTCGCAAAAGCGCTTCGTCCCGGCCGACACGCGCCTTCCTTTACCTGCACCCGTCGCCCTCCAAATCTTGTTTGTCGCAGATAAACTCCGCGAGAACCAAACATGGTCACCATCTACACGCCCGCTACTTTTTCGTTTTCGTGTGATTTGCGTCGACTGTACCTTTTTCTGCCGCACGGAAATAGGCGTCCGCTGCCTCACGGGCGACCTCACCGTTGGCAGACCATCACAACAAATGTTGACAGCATTTAAATCCGACTAGACAGAGGAGCCCTTCAGGGAGTATGGAGACAGTGACTCTCTATTTCCCACTGCAGCGAGGAGCACTGCTTTGGAGCGCGGCTATGTGGGCTATCAAATATAGCATTATGGTGCCCATGTACTCATGGTGCACATGTGCGTAATGGTTTGCACATTGTTCGATTGGTCACCGCATTTTATGACTTTTGTTAATGTGGCGTTTCTGTTCGTCTTGTTTAATGTCTGTCATTACCGCGTCTGATGTACAGCTCCTGACTTGCTAAGAGGAAACAGAGGAGTAACTGAGCTCAGCCGCTGTGCGACTGCTTTGCAGGTTGAACTGATGGCGCAGCTAAGCAAGCGCAACCTGAGTACTCATGGAAACAAGTCTGAGCTGGTCACTCGCCTCATGGCGGCGCTGCAGACCCCTGCGGAGGTGGAGGTGGAGGAAGGTGGGTTGTCGCCCAGCGACTAAACTGAGTTAGGATTGGGTTGCTTCATGTCTTGGAACGGCCCCCAAGGCCCCACTCACTCCTCTAACTTCTCTCCCGTCAGACTTGGCCGCAGCGGCACTTCAGTTGGGGCGCAAGCTGGAATCACTGGACCGCAGTGTGTTCGAGCTGAGCACGCGCGTAGAGCAGCGTGAGTCCAGCCGTGCAGGTATCTGACAGGCAGCCATGGCGATGCTCAGCGAGCTGACGGAGATGCAAAAGCATGGGACACGTACCATGCGGAGTTTGTCCGTACGCAAGTCCAAAGGGGACCAACGCCGTGACACCCGCGACGAGCTCGTACTCGCCCGTACCAATTCCCGCCAACCCCCGGTTGGCGGATCTACTAGACTAATACTCCCAACAGCGTAAAACTTTCTGCGCCACCTGCTACAAACGCCCTCCCCCTACCGCCTTCTAGAGCATCTCACCTTCGGAAGCCTCAACTGAGTGGAAGGCCGCCGCAACACTTTCCACGTGGCTGGCTCTCGCGCTCCGCACGATCGACTCCGCGCTAGCACGCTTCAAGAGAACATCGCACAGCCTCCGGAAAGGGGCGGCGTCCGCCGCAAGCTGCATCGGCGCTAAGGCTAGGGATCAATGATATCATCCGAACTATGTCGACGTATTTCGTGGTGATACCGGAGACCCCGAATGCGATACATACCCGAAATCAAAGCGAAATGCAAATGAAAAATATCGGCGATACTATCGATCCCTAGCCTTAATTGGCACCCCCCTCCCCGTCGTCAAATACATGGGTAGCTGGGCCAAAAACAGCTCCGTGACCGAAGGCAAGTACATCGACCCAACCATGACCCCGTCACCTGCTGCTTGGCGCTTCTTCGGCTGGCTCGCCCCGTCCGCCCCTCAGCGCTAGTATTGGGTTGTGCAAGCCTTTGGATTTAGGTTACTGGCAAACGTGCCCTAGGGTAAATGGTCAGATTGATTTAAATCTAGAAGTTTGCATATCCAACTCTCATGTGTACGGAACAGTGACCCTAGCGGTTATTTTTGCCGTTAGCAACGGCGCGTCGCACCTGCAGGGCAACCACCTTGCCCTAGTAGTTAGACGCAACCAACGACCAAACGACTTCCCCGACGGTCATCTCTACGTAGCCCTCGCCTCTTGAGCCGGAACTCGCTACGAGCGTAGCACTCTTTGCTTTCACGCTCACTCAATCTAGGCTTCGCGCGAACCCACCCACCCAACCTTGTAGTCCTGCGCCAATCGTCCCCCATGTCCCGCTTGTGGGTGTCGTTTGGCAAGGTTGTAAGTAAACTGACATATTTGGCAAAACGTGCCCTAGGGTAAATGGTCAGATTGATTTAAATCTAGAGGTTTGCATATCTAACTCCCATGTGTACGGGACAGTGACCCTAGCGGTTATTGCTACCGTTAGTATCGGCGCGTCGCATCTCCAGGACAATTACGTTGTGCTAGAAGTTCGACGTAACCAACGACCAGATGACTTCTCCAACGGTAAGCTCTAGCTAGCCCTCACCTCATAAGCCGGAACTAGCTACGAGCCTAGCACTCTATGCTTTCGCGTTCAGCCAATCTAGGCTTCGATAACATCATAAATGGGGAGGACGCGTTTGATTAACTACCGCGAGACCTCGAGTGGTGGCGCACGGTCCCCACCCAAAACAACGGTCGCACTATCTACAAGCCAATCGAGACGGCCTACCTCCACGCCGACTCGAGAGACTACGGTTGGGGCGCCGTATTGTACGACGACCCCAATTTCCAAGCCCGCTGTTCTTGGACCTCTCAAGATTGCAACCAACACATCGCATGGAAGGAACTGCGCGTTGTTCGCCACGCAATCGAATCTTTCCTTCCCCATCTACGCGGGCGCAACGTCCTCCTACACGAGGACAACATTGCCGTGGTCGCGACACTCACCAAGCTAGCCTCCCAGTCCCCAATTATGATGTCATAGCTTAGACGACTATGGTACCTATTGGACTCCAACGACATCCACGTCCGTCCCCGCTACATCCGTTCATGAGCGACTATTTGGGCCGACACACTCAGCCGTGAACCATACACCGAGGATTGGCAGCTTAACCCGAAATCTTTTCGCTCCTTCAGTACCGGTGGGGCCCTCACTCAATCGACCGCTTCGCGTCTATGCTCATCACACAGCTACCACGCTTCAACGCGAGATGGCGCGACCCCCACCGCGAAGACGTCGATTGCCTACATATACCGGACGCAGCATGGCGCCGTGAAAACAACTACTGCTTGACCGCTCTCCGATCGCTCGCCGCTAAACTACGCCAGTCCGGCGCACCTGCAACCATAGTGCCCCCCTACTAGCCCAACAAGCCTTAGTACCAAGACCACCCGCCTGGAGCATCGTGGTCTTTCGGCTAACACCCCCGCGTGGCTCTACACACGGCACGGGGCCATAGGCCAATCCCTCCGCGCCGCGACCCTTTCCCCGGCCTAGCCCGTTCCGCTACGCCGGTGCACATCCACAACACGCTACCGCCTCACCACCGACACCACAGAGGCCCCTTGGTCTGCCTCTAAGGCTACCACTTTTCGAGCCCTGTTGGGCTCTGACCACTTTGGTACAACTGCCATTGGCCTACTCAGCGTCTCCCTCGCCCCGTTTACATACGCTAACTACTACAGCACCCTCCGCCGCTACTTTGCTTTCTACGCGGGGGAAGTCGTAACCCCTCCACATGCCACGTCCGCTACCATGGTCCGCTACACCTCGTGGCTCGGCCTTCTCGGCACTGTCGCCGCCAGTTCTATGCAACCCTACTGTTCGGCAGTCAACAAATACCTCCGAGACCACCAGCTGCCCCCCGTCGCCATTGGCGAGCTTTTAGCCGACGCTCGGCGCGGGATGGAAATACGACAACAACGCATTTGTCCCGTCTGACACCTGACTACCCCTCCCAGCCCCTATAGCCTTGGACATGTTGCGTGCCGTAGAATGCATGCGTGCTCACATGACGTGGACACCGGCTTCCCTACAATCCATCGAAATATTTTGGGCCTTACTCGCGGTATGCGTCAATTACACCTTTTTGCCGCGCAAAAACATGCGCCCGTTGCCTTAATGACGACCTCACGGTCGACATACCCTCTCAACAGATTTGTCTATTTGTACGATAATCTAAAGGAGACCAACGCCGCGACCCCCGTGACAAACTAGTATTGGCGGTCCCGATTTCCGGTAGCCCCTTGTTAGCGGACCTCCTCGACTACTACTTCAAGCAGCGTAAAACCTTCTGCGCGCCCTTCTATAAACACCCGCCCCCTCCCATTATATGGAGGTGCTCACCTTTAGAACCCTCCCCGGAGTGGACAGCCGCGGCTACATTTTCATCAGGGATGGCCACCGCCCTCCGCGCGATCATCACCACAGCGCCAACGGGCTTCAAGTGGACATCGCACAGCCTCCGGAAGGGAGCCGCCTCCGCGGCTAGTTGCATCGGCGCCCCCCTCCCTGCCATCAAATACATGGGTGGCTGGGCCGAAAACGGCTCGGTGACCGAAAGCAAGTACACGGACCCCACCGTGACCTTATCACCTGATGCTTGGCGTTTCTTTGGTTGGCTCACTCCGTCCGCCCATCAGCACTCAGATTAGGCTGTGCAAGGCTTTGGCTTTAGGTTACTTGCAAACGTGGCTGAGGGCAAATAATCAGATTGATTTAAATCTAGAGGTTTGCATATCCAACTCTCATGTGTACGGGACAGTGACCCTTGCGGTTATTGCTACCGTTAGTATCGGCGCGTCGCACCTCTAGGACAACTACCTTGCGCTGGCGGTTAGACGCAACCAACGACCAGATGACTTCCCCAACGGTCAGCTCTAGCTAGCCCTCGCCTCGTAAGCCGGAACTCGCTACGAGCCTAGGCACTCTCTTCTTTCGCGCTCAGCCAGTCTAGGCTTCGCGCGAACCCACCCACTCAACCCTATAATCCTGCGCCAATCGTCCCCCATGCCCCGCTTGTGGGTGTCGTTTGGGAAGATTGTAAGTAAGCTGAAATATTTGGCAAATATGCCCTAGGGTAAATGCTCAGATCGGGTAAATCTAGAGGTTTGCAACCCTACCCACCATGTGTACGGGACAGTGACCCTAGCGGTTAGTATTACCGTTATTAGCGACGCGTCACCCCTACGTCAAAACGATGTTGTACGGGCAGGGTGGTGCGACCAAATAAACAACCTTCACCAACGGACAGCTCTAGCTAGGCACTCGTTAGGAGCAACCCTTAAGTCGGTGCGCTCCCCGAGTACCAACACCCTCTCCTTTCGCGCTCAGCCCATCTAGGCCTCGCGCGAAACGAAGTCTTGACTCTCGTAGTCGAGCAAAGTGTCAGCACTCGTTCTCTTCGTTTTGATAAGCAACCGTGCGTCGCATGACACCTCCCCTTATGGTTCTTGTTACACCGCATTCCGATATGCAGCCCGTTGTTACCACGCGTCGTCACATCGCCGCGGACACTCTCTCTCACCTACGCGTAGCAAAACTAATCCAAACGGCATGCGAAGCTTTTGAACTCCGAGTTTCTGCGCAGATCAAGACGAATTCGTTCGACTTACTAACCCGGATTCACTTGCTCACGAGCTCATCCACACGTTTGGAGAACGGAGCATGCGGCAACCATTGCCCTCATCAGAGCGGGTCATCGCACCCACGCAGCGACGGAGGAGCCCGCCCGTTCTCGACTAGGCTTCCTCCACCTCACCAAGGGCGGATAAACGAGCTCGGATTAGGACCGAGTGTTCACCGAGCTCGCCCACAAGCGCTTTTGCCGCCCACGCCCTACTGCGGTCTCCGGTCCACTAGACGAGCTCCGCAAAGCGTTCGTCGACATCACCCTCGAAGTTAGCATGCATGCCGCCAACAAAGCAGCTGTTGGAGCAGCGTTCGCGAAGGCAATGCCATAAAGGACACCCGGACAAGACGCCAAGGCCAAGAAGGCCGTCGCCGAGAAGCGCAAGGCCGCAGCAACAGCACGAGTTGCAACAACGGCGGCCGGAACTAAGCAAGGCGACGGGACGAAGCCACCCACGAAGAAGTGATGGTGTGATCCGCCGCGCCGATTCGTGCTCCCCGTCATCCTACTACATGCGTCACCGCGTGCGGCTAAGATGGCGGGATTGGAAACATATCGGCGCGAGCGGTCAAGTCGTGAATTGGATCCGCCATGGCGTGCGGGTCAAGTTCAAAAACGGCCTACGTCCCTAGCCTTTCAACCACGGAGTCTCCATGACGGACGCCACCCAACCGCAGCTAGATTTACTTGCTACGGAGCTGCCACGCTTCGAAGCGTGCGGAGCCTGGGAGCGCGCGCACAACACCCGCTATGTCTCCCGCATGTTCCTAGTCCCCAAGCCCGGCGTCAAAAGGTGGCGTTTGATTATCGACCTACGCGAACTCAACAGCTAGTGTGCAGAAATCAACCTCTCGTGCAAAATCCTAAAACACCTCCGCCACGTGTCCCGCCCGAGCGACTACTTCGTCTCCCTCGACCTAGCGGACGGCTACTACACACTCGGCATCCGGGAGGAGGACCGTGACTTCTTCACGGTAAACTACACGGGCGAGTTATGGCGCCTCGCGTGCCTCCCGATGGACTGGTCCGGGTCTACCTATTACTTATGCAAGCTCACGCAGACGTTCACCAACTACCTTCGGCGGTCAACAACGCCCCCGACCGCCAATACGGCGACACCCCACAAGCCATCCAGAAGATTCTTGCGCAACATCCGCTGGCGCGGGATTCGACTACTACCATACATGGACGTCTTCATGCTCATGGCCTACTCGCGTGAGGGAGCGCTACTCCTACGCGACCGCGTCGAGGCACTACTACACCGGCTCGGACTCCAACGCAACCCAAAGAAGGGCATGTGGGAGCCCACACAAGTAAAAGACCATCCGGCCTTACGATCGACCTCCAACACGGCGAGTATCGAGCCCCCGTCCAAACTACAAGCCCTCTCCAAATAGGCTTCACTGCTACTCGGCCGCGCAGCGAGCACCGCCCGTTAGCTACCCGCAAGAAAGCTAGTAGCGTTCGCATGACAATCGCAGTTTCTCTACCTCGCCATTGCTCATGCACGTCTCTTTCGCGAACTCCACTATGAACCGAGTACGCGACATGGATGGGGCGGACGAGTCCGGATGACACACCAACTCCAGCGAGACCTCGAATGGTGGCGGACAATGCCCGACCACCACAACGGACGCTCAAGCTACAAACCCATCGAGACGGCGTACCTCCATCCGACTCTAGAGGGTACGGATGGGGAGCCGTTATAAAAGACAACCCTGCTTATCAGGCGCGCGGTTTCTAGTACGACGACGACCGACACCAACACATCACATGGAAGAAGCTACGAGCCGTGCGACTCGCGATCGAGTCTTTTCTACCTCAGCTACGGGGACGCAAAGTCATACTACACGAGGACAACACCGCCGTCGTGGCGACATTGTCCAAACTAGCCACTCGCTCCCCCGTCATGATGACCGAATTAAGGAGGCTCTGGCACTTGCTCAACGACATCAGCATCCAACCAAGGTACATTCGCTCGGCAGGGAACATGTGGGCCGACAACCTCAACCGGGAGCTCGACCGCGACGACTGGCAACTAAACACTAGGATTTTCAGCTATCTACGAGCAGATTGGGGGCCACACTCTATGGACCGCTTCGCACGTTACGGACTCCTAGCCCTATCGTCGCGGACCTACGCTCCATCACATGCCACCCACCAGTACACCCGTGACCAGCCCGCTACAAGCTCCGCGAACCTGCCGCGGAGGCGTCGTGGACGTCTGCCATGACTGCCTTGCTCCGCAAGCTGGTAGGAACCGACCACGTCGGGACCACAGCGCTCAGCCTGTTGAATAGCTCACTCGCACCGACAACCTACGCGAGCTACGACGGTATGCGCCAGTTCGCCGCGTTCTGCCACGAGTAGGGCACTCACCCCTTGCAAGCGACTACGCAATCAATCGTCCGCTACACAACATGGCTAGGACTACATGGCACCGTCACCGTAGCCTTACTGCAGCAATACCACTCGGCAATTAACAAGTTCATCCGCGACCACTGTCATATCCTAGCCATTTACCTAGTGCTAGTATCTGACATTATTTATCCCTCTAAATGGTACCTGTATCTTAGCGATATTCAGTGACTATTTTATTGTCATCACGGCAGTACAACTGTATCGCCGTATTTTCCCTTGACAATATAGAGTTACTAGCAGTATCTCTTCTAGATAGTTCTTTTCTAGATAGTTCCAAGAGCTTGTGCGATAAGGTTAGATAGACGGTACAGATAATCTCAAATATTTTTTATCACTAGTAATAGTTTGGTTTAGTTAGCAGACAGCACAAGCTACATGTTCTAAGGTTGTTTCTAGAACACCTGAGGTGTGGATATTTAAGACGGGGACTTACTAGTAGAGAGGGAGAGACCGGTACAGACGAGATTTACGCCACACCCAGATTGTAAGAAACCCTGTTCCTAAGACAATCTTATTAATTCTCTCTACGCTCTATAATTAGATCAAGAGATTAGGTTCTATTATTAGTCTAAGGTTGCCAACTTAGCCTAACCAAAGTAGCACCTCACAACCACCAACAGCAGCCGATTGCCGTCGGCGAGCTCCTAACGGACGCACGCCGCGGACTCGAAATGCAGCAAGAACGTCTACTAGCCGCGGACTCATGCCTGCCGTTACCAGCCCCCCTAGCAGTCGCTCTACTCGATGCCGAGGCCCAAATCCGCAGACACCTAACGTGGACGCCACCATCCCGTCACCTCATCGCTAGATTCCGGGCACTACTGGCGGTGTGTACCAACTACGCGTTTTTGTAGAGAGCGGAATCTGTTGTCCGTTGTCCAATAACCAAGGGCCTAACAGTCGACCGACCATCCGGACAAATTTGGCTGATTATCCGTAAAGCCAAAGGCGACCAACGACGCAACGCGGCCGACAAACCCATCCTAGCTATGCCGATCACCGCCAACCCGCCTCCTAGAATAGTATTGCACTCAGCGTGTCGCCTACCGCGCAAAATTTTACAGCAGCCCCCCGCCAGCCGCACTATGGAGCTTAGCACCTTATGAGAGTTCGGGCGACTCGCAAGCAGTTGCAACTCTCTCCGCCTGGCTCCTCGACGCGTACATCGCCATCGGTGCATCGCCACCAAAAGGCTTCAAATGGACATGGACTCCGAAAAGGTGCCGCCTCCGCTACTAGCCGCATCGGGACCCCACTCCACGTCGTCAAATACATGGGTGGATGGGCCAAGAACATTTCCGTGACTGAAGGAAAATACATCGACCCCACCATGACCCCTTGTTCAGCGTTGTGGTAGTACTTCGGGTGGCTCGTCCCATCCAAACCGCTTCATTAGGACTAGGCTGCGCAAGCCTTCGGCTTTTTAAAGTATTGGCAAAACGTGCCCTCGGGTAAATAGTCTGACTGGTTTAAAGAGGTTTGCAAAACTTCCTTACATATGTGACATGACGCACACCTTAGCGGTAAAGCGTTACAATAAAAGCGGCGCGTCTTACCGAGTCCTCGAGATAACCCTCGATGAACGAGGAAACGCCTCGCGCACCGCCCCAAGCCCTGCCTCTAGTAACACTAGCTAGCGACAACCCTTAAGCCGGTGCAACCCCCAAGCACTAGCACTCTCTGCTTTGCGCTCGCCCATCTCGCATCTTTGGCAAAACGTGCCCTCGGGTTAATGTATCCATAGGTATACGAGTACATATATTGTTGACGAACGACCTAATGATGGGGCGACCCGTAGTCCCGTATTGTGTGCGCGAATAAACAACAAAATGATAAACCAGCGCAATGGGAGGTGCCCGTGAGACACTTAGTGTGCCGACATGTGTGTGCGCAGTAGGGACGGTGTGATGGTTACGTGACACACTGCTGCTTGTATCTTGTTTATCTGTACTAGGTCAACTAGACGTATTCACAGATAACGTTCACAACCATGAACGTACATGAACTGATAATGATGCGCTATAATAGCCCCTCTAGACAATTGGCAGTAATGCAAGCAAACTAGTCTCCACTCGGCGCCGCTCCCATGCAACGCATGAAGACCATCGTATGCTTCGGCTCCGGTAGTGCCTTCGTCACGCCATCTACCAGCATGTCCATTTTGCCCACTTACACAATCGCGACTGTCTTTTCATCCACTAGTTCCCGAATGTAGTGGTGCTTGATGTCGATGTGCTTTGTCATGTTTGAGGCCATGGGGTTGTTAGCAAGCTTGACCGCTCCCTCGTTGTCCTCACAAACTGTTGTTTCACTATACTTGCGTTGGTGGACATCATGCGTCAATTGCCGATAGTGTACCGCGCTTTGCCCCGCGTGACTCACGGCGACATACTCTGCCTCTTTGGTAGATAAGGCCACCACTTCTTGCTGTTTGGAAGTCTACTTGACCACTCCTCCATTAAACATGACCACCTCCTCATATTGTAATCATCTCGTGGTCGTGTCAGCCGCCTAATCTGAGTATGAGAACACCTTGATGTCGTCTGCTTTACCTTGTGACGGGCAGCCATAGATGATGCCCATGGGTCTCGTCCCATTCATGTAGCGCAATAGACGCTTGAGTTGCTTCATGTGCTGCCGCGTGGAAGCATTGTGTCGCCTGTTGATGACGTTGATCGCAAACGCAATGTCAAGTTTGGTACACATGCATAGGAAGTTCACATGTCCGAGGATAGCACGAAAGGTCTCGTGTTCCGATGGCGTCAAGGCCACCTTGTTCTGGTCGGACGCGACCTCTCCGTCCCGATAGTGTGTAGGGGCCATCGGCACCTTCGAAGGCGTGCTATCATGTATGCCGTACTTTTCGAGAATCTCTTTGGTGTATTGCTCGTGGGAAAGACTGATGGTCTCTGCCTCTCCGTTTCCGACAATGTCTATCCCGAGGATGAACTCGGCTTCACCAAAGTCCGTCATGCAGAGCTGTTCCCCAATAGCCCGCTTCGCCGACTCAATCCACTAAAGTGAGTCTGAGATGATGAGAATGTCGGCCACACATATCAGCACAATGCATATCCCATGCATTGGGTGGCTTATCGTGTAGAGACTAGTGTCAAATGTCGCTCGCTTGAGTCCGGGTGAGGAGAGGGTCTGGTGGAAGAGCGTGTACCATTCACGCGAGGCTCGTTTCAGCCCATAGATGCTCTTGAGTAGGCGCATGATTTGAGGTGTTCCATCCTCTACCCCTTTTGGTTGGCGCATGTAGATCTCCTCTTGGAGATTTGCGTTGAGAAACGCGGTATCAATGTCTGCTGAGTGCATATGTATCTTCCGCTTGGCACCGATGGCCAATACTGTACGCATGGTGCTAAGCTTGACGACTGGAGAGAACGTCTCCGAGTAGTTGACTCATACTCGTTGACTGAAGCCTTGAGCAAGCAGTTATGCCTTGAAGCGGTCGATTGATCCATAAACTTTTGCCTTGACCTTGAAGACCCACTTATTGCCAATGGCGATGCGTCCGAGTGGCAGAATCTCCATGCGGAAGTACCCTTGCTGCGGAGGGACGCAAGGTCAATGCAAATTGCCTTGCGCCATGTTGTAGCATACTTCCCGCTCAAGGCGTGCTTGATGTAAACTGGCACGGGAATATGCGCCGCCGGAGGGTACGTCGCAGGTTCCTCACTTAGGGCAGGTTTCCCCTTTGTGCCTTCGCATTGTGCCTTAATGCGAGGTGGTCGCGGATACGTGGCATGCATGACGTGGTCAGTGGCATGACCGGTTTTAACGTCCTCCGGAGTGTCTTCCATGACTGCAAATGGGTTGTTGGTCGGAACAGTGAATTGTGTGGTGTCAACACACGAGAGACTGGCACTGGTGCCCTCTCCCCCCCCCCCCCCCCCCCCCCCCCCCCCCCCCCACCCCAAGGCTCGAGACAACTATGTGGAGATTCAACGAAGGTGACATGGATGGTGCAATTGAGTTTCCCCCTAGTGAGGTTGAGAAGCCATTGACCCGGGCCATCATCGCAATACCCGATGAACATGCAGAGGAGTGCTTTGGGGGATAGTTTCTCCTTGTAGCGATCCTCCAAGCGGAGGTAGGCAGTGCAGCCGAAAACCTTAACATGAGTGAGGTCAGTGGGGACACCATGGAGAATGGTGTATGGAACACCGCCCGAACATGCAGATGCAGCGAGCGAGGGTAGGCGATTGCGGAGGTAGACAATCGTACGGATGGCAAGATCCCAATACTTAATGGGGCATTTGGCGTGCTCAACCACGGCGGTGGCGGAGTCCGCGAGGGTGGCCCTCTGTCATTCCATTTTTGGCGAGTTGGTTATGAATGTACGGGGCCGTAAATTGGGCTGTGTATCCCAAGGAAGAGACCATGGTGCGGCAAGCAACATCAAGGTAGTTTGGATCACAATCGAACTTGATGGTGGGCCTGAAAGCACAAGCATGGTGCAGGCGAGAGTACAAGTTCCGGATGTCCGTGAGAACGGAAGAAACGTTAGAAGCAACAACTATCGTGGATGGGAGTGCAAGGAGCCAAATGTAGATGGGAAAGTGATCAATTACACCGAGTAGGTATTTGGATCCCCCCGGCCCGGTCTCCTTGAGTGGGCCGAAGATGTCAAAGTTGCATGCATGAAAGCAAGCTGTGGCTTTAGTGCCATGCTGATAGGTGACGAGGGCATGGTGTAACTTGGCTAAAGTGCACGGCTCACACGACAATAGGGGAACATTACTGTCGTACTTCGCTCGAGTAATGTCGGCACTCCGAAGGGCTAAAGTCATTATGTCTCTGCCATAGTGAACAAGGCGTTGA
This sequence comes from Tetraselmis chui, assembly GCA_026401115.1. NCBI lineage: Eukaryota > Viridiplantae > Chlorophyta > Chlorodendrophyceae > Chlorodendrales > Chlorodendraceae > Tetraselmis > Tetraselmis chui. Next base: position 272,413 of record JAPMLY010000116.1, read on the forward strand.
TGCCACAAAGTTGTGTTAGTAGACGTGGGGCCAACATGGTTTGTAAGCGAGGAGGGAAGTGAACTCACCGGGAATGGTATGTAGATGAGACAAATCGTTGTACATGACGAGGATGAAGCTGCCATGTGCTTCACTAGTGGTGGGTTGTCCGACGGCATGGTAGTGGAAGCAAATGGTGTGTCCTCTCCTCAGATGCTTTTGAGAGATGATGCTAGGGACGCCGCGTTTGGACATCCCGGTAGCATGGGTGGCCCGGATGAGAAGCTCGCGTGAGTGGCCATCTTGGTCGGCGAGGTGGAGCTCAACGATGTCATACCCATGAATGTTAACGTCGATACCTTTAACGTGGATGGGATGCGAAGTCTGGTGTAGCTGCCCGCGATGAAGGCCAAACGGTGGGCTTCCAAGCTGATGTTAGCACCCGCGTCGACAAAGTGAAGTTCAGTCGGCGCGGCTGTCAATGAAGCGCTGTAGGCCGCGGGTGAACCCGCGAGAGACTCCATGCCGGGGGAGGAGTGGCGAGAGGTGTAGTCGGTTGAAGGGCCACCATAGTCGGAGTGGAGGGCATCCGAGTAATGTGCATGGAAGTCGTTAATGTGCATGGAAGAGCACGGAGGTCCGAGAGTTCATTGGACGGGGTAAGGGATGGGAACCCAGGATTGGAGAACGGCATGCGGGGTGTGTCAATAAGGATCGACTGAAGAACCCGGATGACGCCCGGGATTTGTGGATGAGTGTCCATGACGGCATGTGAAGCATAGGAAATGCCGGGAAGGGGGCCACAAGGCCTCCATAATTGGGGGTAGACAAAGAGGAGATGACGATGGAAAGCCAATGACCAAGGGGATGGTGGTTGCCACGACGAAGGAGCTGTCCATGAGCGGCAGCGAGGTTGCGACGTGTAAGGGGCCAATCAGCCCGTGCTTGCATTGGGGCTAAGGCTTTGTCGACGGCCTGCTCATCACACAAGGGTATCTCAACGCCATTGATGAAGAGGCCAAGCGATGATAATGATGATGGCGGAGCGTAATGCATTATCGCCCCAGTCGATAGGGAACCCTTGAGCGATGTGCGAGGCGGGGGCGGGAAACTCAAGCGGATGCCGTGGATGAGAGGGCGAAGGTGGTCCCCGGGCAAGCAAGTAACGTAAGCATCACCGGCCGAAAAGGGGGGTCCGTGTGAGGTGCTACTTTGGTTAGACTAAGTTGACAACCTTAGACTAATAATAGAACCTAATCTCTTGATCTAATTATACAACGTAGAGAGAATTAGTAAGATTGTATTAGGAACATGGTTTCTTACAATCAGGGTGTGGCGTAAATCTCGTCTGTACCGGTCTCTCCCTCTCTACTAGTAAGTCCCCGTCTTAAATATCCACACCTCAGGTGTTCTAGAAACAACCTTAGAACATGTAGCTTGTGCTGTCTGCTAACTAAACCAAACTATTACTAGTGATAAAAAATATTTGAGATTATCTGTACCGTCTATCTAACCTTATCGCACAAGCTCTTGGAACTATCTAGAAAAGAACTATCTAGAAGAGATACTGCTAGAAACTCTGTACTATCGAGGGAAAATACGGCGATACAGTTGTACTGCCGTGATGACAATAAAATAAGAGTCACTGAACATCGCTAAGATACATGTACCATTTAGAGGAATAAATAATGTCAGATACTAGCATTTAGCTAAATGGCTAGGATATGACACTCTCCCCTCCTTAAGCACTAGCGTCCTCGCTGTGCAGTACTCATGGTCTTGGCTTCTTGGGGGTTCTTGCAGGCCAGCGATTGCGAAATCTGACTGACAAAGTTGATGGGTGAAAACAGAATGATTACACACTCTACACGACGATGAAGGTCTGTCAACTTCAGCACTGTCTCATCCTTGTCTATCACAGGACACCGTCCGCGTCCCAATCATGCCACGCGCCCACCACGTGGTGAGCACACGCCAACCACTATTCTGAGCCCTTAGATCATATCTAACGCTCAGCAACCTGTCACTATCAGCACCCTTATCTATTGCATTGCTGAATGCCTTATCATCTAGATATGCTGAGTCACAGGTGTCCTATCACCGCAACACTCGTACTGGATATCAATATTGCTGAGTAGCAACTTGATTACCATATCAAACAATGTTGTTCAACACTGACAAAGTCAGGAGTGCCAGAAAATTCTCGATAAACATCCGTTCGAAGAAATTCGGACAATATGCTTAAGTGGTTGACTCCTCGCATGGGTTCCCAAGTGTCCTCGCTAGGTACGTTGAACGGTGCTGCCCAGCGGACCTTAAACAAAAGTCCCGTGCCGTTGGAGTTAAAAGCCACGTCGAGTATTTGGTCGACTTCAAATCGCTTCTCATCGTGCACACTCGGAATTGGCTGCGCACTGTTGGCCTGTTCTGTTTCTGAATTCCATTTCTCCAGTAGACTGGCGTGTACAACATCGTGAATCCGTACTCCAGGGGGTAGCTTAAGCCGAAATGCAACCGGGGAAACTTCCTCCGTAATGAGAAACGGTCCAATGTAGCGGTCGCGTAGTTTAGAACATGGCTGTTGTACAAACCGTACATTTGTCGCCTTGAGCTTAACTTTGTCACCAATTGTAAAAGGTACTGGTTACCGGTGCCGATTTGCAGAATCTTGCATGTGTGCCTGGGCTGCTTTGACGCAGTCGTGGGCAAATCTGTGGATCTCGACCAGAATCTTCACTTGCTCCGGTAAAGTACGGCTAGGCTCGTTATCTTGAAATGTAGCCGTCGTTGGAGATGTCGGCTCGAATCCCAGCGTCGCCTTAAATGGAGACATAGTCGTTGACGTAGAAACCGCTGCGTTGATCGCAAACTCCACGTTGGTAAGGTGTTGAACCCAGTCGTCGTGCAAGGGATGCACATAGCATCGTATGACTTGCTCCCATGTTTGGTTTACTCGTTCAGTTTGGCCATCTGTCTGGGGATGATAGCTCGTACAAATATTAAGCTTGGTGCCAACAGCCCTAAATAGGGTTTGCCAGAAGTCGCTCATAAACCGGGGATCTCGATCGGATATTAAGTTCCGTGGCAAGCCAAAATGCCGAAAAACAGCGCGGTGCATAACTTTTGCTAATTGTTCCGATGTAATCGTTTTCGTAATTGGCTCGACAATCGTCCGTTTCGTAAGCATACAGACGAATACCACCACAACATCATACCCATCGCACTCAAGAAGGTCCGTTATCAGGTCAAGCCAGACGTGCTCAAAGGGCCTAGTCGGTACCTCGCGCGATTGAAGGAGTCCATAAGGCTTGTGTCGCGCTGCCTTGTTGCGTTGACATGTAACACAGCTGCGTACATAGTGTTGTACTGTCCGCTTCGTGTTAGGCCACCAAAACGTCCGGGTCACTGCTGCCAATAGTCGAATAATACCAAGATGTCCCGCGGTCGGTGCGTCGTGTAGTTCGTACAGTACTCTTGATCGCAATGTAGAGACGTTCGGCACATACTGTCTTGTCCCGTAGGCGTTCAAGAGTCCATTCGATTGACGTACCAGCCAGGTAGGCAGAGATTTCCGGGTAAGCATGTATTTATCCGAGTCATAAGCGTTTTTGATTTCCGCATGAAGTTTAGAGTCATTATGTAACCGGGATTCCAGGGAAAAATTCTGCGCGTGTAACTCGCATTCTGCTTCGTCGTTGGTCCAATCGCGTAACAGTAATGAGTCCTCATGTCATGTCGGCGAGACAGAGCGTCTGCATGGTTGACTGCTCCCTTCTTGTACACGATGTCCATCTGTCGCTGATAAGGTGCTAAAACTTGAAGCCATTGCTCCTGTCGAGTAGACAAATCGTGCTGCCGAAAGAAGTGTGGCAACGTGTCGTGGTCCGTAATTACTGTAAATTCCGCCGCTCCATCTAAGTAGCAACGGAATTTCAGTAGAGCGTCGCGAACTACCAGTAGCTCTTGTTCGTGGACAAGGTAGTGTACCTCATGCTTGTTCATCTTTCGAGCATGGTACGCAACATGTTGTAATCTAATACCTTGGTCTTGTAACCGCACAGCTCATACTGCAAATCCAGAAATATGTGTACAGTGTGTACCTTGCATTATGAGAAGTGTCATGAATTACCAGGACTAGTGCACGTACCATTGCGCCTTTAATTTGCTCGAATGCTGACTCGGCTTGAGGGGTCCAGCGAAATTCCGGTGTCTTATTGGTCATATCCGTTAATGGGGTTGCTAGGGTTGCGAATTGGTTGATAAACCTCCGGTAATAACCATCAAGTCCCAAAAATCCACGTACTTCTGTCACAGATTTCGGCCGGGGCCAATTCCGTATTGCCTCCACCTTGTCGGGGTCCATTCGGATCTGTCCAGCTTCCACCACATGCCCAAGGAAATTGACGCTCGATCGTCCGAAGTAACACTTAGAGAGTTTGATATGCAACTGGTGTCGCTGCATCTCTCGTAACAAGAGTCGAATATGCTCGAGGTGTTCGTCGGCCGCCTTACTGTAGATCAGCACGCCGTCCAAATATACCACGCAAAATTTGCTAAGATACGGGGCCAAAACTCGATTCATCATCGCTTGGAATCCAGCTGGGGCGGTACAAAGTCCAAAGGGTAGAACGCAATACTCGAACAATCCGTAATGAGTTCGGAATGCTGTCTTATGTATGTCGCGCTCCTTAACTCGAACTTGATGATAGCCTTTATACATGTCCAACGTGCTGAAATAATGAGCCCCATATAGCGAGTCGAGTAATTCATCAATCCGGGGTAACGGTGTTCGGTCTTTCCTCGTAAGGTCATTGAGTTTCCGATAGTCTACGCACATACGCATGGTACCATCCTTCTTGCGTACAAATAAAAACGGGGCACCGTACGGAGATTTAGACGGACGAGTCCAGCCTTTTGCGAGTAAGTCTTGTAACTGTACCTGAACCTCCCGGAGTTCTGCTGGTGACATACGGCACGTTCGCTCCTTAGGTGGTTCATCGCAATCCAAATTAATTTCAAAGTCGCACTCGCGAGTTGGCGGTAGACCGTCAAGCTCCTTGATGATGTCCGTAAACTCATTCAGGGAATCTCGTAACGAAGTCGTCCACTCAGGTTGTTGATCAATATTGATGTTGTCGACCGCGTCTTGTACTTCTCGTAGTCCAATCACGAAGAGGTCTGCTGGTTGTTGCCTAAGCAGCTTTGCCATCGCATCCGCCTCCAAGTGATGTACTCCCACAGGTACGGTGTACTCGTCGCCATACACCATAGCTTCGCCAGTTTTACGGTCGCGAATCGTTTTAGTAGACCAATCTATATCCGGGTTGACGGCTTGTAACCAAGGTTGACCGAGGATGATGTCGAATTTATCCCGTCTTGTCATACTTGCGTCCAAACGTATATCAAGGGTCCCTATTGTAAGCACTTCATTCCGTAGTCGCTGGCGAGTCGTAGTTGTACTACCATCTGCCAATTTTATCCGGTATTTCTCTCCAAAAACCGTCGGAATGTGATGCTCTCGTACCCACTCAGCCTTGCAGAAAATTTCCGAAGCGCCAGAGTCAACCAAAATACGGCATCGATGTCCGCGCAAGGTGCCTCCCAACACAAAGAGACTTGTTCTAGACTGGGTTGTGGATACATGCAGCGTCGTAGGAACACTGTCTTCTAGTCGGACGTTCTTGTTCATCCACCCGTCGATCGGTTTCCCAAAAGTCTCGTAACGAAGAGGGAACTGCTGATCTCCACGAACTAGATAACCCGTACGCCGTGCCGAAATTAATTCCTTCCAAGTAGCCCATACTGCCCGAGAAGTTGACGTAGCGTCCGCTATCGATCCGGGTCGAACGCGAGCGATATACACGTAGCGCTTATTCTGTCCGGAAGACTCCGTCCCTAAAAGGCGTAAATTTGTTTCGCTCACCTTAAATCCAGTTTCTTACAATTTGGGCGTGGCGTAAATCTGGTCTGTACCGGTCTCTCCCGCTCTACCAGTAAGTCCCCGTCTTAAATATCCACACCTCGGGTGTTCTAGAAACAGCCTTAGAATATGTAGCTTGTGTTGTTTGCTAACTAAACCAAACTATTACTAGTGATACAAATTGTTTGAGATTATCTGTACCGTCTATCTAACCTTATCGCACAAGCTCTTGGAACTATCAAGAAAAGAACTATGTCGTAGATTGGTACATATGTGGTATGTGGCCACATATGTCAACTATGCTTTTTCGGTGAGCCGGTAAAGCGCACGCCTAATACGCGATAGGTCGCGGGTTCGATACCCGGTGAGGTCGATCATTGTATGTAGGCGTGTCACGGTCCGAGAAGAACCCCCACCTTCCACATTGGTTTCGGAGCAAACAGGACAGGTATAGAAGCCGAGTACACGTAAACAAGCTGTCGTCCTTGAGGTAGTGTAACGTTAACAGGTTCACCACTCAACAGCGTCAAATCATCCGATGTCAAAACAAGACCGGTCTCCTCGTGTAACTCGCGAATAGCAGCGTCGACAAGCTCTTCATTAGGTAAGACAGAGCCAGCTGGGAACCAAGTTTTACCAGAACGAGGCTCACGCTGAAACACCAACTTCAAGTCCGACGGTTTAGTTCCTCCGACGTGAATTACTAAAACCACGTAATGTCCAGCTCCAAGAGAAGCCATCTCAACTCAATTAAACAACGTCGAGCAGATCAACGAGCAACGAAAGCGTGCGTCGACCAAAGAGCTCCGAAACCAGTGTGGCGGGTAGCCTCTGAAAGCTAAACGCTAGCACAAATCTGTTCTAGTCTGTCTAGTTCTGTTGTTGCAAGATGGCAAATGATGTTGTCGAGAGGCAATTGATGAGAGATGTTTCACTGCTGTATTTAGGCAGTAGATGTTGTAAGTGAACAAAGGAATTGTTAAATGGTTCTGTCACCTCCCTCTACTGCACTGGGCTTAAATAGGTTTCAGCCCAGACTAGTTACGCCTGCAAGCTTCGCTTACGTGTTAGGCGTTAGTGCTGCTCAACCGTCGTCATCTGTCCTCGAGACACGGCCTGCCTAGCATTGGGTCTCACGACGCGGCTCCTTCTGCATTGAAGAGCTCGTTCTGGCGCGTCATCTGGCTGGTTAGATTAATTATGCATATCTGTACGTACCGGGAGGTACTGGTCGTACTGTAGCATCAGCACCATTACAATATTGCAGTAGCGACGTACCCACGAGTATACGTCCGTCCTGTGGAAAAGCACGAATTGGAATCCGTAACGAGTACCTGTACAATGTCCTGCAATGTACTGTTGCAGGACTGTACTCGTCACACTCGTACCCTCCCCCTCTTGACAGTTCAATGAGGCCGCCGCGAGGCAGACCTCCGTGGTTCTTGGCTCCTTTACTGAAGCACTTACTGGGACTCAGGAATGCGCGCTGGGAAAGCGTGCATGAAGTCAATGTACGCCTGAGTCTTGGCGAACTTGCGCCATTGGGGCGTCTCCAAGAATTCTTGTAACGCAATTGTTCGATGCACCTCGTTCAAACGGTGCCAGACAGGTGGAATGTCGTCATCACTGAAGTGCGTCATGAAGAGCAAATATTTGCCTCGTCGCCCAGGTAGCGACTTGATGCACACAGCAGAGATGTGCGACACGTCAAACTCCTCATCGTCTCCTTCAGGTACAGTTACTGGGACAGCTGGTCGTAGCGGAGCAGTAGAGCAGGGTCGTAAGTTGTTAACATGGAACACAGGATGTAAGCGTACTGTCGCTGGTAGTTTCAATCTGTAACTGTGTTTTCCAATCTGCTCCTCCACTGAAAAAGGGCCGAGCTGTCTGTCTCTGAGTTTCCTGTTCGGTTGTCCTCGCAGAAAAAGATTTGCTGTGACGACTGACACCTTGTCTCCCTTAGCGAAGTGTGGCGCCGTAGACGGTTATGTGCTCGCCTGCATCTCGTCCTTATGTAGCTGTAACACATAGCGTACCAGGTTGTGCACTTCCTGTAACAATCTTAACCGTTCTGTTGCGTCTTGCGAAATTGGAATCGACGGTCGCATGCTGAAGAGCAGGTCAGGAGGCTCCTCAGGAGAAAAACCAAAGTTAGCCTCGAACGGTGTGTGCTCAATTCCGAGTGCACGCGAAGCGTTGTACGCAAACTCCACTTGCGGTAAAAGTGTCGACCAGTCAGAGCCATCATAGCAACAGAAGCAACGAAGAAGCTGCTGAAACGTGCTGTTCACGCGCTCTGTCAATCCGTCTGTTTCTGGGTGTCGGCTGGAAGACATGTTCAGACGCGTTCCAAGGCGTCTCCATAGTGTCTGCCAGAAAGCGCTGACAAATTTTGGGTCGCGGTCGCTGATTAGCACACGGGGAAGTCCATGTAAGCGGTAGACTCCCTGTAAAAACAAAGTTGCAGTTTCTTCGGCAGTAATCGACTCTGTACATGGCAGAAAATGGGCCATTCGAGTTAGATGGTCTACCACAATCAGCACACTGTTAAAGCCGTTGCTCTCAGGCAAGTGTGTCAGGTAGTCAAGACCAACTGTGTGCCACGGTCTGGGTGGAACAGGTAATGGGTAAAGAGTCGCAGCCATCTGCGGTCGAATCTTCGCTCGTCGGCACACGACGCAGCGTTCACAAAAATCTTTCACGTCTTGGCGGATTCGTTTCCACCAGAATCTGTCGAGTGCTTTAGCAAGAGTGCTAGCAACTCCTCTGTGACCAGCTGACGAACTTTCGTGCAGCTCTGTGATCAATCTCAGTCGGAGCTCAGAGTTCTGTGGAATACAGAGGCGATTGAGACGCCAAAAGTACCCATCTCTGGCTTCTATCCGGCTGTCTCTTGTCCACTCACCATCGTCCCCATAAAACGAATCTTGTGAGAACCCCTCGCGAATGAGATCAGCGAACTCAGGGCTCAGCTGCAACGCTTCAACAGTCAGTGAATTTAACTGTGCGTCTTCAAACAGCAGCTGGGACTTCCGTCGTAATTCTCGATCTGACGGAACCTCGCCATCCCAAAATAAGGGTACTGTGGCCTGAGGTACGAAGTCTGGACGCCGGCTTAACGGGTCGGCTTCGTTCAGAGCTCCCTTGCGATATGCAAGTGTCATCGAGCCCACAAACGGTTGCAAATCCCGCAGGTATCTTGCTTGCCGCTTGTTCAGCCTGTTGTTCGGTTGCCTGAGCAGATGTCGCAGTGTGTCGTGGTCTGTTACGACAAGGAACTTAGAACAGCCTTCAAGATAGCACCTCCAATGCTTGACAGCTTCGCATACGGCCAAAGCTTCTAAGTCGTACGCAGAGTAAGTGTTACCACGCTCAGCTGGATTCAGCTTACGCGCCCAGTAAGAGACTGGTTGAAGACCGCCTCCTTGGTCTTGCAACATGACTGCTGCAATCCCCACTGTTGATGCATCTGTAGCCACGGTGAACGTCGCGTCCGAGCCGACCTCCGGAAGGATCAGGCATGGCGCGGAAATGAGCCGTAACTTGAGAGTCTCGAAGGCTTCCAAACAGGCAGGCGTCAGCGTAACCTTCTGTGGCTGGGACTTCCGCAGTAAGTCCGTCAATGGAGCCGTAAGGTCGCTAAAATGGTGTATAAATCTCGCATAGAAGTTGCAGAACTGTACGAAACTGCGAACCTCCTTCTGCGTCTTGGGCACTGGCCAGTCTGCAACGGCCTCGACTTTCTTTGTGGAAACCGAAATTTTCCCGGCTGACACAGTGTAGCCCAGATACTCCATTTCTTGCAATCCGAAGAAGCATTTCTTAAGGCGTAATTTTAGCCCTTCCTCCTTGAATCGCTGTAGCACTAGACGTAGGTGCTCCAGGTGCTCTTCCAGAGTTCGACTGTAGATACAGACGTCATCCAGGTAGACTGTCACGAACTTATGTAAAAAGTCGCGAAGAATGTCGTTCATCATCCTCTGAAATGTAGCTGGTGCGTTGCACAGCCCAAACGGCATGGCGACCCATTCCATTAAGCCATCAGGGGTCTGAAAAGCCGTCTTGTGAACGTCCTGATCACGCACTCGAACTTGCCAGAATCCAGAAGCGAGGTCGAGGTGTGTGTAAAAATTCGCGTCCTTAAGTTCGTCCAGAGTGTCGTCCACACGCGGTAGCGGGTAAGCATCTTTACGCGTAACCTCGTTAAGACCACGGTAGTCAATGCACAGACGTAGCGAGCCATCAGCTTTTCGCACAAAAAGAATTGGCGAGCCAAACTCACTGTAGCTTGGGCGTATTAAACCAGCTTCCACTGCGTCTTTGAGCTGTCGATTAAGCTCAGCGCGCTCTGCGGGTGACAGTCGGTTCAGACGTTGACGTCGCATCGGGCCAATTGTTTCAATGGGATGATCCCACTGTCGGCTTACAGGTGGAGAGTCGACAGGTTGCAGTAACTCCGGGAAGTCATCGAAGAGTTTCGACCGGAAGTTGTCACGTTGTTCTGTTGTTAGTTCCTCTCTGAAACTCGTGTCGAGCCAGCTCAAAAGTGACGTCACAGACTGTCGTAGAAGTCACTCGTTGTCCGTTAGCGAGTCGAACTGGAGTCTTACTTGCAGACTTTCGAGTCTGTAAAGCAAAGCGTCGTACAAAGTCCTCTGACACAAAATCAAGTGTCGCAGCGCAGTCCACTAATCCAGAAATTTGGTGTCCGCCATCATGAGTTTTCACAGTCAGCTCAGTTCGAATTAACGGGCGAGCTTCCGTGAGGTTAGTCAGTAGTGCTGTAGCTGGCGAAGAAAATTGTCGCAGCGTAGCGATGGACTGTTCCGAGTCGTCTGTTGGTACAGGTACCGAGTCGGGTTGATCAGGTGCTGTAGGTTCTGGTGAGTCGTTAAACGCACAATCTGCGTCGACTAACCACAGCTGTACAGGCCAAGGGGCTGGAGCAACCACCTCTTCCACGTCCACGTCCACGACCACGGCCACCTTTGTTACGTTTCCAGACGTTAGCGGCTTCCTCGAGAGGGTCATCAAAGGTACGCTTACGTGTAGGCTGGGTAGATGGTCCAGCAGCAGACCTCGAATTGCCTAGTTCCGGCGAATCTGTCACTACGTTATTCAAAAAGTTTTGCAGCTCCACTAGCGTAGTCTGGTATCCCTGACGAGCTCGGTGTGACTTAGCTAGTCTCTTGAGCGCTTCGTTCGATAGGCCATTAATGAAGCGTACACATTGTACCTTAGCTGTCAGGTGTTGACGAGACCGACGTAAGTAGTCGTTGTACTGTTAAGTGAAAACCGCGTAACTCATCGTATTGCTCTGCGTAAAGTTTAGCAAAGCGTTAATTGCGTCGTCCTGAATGTTCGGAAGAAACGTCGACTTGCGTAACTCCGTAACAAGCTCGTTGTACGTAGATGGAATTGGAGGCTGATTTTTCCGGTTCAACCACCACCCACCTAGGTGTCCCAGAACACTGCATCGTACGAGTCAGCCGTAATTCCAAGCATTATAAAACGCTGAGGCTGTGCTTCGAGCCAATCCTCCAGTACATGAGGCACTCGACCATCCTGGTACGGTGAAGTAATAGCAGCCTTACGCTGAGTCTCCGTGAGGGTCACAGATAGTCCAGCCAAGTTGTGGGTAGGCATCGGCATTCCCACTCGTAAATCTGTAGGTCCTTCACCAGTCAGTCGATTAATGTGTCCACGAATCAGAAGCCATACAGAACCAGAGTCGACCGTCGTAAACCGGGAGTACATGTGGAACTGTCTCGGGATAGACGTGTCGTCTTGCATAACTGGAACATGTTGTGTGATTGCTCGATAAAAAAGATTCCCACTGAGTCACGTAACCAAAGTGAAGTAATTCACTCTTGTGCTTCTCAGCATGAAGTAACCCCTTCTGTGAGGGCGTAAGTGTTAGACCGTCAATGTTGATGGATTCCGGGACGACGTAGGTGCCATCCGGATTAACTGTCGACTGTCCCAAAACAGCCTGCTCGACCTGAGCAGGTGTACGTAAGTTGTTCGTAGATGTCGGGGATGTTCGACGACAATCCTCAAAATGCTGCGCAATCTGCTCAGCTAACTCCCAGGGTGGGTTGATGAACACCCGTTCTCCTGTTAAATCTCTGTCTAGAATCGAGTCACTCGGCGAACAGTGAGGTAAGTCACTGTGCGAGTTCAGACCTTCATCATCAGCACATCCCTCCAACGTGAAGTTGAATCGTGCATGCAGAGGGTCAAAGACTGAGTCAACCAGTTTCCAATCAACTGAACGTCTGGTTACAGGTTTACGACTCTGTCTCTGCTTAGTCTGACGACGACGACCTGCTACTTGCGTTACAGGTGTCGCAACTGTAGTCGTTGGAGATGTCGAAGGTGTGTCGACGACCTCTGTCGCTAACAGTGTGTCAGAATGAACAGTAGATGTAGCCGGCTGCTCCAGTTCATTTGTAGAACAGCCTTGCCACCATCATTGCTTCTTAGGTTGCATCGGTGCCTTGCCTTTGAACTCCGGGCATTGGAACAAACGGTGTCCCTTCTTGTGGCACTTGAAGCAGAGTCCTTCGTCCATGTGTCGCTTACGTTCCTCAGCTGTCATTGCATTTGCGAGCGAATTAAAATCTTCGCGGCCAGAAGTCTGACCACGGCCACCATTGTTGCTAGCACGACCACCATTGTTACCACCACCTCTTCTAGATGTGACTCGATTCTAGATAGAGATTTAATAGGAGAACGGGTGTTCATCAACCCACCCTGGGAGTTAGCTGAGCAGATTGCGCAGCATTTTGAGGATTGTCGTCGAACATCCCCGACATCTACGATGGCTGTATTTGTACTACCGAAGTGGGCGAAATTTACTCAGGTGACTAAGCACTGGAAACTCTATCAAGAATTCCCAGCAAGGACACAGCTTTTTACACGTCAGTCTCTGGAGAACCCAGCGCAACAGGAGGTGGTTGCTCCAGCCCCTTGGCCTGTACAGCTGTGGTTAGTCGACGCAGATTGTGCGTTTAACGACTCACCAGAACCTACAGCACCTGATCAACCCGACTCGGTACCTGTACCAACAGACGACTCGGAACAGTCCATCGCTGCGCTGCGACAATTTTCTTCGCCAGCTACAGCACTACTGACTAACCTCACGGAAGCTCGCCCGTTAATTCGAACTGAGCTGACTGTGAAAACTCATGATGGCGGACACCAAATTTCTGGATTAGTGGACTGCGCTGCGACACTTGATTTTGTGTCAGAGGACTTTGTACGACGCTTTGCTTTACAGACTCGAAAGTCTGCAAGTAAGACTCCAGTTCGACTCGCTAACGGACAACGAGTGACTTCTACGACAGTCTGTGACGTCACTTTTGAGCTGGCTCGACACGAGTTTCAACGGACTTTCAACGTCTTACGTGATTTACGCACAGCTGCTTTAATCCTCGGTTTACCATGGCTTGATGATGAACATGCCTCTTTACAATTTGGTACAACCAGAATTTTTACGCTGATGGACGGTACAGCTGTGGAGACTACACTCGAGGAACGACGCCCTGAGTGTCTACTCCTGTCGTCTACGAAAGTTCAGAAGCTTATGCGCAAGACGCGCCGCAGCAGGGGACGTCACGCTGATTTTTAGGTCATTGAACTTACATCAGTCGCCGAACAATCGACAGACTTCCACACTGGAGAGGAACTAACAACAGAACAACGTGACAACTTCCGGTCGATACTCTTCGATGACTTCCCGGAGTTACTGCAACCTGTCGACTCTCCACCTGTAAGCCGACAGTGGGATCATCCCATTGAAACAATTGGCCCGATGCGACGTCAACGTCTGAACCGACTGTCACCCGCAGAGCGCGCTGAGCTTAATCGACAGCTCAAAGACGCAGTGGAAGCTGGTTTAATACGCCCAAGCTACAGTGAGTTTGGCTCGCCAATTCTTTTTGTGCGAAAAGCTGATGGCTCGCTACGTCTGTGCATTGACTACCGTGGTCTTAACGAGGTTACGCGTAAAGATGCTTACCCGCTACCGCGTGTGGACGACACTCTGGACGAACTTAAAGACGCGAATTTTTACACACACCTCGACCTCGCTTCTGGATTCTGGCAAGTTCGAGTGCGTGATCAGGACGTTCACAAGACGGCTTTTCAGACCCCTGATGGCTTAATGGAATGGGTCGCCATGCCGTTTGGGCTGTGCAACGCACCAGCTACATTTCAGAGGATGATGAACGACATTCTTCGCGACTTTTTACATAAGTTCGTGACAGTCTACCTGGATGACGTCTGTGTCTACAATCGAACTCTGGAAGAGCACATGGAGCACCTACGTCTAGTGCTACAGCGATTCAAGGAGGAAGGGCTAAAATTACGCCTTAAGAAATGCTTCTTCGGATTGCAAGAAATGGAGTATCTGGGCTACACTGTGTCCGCCGGGAAAATTTCGGTTTCCACAAAGAAAGTCGAGGCCGTTGCAGACTGGCCAGTGCCCAAGACGCAGAAGGAGGTTCGCAGTTTCGTACAGTTCTGCAACTTCTATGCGAGATTTATACACCATTTTAGCGACCTTACGGCTCCATTGACGGACTTACTGCGGAAGTCCCAGCCACAGAAGGTTAAGCTGACGCCTGCCTGTTTGGAAGCCTTCGAGACTCTCAAGTTACGGCTCATTTCCGCGCCATGCCTGATCCTTCCGGAGGTCGGCTCGGACGCGACGTTCACCGTGGCTACAGATGCATCAACAGTGGGGATTGCAGCAGTCATGTTGCAAGACCAAGGAGGCGGTCTTCAACCAGTCTCTTACTGGGCGCGTAAGCTGAATCCAGCTGAGCGTGGTAACACTTACTCTGCGTACGACTTAGAAGCTTTGGCCGTATGCGAAGCTGTCAAGCATTGGAGGTGCTATCTTGAAGGCTGTTCTAAGTTCCTTGTCGTAACAGACCACGACACACTGCGACATCTGCTCAGGCAACCGAACAACAGGCTAAACAAGCGGCAAGCAAGATACCTACGGGATTTGCAACCGTTTGTGGGCTCGATGACACTTGCATATCGCAAGGGAGCTCTGAACGAAGCCGACCCGTTAAGCCGGCGTCCTGACTTCGTACCTCAGGCCACAGTACCCTTATTTTGGGATGGCGAGGTTCCGTCAGATCGAGAATTACGACGGAAATCCCAGCTGATGTTTGAAGACGCACGGTTAAATTCACTGACTGCTGAAGCGTTGCAGCTGAGCCCTGAGTTCGCTGATCTCATTCGCGAGGGGTTCTCACAAGATTCGTTTCATGGGGACGATGGTGAGTGGACAAGAGACAGCCGGATAGAAGCCAGAGATGGGTACTTTTGGCGCCTCAATCGCCTCTGTATTCCACAGAACTCTGAGCTCCGACTGAGATTGATCACAGAGCTGCACGAAAGTTCGTCAGCTGGTCACAGAGGAGTTGCTAGCACTCTTGCTAAAGCACTCGACAGATTCTGGTGGAAACGAATCCGCCAAGACGTGAAAGATTTTTGTGAACGCTGCGTCGTGTGCCGACGAGCGAAGATTCGACCGCAGATGGCTGCGACTCTTTACCCATTACCTGTTCCACCCAGACCGTGGCACACAGTTGGTCTTGACTACCTGACACACTTGCCTGAGAGCAACGGCTTTAACAATGTGCTGATTGTGGTAGACCATCTAACTCGAATGGCCCATTTTCTGCCATGTACAGAGTCGATTACTGCCGAAGAAACTGCAACTTTGTTTTTACAGGGAGTCTACCGCTTACATGGACTTCCCCGTGTGCTAATCAGCGACCGCGACCCAAAACCTTATACGCGGAAGGTCGCGGGTTCGATGCCCGGTGAGGTCGATCACTGTATGTAGGCGTGTCACGGCCCGAGAAGAACCCCCACCTTCCACATTGATTTCGGAGCCGGGCCGCGGTACGGGGAGACTCCGGGGGGGGCCGTGGTAGTGTCGTAGATTGGTACATATGTGGTATGTGGCCACATATGTCAACTATGCTTTTTCGGTGAGCCGGTAAAGCGCACGCCTAATACGCGGAAGGTCGCGGGTTCGATACCCGGTGAGGTCGATCATTGTATGTAGGCGTGTCACGGTCCGAGAAGAACCCCCACCTTCCACAACTATCTAGAAGAGATACTGCTAGTAACTCTATATTGTCGAGGGAAAATACGGCGATACAGTTGTACTGCCGTGATGACAATAAAAGAGTCACTGAATATCGCTAAGATACATGTACCATTTAGAGGAATAAATAATGCCAGATACTAGCACTTAGCTAAATGGCTAGGATATGACAGTCCGTAATAAGCACGCAAACCGTCGGCCATGTTCATGAATGGAGCCCCATCGAGATCGACGAAAGACCTAAGGGCTGAATGCGCAAATGCAACGTCCTCATATAGAAGGTGCACATTGGACTGGGACACGGAGGGTTGTCGAGAAGGGGTCTCACGGGGCATAGTGCCACGCGCCCCCCATATCAAGCGACCACCCCGACCACGAGGACCGCGACCACGGCCGCGAAGAGCATAAGGGTGTGGGGCGTAATGTTGTTGTTGGTACTAATGTGGTTGGTATTGCTGATGCGGGTACTGTTGTTGTTCGTACTATTGTCGCTTGCGTATTGTTGCTGCGGCTGAGAGGGCTGTCGAGGCAAAGGGCAGTCACGATGCCAATATAGTCTGTCGGCCATGGGTAGGCAGGCGTCAGTGGAGTAGCGACATGGTGGTGGTGTGCGTCTCCGCTGTGAGACGTTTGCACGTGCGGCCAAGGCTTCCTCTACGGCGGCCTCAAAAGCATAGTTGAAAGTATGGGGATCATGCATGCCATGATGGCGACCGGGAGGGTGATGTCCAGGGAAGGACATTTGCGACTGATTATGAATAAGCATGGTAAACAACAGCGTATGGACAAGGGTATGGAAGCAGCTGCTTTGCCATTTTGTCTCGCATTTAGAGGATCAATAATGTTCGCTCGTGCCCCCGATAACTTGCTATATAAGTTATGTAATGGAGCAGCTACCGGACTTTTTTCACTGACCATAGACTCATCTTCATTAATGTCTTAGTAGTTGTGCAACATACGTTGTAAAAAGGCGTCTACACTCTCGGTTTCACCTTGAGCGTTCAAAAGTTGTCTAAGAAACCCAAATGTTCTGCCACCACTACGCTGGTCGAAATGGTCGATGAGTGTGCGCCATGCATGTGAGCGTGATGACACTCGAGCCGAATATGAAGGGTCGCGTGGAAAGTTGGTAAAAACTATTGCAGCGGTAAGGTGTTTCATCATGACGCAAAGGTACCCGAACAGTTGTTTTTGAAAGGTTCGGTACGATGTGTTTACAACACCATAATGAGGTGATGCTCCTTCTAGCAACTATGGGAGGACATTGTTAATAGCACGCAGGCAATTTCTATATTCCCGTTTGAACTATGAAAAACTGTTGTATGATGTGAAGGTCGGTCCGTGTGCACTCAGAGACATGCTAAGGGTGTTGTCGTCGAACTGGCTGCGACTGGGGCGCTCGTCGTCGAAAATATAAGGGTCGGGTGCATAGACAAGGTTTAGTGGTTCTGTCACTACGACTATAGGTCCCACTGTTTGCTGGTGGTGGTTGTGTTGGGGGCCCGTAGGGCTGCTTGAAGCTCGCGCTAAGTCGCTCAAACTACGACACAATCAACCCGTGTGTGGTCGCTTGCGACCGTTCTATCGTTGTGTCTATAGGCTCGACAGTTTCATAGCGACTACTAGCCGGGGTACTATATAGGGTAGTGGGAGCGACGTGATCTTTACCGGGAGTGGACCCATAGGCCTCTGTGCGAGTCGCTTTGCCGTTACTCAGTGTGGTGGGCGGCGGCGGCTGCTTCCGTTCAGACATGCTCGAAACGTCCAGTTCGACTTTTCACACCCGGGTTTTCTCACGCTAATACCGCGTTGGCCGCGCGTACGCATCTTACTAAGCTGTGTGAGGGCCCATAACCTCTTATCGGAGCTGCCCGTGAGACACTAGGTGTGTCGACATGTGTATGTGCGACATGGACTGTGTGATGGTTACATGAGAACTGAACAACAACATGACACATTGATGCTTGTATCTTCTTTCTCTATATTAGGGCAACTATACGTATAGCTGATAACGTTCACAACCGTAAGCGTACATGTACTGATAATGATGTATTATGATACCTCTTATAAACATTTGCTTCTTGTAATTGGTGATACATCCTTCCACGAAGTTTGGCAGTGGGCTCAGCTATCCGTTTCCTTAGAGCACAAGATGCTCGTGTGCGCGGGGATTCCCAAGACGAAGTTCCGATGGAGCCGACCATGTATGGACGGTTAGCGACTGCTATGACCACAACGGTGTCCCGAAGGGATGGTTCACCGGACGGAGACGACGGCGACAACGAACCCATGTGGTCGTTTGAACTCGCTTCGTCGTGAGCACGCTTAGATGCCGCGTGCGGTTCTCACGCTCTCGCCGAGTCAGAACCTTTCATAACCACAGCCTTAGCGATGCTTTCCCCGCAACGTCCAACGGTGGCTCGCGCAGGCTGCGTAGCCGAAGCCCGATCAAAGAACGAACATATTGCTCGGTCCCTTGATGGCCTACCCTCGCTCGAACCCCTTTTTGCGTTTGCCATGGACATATTTCCAAAGTTTCAAGCCGACATAAGTGAGCGCGTCAGCTTGCTTCGCTTCGCGAAGCTCGCTCCCACGTTTTCCAACCGCGCTCGGCCGGAATCTAGGCGTTTTGTACCTCGTCTCGGCCACGGCGCCCTTGCATTTTTGGCTTCGGACCCGCCTACTTCGGATCGCCTGGGCGAGCTCCGTGACATGTTCCCTGAGCACTACGACGCAGTTTTCCGCGTCGCGGTCTGTCGCATCTTCGGCCTACCCTCATCCCGCATCCTCTCTATTCTACGCTCCCCCAGTGCTTGTGCTTTTTGCCATCTCTCGGTTCAAGCTATGCGGGGTGCGTTCGCGTCGGCGGGTGTTGACATGTCGGACGATTCGTGGGCCACTGCTTTTGGTGACCATTTGGCTCGATGCGGCGGAGATGCTTCGGTCTACACCGCTCACTCTTGGTTAGTGACGGCCCTTGCGGAAATCATCTCCGAGGTTCGTGGCGCACTCGGGGTTGGCGTCGAGGTTCTCACAGATCCCACGATGTTAGTTCAACTCCTCAACGGCAACGACGGCCTCCCCGCGGATGTGGGTGTCTTGCACTATCACGGCATCCGAGGCTCAAAACTTGCCCTTGATGCCGTAGTTTCCGGTTTGTTCGGCGTTTCTAACCCCCCGTCTCCCGAAGTCGCTCTCCGCCGTGCTGAGAAGACCAAGTTCGAGAAGTACTCCGAAGGGGTGAGGAGTCGCCCCGACATCCGTTTCATTCCCTTTGCCGTCACGGAATTCGGTACTCTCGGCGGCCACGCCACGGCTTTCTTGACGGAGCTAGCCAAGCAGGCAGCCGCCTCTAAAGGGATGCATGTGGGCAAGTTGTTGGCCTCATGGCGTCGAAAGGTCTCTCTCGCCGTCCATGTTGCTCACGCGGACAACGTCTTGCGCAGTTTGTCCGCCGCCGTAGACGGCGTGGAGGCCGTACTACTTTCCTCGGCTGGGATGCCTTCTCCTGCCACGGCGCTCTTCACCCGCGCCATGAGCCGCAAGCGTCCCCGTGCTTCCTCGAGCGGCGCGTGAGGCGCCGCTTGTCGCCTCCACGTGTTGCATTCTCGGCGTGGCCTAAAACTTTCCGTAGTTTAATTTGCTAGGTTTGTGCACAATGTAGTGCTTCCTTTTGCCGTGCTTTGGATTCTGTGATCCTCTTGTCACTCTTGCCCTGTTGTGTCCCCTCCCACTTTCCCTGTCCGTTCTTTTTATAACCACGTTTTTCTTCCACAAAGTTTGGACTTCTGCTCGCGCTGCGTACGTACGGGTACCAGCACGGAACAAGCGAGGCATGCCGGCTGTGACTGATGAGGCGTGAAGCCGCGTGACACCGCAGCTCTGTCCCGTCCCGACGTCGTAGCCTGGTCCGCAGAGCGGGTAATCATGGGCCACATTTTCAAGCATACACCCTTCTTAACACTTGTGGTCATATAGGACAGATGACTCCGTTGCGCTATTCGGACTGTCGCCGCCGATTCCCGCTATCGTACTCGGGGCTCGCATGGTGAACGGACGAACTGACTGACGCAACCCGTCGACTATCGAACGGTAACAACACTCCCAGTCCTCGACAACCCAAGGAGGTGCTTTGGTGTGTCTGCGTTTCGAGAGTGTGCGAGCACTACACATACGAGAAGAGCTCCTTCGCCCGACTGAATAGGCGAGGGCGAGAAGGATGACGCTGGTGAAGGTAGTCGACCGCTCAGAGTCGTCATATCAGAGGTTTCAGGTGAGACCGCGTGGCGTTGGTTTAGTGCCAGGGTGGAGTGAAGTGGAGCCCACGCTGCTGGTCGTCGACTCCACCAGCGGCGCCGCTTTAATTTCGCAAACCCAATGCATTGAGCGACCTCTGTTGAAAGTTATGAAAATCCCTCAGCAAGTAATCCTGACCGGGTCGTCAAATCGTGGTTCACTAGACTCTGACAGACGGGGTCTGGCTGCTATGGATGTGCTACTCGCAGCCCATACAATCCTCACATAGAACCCTTCCCAAGATTAAGCTCCAACAAGCGCATGCGGTATTCCTTCTGCTTGACACGGACCGCGATGGGCTTCTCACCGTACGTCGCTCTCAACCCCCACAGGGAAAATTATTCCTTGTAAAAGCGCCCTGCCCCCGTTCACTCATTGTGCTTGGTGTGCGCACGCAGGGCGCAGAAATCACGCACGGCGGGCGGCTTCTTGGTCTACAGCTTAGTGTCATCGTCAATGGCGACATTGAGCAGGCGCCGCCAACCGTAACGTTTGAGCAGTTTTGTGCACTGGTGGCAGAGGCAATGCACAGAGACCACAACTGTATGTTTTCCCACATGTCGCTTTGCTCATACCACTCTGGTGACCATGGGGATGAGGTATCAGAGGCTGAGTTGCGAACCTTCCTTGACACGTGCAACTGCCGGGCCACAAAGCCAACCATCCTCCGCATGCCCAGGGCCCCATTCTCGCTGTACGCAAGCATGATGCAGGAGCTACTTGACTTCGACATCGATGCCTCCACCGAGAAGCCGCCCGCCCCGAAGCAAGACGCGCTGTTCAGCATGGTTGAGCTCAAGAAGACGATGGACGGGAAGCAGTATGCGCGGGAGGTGACCTCTAAGGTAGGGGTTCACAGTAAGGATGGGAAGGGGGGCCTGAAGCCACAGTCATCTCTTTCCGGCGCAGATGATGGGCATCCTCGTGCTCCCCGATATGCGTCGTCGAGTAGTCCCAGCGAGCAGGCGTCGCGTGCCTCTGCGGCAGGTGATGGTGCAGATGAGCAGAGCCAGACCGAAGACACCTCATTAGCCGAAGGTGGGGGCCCATCCGCATCGGCTGAAATCTCCGCTGATGACACTGACTACTCGGATGAGGAGTAAACATGCACTTGCACAGTATCATGTACCCCCTTCTGAATACCTGTACAAAGTGGCTCTATCACATACATTGTTTATTTGCAACAGATGGGTAAAGGTCACCAATCAAAAAACGCCGCAAGCTCACGAGTGTATTGATCTCGTGAGACTAGTTCAACATTCATTCTGGAATGACCTCCCCGTGCGAACACACACACACACACACACACACACACACACATTCCTCTTTTTCCCCTACACACACACGCCATCCAATGCCAATGTGCGTACTTAGCACACAATGTACTCGTACGATCAATGTACTATCCCATGTGCCAGTGCAGTTTAGATAGTGTGCCATACACACACAATCAAATGCCACACATACTGAACTGTCATACTGACCGTACTATACAACATCGGTCACGGCTCTTGCGGGTGAAACGTTGGGGGATGAGCTCTACGTTGTTTGACCATCGTTCATTAGGGGTGTTCAAGGAGAACGGCCGATGCAAGGCTAATATCTTGAGAGGCGTCCATCTGCACAGCCTGTTGAAAGGCACAGACCACAATTGGGTATGAATGAATGCAATTGTGAATTCATGCGTGTGTGTGTCCGTTTCTGTGCATGAGTGACCGACAATATAATATCCACGCAAGGCTGCGATGCTATGCTTCCGCCCCCTATCGCAATATTCTCCCTCAACAGTAGGATTGCGAGACTACCTTCGGGTTTAATATATCTGAGCTCTTGCTCTTCCCAAGTACCTTCTCGATTTGCCTGCCATCCACGCAAAACAGCGAGGTAGATGGATGAATGGAGAGGTTCGATAATATGGACGGGTGAGTGCGCATTGGTGGACAAAGAATGCATGCGGGTGTTGTGGTGATTGTAATCAAATGCCGGTGGCGTACCGCATTGCGGACTTCGCGGGGGGTTGTGGGTGGACGCACTGAAGCAGCAGAGCCAGAACATCAAGGCAATGCTGCTTCGTCCCTGAGGACAATTGGTTGGAGGCGTGAAGGTCTGCCACCTGTTGAATGGATACGCATCAGACGTTGGTGTCAGCCAAACAACAATCCCAACCGCACACAAACAGCTGCCTCGTGAAAGGGAATGTCCCTCATCTATCTGTAAGGAGGCTTGCCTGCTGAAAACCATACCCGTCGGTGAATTGCGCCTGGGCGGTTGGCGAGCTGATTTGCAGCGTGAGTAACACATCCAACATGACGCTCACGCATGACCCCGACTGCTGCGGCAGAAGATGGAGCAGCTGAGCAATGGCGTCACTGCCATCAATGAACAGAGCGCGGCTCTGTTTGTGAATCAGCACCATACCCTGCACAACCAGCAGCCATCACTGCTATTTAATGCACCCTCCCCTTCTCCTGGAATGACCTGAACTGTCCGAGCACCTGACCTGCATTGCCTGCATTCCCGCTTCCAATTCTCCGTCCGCAAGGCTCCTCAAACACACCGAAGGCCCTGTATCCTCTTCCTGCTGCCTCTCCTGGAACCGTTCAATGGTATCCAGAATAGCAGCTGCGACTGTCCCGCATGTAGGACCACACGGAACGTTGGTGAGAGGAGAAGTGGGAAAAAGTTGGTGAAGGGTGGCGAGACGAGAGGTGCAACTCTCAAGGAAGGAAGGAAGGAAGGATGAGGGAGAGGGGGAGCAGGGCGCACCAGCGCTGAACTGTGCATCCAACAGGCGCTGGGATAGCCCTGATGGACGGCGTGCTAAGGCAGCCTTGTTCAGGACAGTGCAGATGGACAGCAGGGCTTGCTCCCGCACGAAGGAATATGGGCTGGCGGCTGTGAATAAACAGGGTTTAATTAGGATTCCGGACGTCTCAAGCCCTGAAGTGCTGACAGTCTTGTCCGGGACCGCCGAAGCACGCCTGCCTACTGCTACCGACTTGCAGCGCCTGATAGGGCCGAGTGGCACAGTAATTTCATACCTTGCTCAAGGGCACAAGCTAGATCACCGTCAAGTTGTTTTAGGACGTGCCGGGTGGTGAGGTCCTGCGCCATAACGTGCAGCACGCTCGGTAGCCCCTCGCTGGCACCAGGCCCGCGCCGCGTCATCTTGTGTAAATGATAGGGCATCGACAAAGTTCTAGATATCTTGTGATATCAGAAGCTGCGGCTAAAGGCTCGCGGTAGCCAGGCTGGGCGCTACCCCGGCAGACTGCAAATCTAGTTATCCCTTTGCTTCCCGGCTGCTTGACGACACAGCGGCCACGAGTGACGACGTGCCCAAGCGCTCAAGCTAACTCCGCCATCACACTCTCTCTCCGAAGTGGCTACAGATGGCGACACTTAGAATAGGGCATAGCCATAGACAATCGTGGCGATGACGACATCGCGACCGACTTCAGGGCGGTGTCACGACAAAGCGACAAAGTTCATCCACGGCGGAAAACTCCGCAGACAGAATCGACAGCAGCTGATGATGTTATGCAGCTGTATGGTTTGATTACAATACATACAAGCTCCGCAAAGCAGTGTCGAATATGTCCCCCGCCCTCTTGCATGCTGCTGCTGCTGAAATTGATGCTGTTTCTACACTCCTCCACAAAAGTCCTGACAAGATTTCAAACCTTCGCAAGTAGAAAATGTAATCATGCGTCGACTTTATTGACAAATATCCTGAAATCCCAGGCAATGCTTTTGCGCGCAAAATGGAATGCAACGACAACTGCGAGGGGCGAGTTCGAACACTGCCGGGCATGTGTACTTGGGGTTATCGCGCCCGCACCCGTGCGGCACGCTCTTTCAAACAGTCGCCGTGCTTGGTAGACGAAAAGAGTAACGGGCGCACAACGCCGCAATATGAACGTTGATGCGACGGTCGCGCAAATATAATGCATAGGCGACGGAGGGAGGAGGTGTTGGGCAGGCCGCTGTGGGAGAAACGCAAGAAATCGCGTATGTAGACTTACCACCGATATGCGCACAACCCAAGGGCAAACCGCTTTCGGCCACAATGTTCAAGCGATCATAACTTTCTATAATATGGTCAAAACTTTTTATAACATGTCATGTTGGACGCGTCTTTTTAATGCGCGTCGAATGCATCTACTCCGGAGTTCAAAGTCTCGCAAATCGATTTGTTATGAATTATTTTAATTTACAAATTATTCCGGCACAGCTGAGCCGCACTGCCAAGCAACACCCATCGAAGTCGGCTCACCTCCTGAGACGATTTGTGCGGGGTTTGTCGATATATGTTTACCAATTTTTCATTCCTATTGACCTCCGAGCCTAATTCCCGACGCGTGCCACGCGTAGGGCGGGCGTGGTTGGCACAAGCACATACCCATTCCAAACACCACCGTCAACGTGATGCGTCCTTAAGGGCTGTCATATCCTAGCCATTTAGCTAAATGCTAGTAACTGACATTATTTATTTCCTCTAAATGGTACCTGTATCTTAGCGATATTCAGTGACTCTTTTATTGTCATCACGGCAGTACAACTGGATCGCCGTATTTTCCCTCGACAGTACAGAGTTACTAGCAGTATCTCTTCTAGATAGTTCGTTTCCGGATAGTTCTAAGAGCTTGTGCGATAAGGTTAGATAGACGGTACAGATAATCTCAGATAATCTGTATCACTAGTAATAGTTATTTGGTTTAGTTAGCAGACAACACAAGCTACAGGTTCTAAGGCTGTTTCTAGAACACCTGAGGTGTGGATATTTAAGACGGGGACTGATTGGTAGAGAGAGAGACCGGTACATACCAGATTTACGCCACACCCAGATTGTAAGAAACCTTGTTCCTAAGACAATCTCATTAATTCTCTCTACGCTATATAATTAGATCCAGAGATTAGGTTCTACTATTAGTCTAAGGTTGCCAACTTAGTCTAACCAAAGTAGCACCTCACATGTGGTTTCGGAGCCTCAGAACAGCTAGACGAGACGAAGATGTCTAACCGAACAGGAGAGAGACTACTAGAGGAAGTTGATGGTCGACCATAGGGGGCGCCTTCCAGGCCGACACAACCGACGTCGACAGATGGTGGAAGACAGACAGTGCCAGAAGGATTGAGTCCCACGATGGAGCCTATGTCGGTACACGTCACCGAGATGCTACAACGACTAAGTAACCGAGTTGACACTTTTTCGATTGAGCTATCTCAACTGCGTGACCACGTCGACAACGGTTTCAGACATTTTGAAGGACGAGTGAACAGCAGCCGAGAGACGGAGAATTTTTTCTTCGAGGAGAACAATTGAGATCGGAGAGGACGCGAGAGATGCCGAGCACGATGCCGAACGATGTCAAACCAACCAAGATCAAGAGCATCGCTACGACTAACATCGACGAGCTAAGAAACTGGTCCCGACATGCACGAGGGTATCTGCGGTATCACAACGTTAACCCTGAAGAGCAAAGAGGAGTGTACTGGGTATCTGGCTTTCTTGAAGGCCCACTATCGAAGTGGTGGTACTCCTAAGTTGCGCAGACTGGAGATGAAGTCGGTGGAGGATTTTCCGGAGTTTCTGAGATGGAGAAATCCTTAATTCAGGAATTTTGCGGAAGAACACCGGCGGAACAAGCGAGATTGAATTTGGACAAGGCGCGACAGAAAACCACGGTCTTGAAGTATGCAAATTACTTTCGAGAACAATTATTGGAGCTTCCTCACCGTCATGAAGAAGATAACGTACATGACTTCCAGCGCGGTCTGAGACCCTCGATTCATAAGGAGGTTGCCTTGAAAAACCCTAAGACCCTAGACGAGGCGATTCAAGCAGCCCTGCGAGCGGAGGCAGCGGAGACCAAGATTGAGACGACCCAACGTTCGATTGAACGCCATCGAAGAAGACATCGACTTTTTAGAGGCAGCGGAGGAGATCGACAGTGAGTCGGAGGAAGATTCGCATGGCGCGACCGAAGAAAAGCCGCGGGAGCTGTACGAGATTCGACGCCTCACTCGAGAAGAAGTCGACAGACTTGAGGGCAAGTGCTTCATTTGCCACAAGAAGGGACACATCGCTATCGACTGCCCAGAGAGAAAGAACAAGAAGAACGACAAAACGAGGAAATCCATGCCGGGAAAGTGAGACCTGAGTCAGCAGCTCGCGGCAACATGCAGGATGAGGTTTCGTCTCCTACAGCGACTCAGGAAGAGACCAAGACAAAAGAAGTACGAAACCCGTTACCTCAAACGACATTGAGGCTAGTCTTTAGTGACTTTAGTGACTTTAGTGACTCGATGATGAATAGGGTGTATTTCCTCAAGTACTCTCAGACCTACGGACATTTCGACTTAGATGGAGCTAGCGATATAATGACGGCCTTAATTCTCAAGTGGCGGAGGATTTTTGCTGTCCGGCGCGCCCATTTCAGGAGAGACGAGATTTACATAAGTATCGGAGAATTTGGCTAAATGCGCCATTTAATGAATTAGAAGATTTTTTGGGCCATTATTTGCGGAGTAAACTACTTCATCCCCACCTAAGAGCGGTTATAGTGGTTCCAAAATGGAGGGCAAAACCATGGTTCAAGCTGCTGCGAAATTTCCGACTTGTCGACGAGCTGGCGACAAGAGAACGTGTTCATCTGCCCTACGAATGATGGAATAGATGGAAGAAGGCAAGATGTTGGACCGACAAGATGGACGACGCAAGTCTACGTCGACGACACCGATCGAGTTCGATTTCTGTCTCAAAACCTACATAATCCCCCGAAGACCAACTGGACTCCCTCGACGACTCTTGTTACCGATGGCCGACGAGTGTTACTAGCGAAAGAGGATACTGGCATGGTCTGGTTTCCCGGTGGCAAACAAGAGATTGAAGACGCGACCCCAGAATGCATAGCAGTGCGAGCTCTTACGGAGACAACTGGATTTAAGGTGAGCGAAACAAATTTACGCCTTTCAGGGACGGAGTCTTCAGGACAGAATAAGCGCTACGTGTATATCGCTCGCGTTCGACCCGGATCGATACCGGATGCTACGCCAACTTCTCGGGCAGTATGGGCTACCTGGAAGGAATTAATTTCGGCACAGCGTACGGGTTATCTAGTTCGTGGAGATCAGCAGTTCCCTCTTCGTTACCAGACTTTTGGGAAACCGATCGACGGGTGGATGAACAAGAACGTCCGACTAGAAGACAGTGTTCCGGCGACGCTGCATGTATCCACAACCCATTCTGGAACAAGTCTGTTTGTGTTGGGAGGCACCTTACGCGGACATCGATGCCGTATTTTGGTTGACTATGGCGCTTCGGAAAATTTCTGCAAGGCTGAGTGGGTACGAGAGCATCACATTCCGACGGTTACTGGAGAGAAATACCGGATAAAATTGGCAGATGGTAGTACAACTACGACTCGCAAGCTACTACGGAATGAAGTGCTTACAGTAGGGACCCTGGATATACGTTTGGACGCAATTATGACAGAATTGGATAAATTCGACATCATCCTCGGTCAACCTTAGTTACAAGCCGTCAACCCGGATATATATTGGTCTACTTAAACGATTTGCGACCGAAAAACTGGCGAAGCTATGGTGTATGGCGACGAGTACACCGTACATGTGGCAGTACATCACTTGGAGGCGGATGCGATGGCAAAGCTGCTTAGGCAACAACCAGCAGACCTCTTCGTGATTGGACTACGAGAAGTACAAGACGCGGTCGACAACATCAATATTGATCAACAACCTGAGTGGACGACTTCGTTACGAGATTCCATGAATGAGTTTACGGACATCATCAAGGAGCTTGACGGTCTACCGCCAACTCGCGAGTGCGACTTTGAAATTAATTTGGAGTGCGATGAACCACCTAAGGAGCGAACGTACCGTATGTCACCAGCAGAACTCCGGGAGGTTAAGGTATAGTTACAAGATTTACTCGCAAAAGGCTGGATTCGTCCGTCTAAATCTCCGTACGGTGCCCCGATTTTATTTGTACGCAAGAAGGATGGTACCATGCGTATGTGCGTAGACTATCGGAAACTCAATGACCTTACGAGGAAAGACCGAACACCGTTACCCCGGATTGATGAATTACTCGACTCGCTATATGGGGCTCATTATTTCAGCACGTTGGACATGTATAAAGGCTATCATCAAGTTCGAGTTAAGGAGCGCGACATACATAAGACAACATTCCGAACTCATTACGGATTGTTCGAGTATTGCGTTCTACCCTTTGGACTTTGTAACGCCCCAGCTGGATTCCAAGCGATGATGAATCGAGTTTTGGCCCCGTATCTTGGCAAATTTTGCGTGGTATATTTGGACGACGTGTTGATCTATAGTAAGACGGCCGACGAACACCTCGAGCATATTCGACTCTTGTTACGAGAGCTGCAGCGACACCAGTTGCATATCAAACTCTCTAAGTGTTACTTCGGATGATCGAGCGTCAATTTCCTTGGGCATGTGGTGGGAGCTGGACAGATCCGAATGAACCCCGACAAGGTGGAGGCAATACGGAACTAGCCCCGGCCGAAATCTGTGACTGGAGTACGTGGAGTTTTGGGACTTGATATTACCGGAGGTTTATCAACCAATTCGCAACCCTAGCAACCCCATTAACGGATTTGACCAATAAGACACCGGAATTTCGTTGGACCCCTCAAGCCGAGTCAGCATTCGAGCAAATTAAAGGCGCGATGGTACGTGCACCAGTCCTGGTAATTCATGACACTTCTCCTAATGCACGGTACACATTGTACACAGATGCTTCTGGATTTGCAGTAGGAGCTGTGCGGTTACAAGACCAAGGTATTGGATTACAACATGTTGCGTACCATGCTCGAAAGATGAACAAGCATGAGGTACACTACCATGTCCACGAACAAGAGCTACTGGCAGTTCGCGACGCTCTACTGAAATTCTGTTGCTACTTAGATGGCGCGGCGGGATTTACAGTAATTACGGACCACGACACGTTGCCACACTTCTTTCGGCAGCGCGATTTGTCTACTCGACAGGTGCGATGGCTTGAAGTTTTAGCACCTTATAAGCGACAAATGGACATCGTGTACAAGAAGGGAGCAGTCAACAATGCAGACGCTTTGTCTCGCCGACCTGACCTGAAGGACTAATTACAGAAGCTGCAACTGTTACGCGATTGGACCAACGACGAAGCAGAATGCGAGTTACACGCGCAGATTTTTTCCCTGGAATCCCGGTTACATAATGACTTTGGACTTCATGGGGAAATAAAAGACGCTTATGACTCGGATAAATACATGCTTACCCGGAAATCTCTGCCTACCTGGCTGGTACGTCAATCTAATGGACTCTTGTACGCCTACGGGACAAGATTGTATGTGCCGAACGTCTCTACATTGCGATCAAGAGTACTATACGAACTACACGACGCACCGACCGCGGGACATCTTGGTATTATTCGACTATTGGCAGCAGTGACCCGGACGTTTTGGTGGCCTAACATGAAGCGGACATTACAACACTATGTACGCAGTTGTGTTACATGTCAACGCAACAAGGCAGCGCGACACAAGCCTTATGGACTCCTTCAATCGCACGAGGTACCGACCAGGCCCTTTGAGCACGTATCGCTTGACATGATAACGGACCTTCCTCAGTGCGATGGGTATGATGTTGTGGTGGTATTCGTGTGTATGCTTACGAAACGGACGATTGTCGAGCCAATTACGAAAACGATTACATCGGAACAATTAGCAAAAGTTATGCACCGCGCTGTTTTTCGGCATTTTGGCTTGCCACGGAAATTAATATCCGATCGAGATCCCCGGTTTATGAGCGACTTCCGGCAAACCCACCAAGCTTAATATTTGTACGAGCTATCATCCCCAGACAGATGGCCAAACTGAACGAGTAAACCAAACATGGGAGCAAGTCATACGATGCTATGTGCACCCCTTGCACGACGACTGGGTTCAACACCTTACCAACGTGGAGTTTGCGATCAACGCAGCGGTTTCTACGTCAACGACTATGTCTCCATTTAAGGCGACGATGGGATTCGAGCCGACATCTCCTACGACGGCTACATTTGAAGATAACGAGCCTAGCCGTACTTTACCGGAGCAAGTGAAGATTCTGGTCGAGATGCACAGATTTGCCCACGACTGCGTCAAAGCAGCCCAGGCACACATGCAAGATGCTGCAAATCGGCACCGGTTGCCAGTACCTTTTACAACTGGTGACAAAGTTAAGCTCAAGGCGACAAATCTACGGTTTGTACAACAGCCATGTTCTAAACTACGCGACCGCTACATTGGACCGTTTCTCATTGCGGAGGAAGTTTCCCCGGTTGCATTTCGGCTTAAGCTACCCCCTGGAGTACGGATTCACGATGTTGTACACGCCAGTCTACTAGAGAAATGGAATTCAGAAGCAAACAGGCCAACAGCGCGCAGCCAATTCCGATTGTGCACGATGCGAAGCGATTCGAAGTCGACCAAATACTCGACGTGGCTTTTAACTCCAACGGCACGGGACTTTTGTTTAAGGTCCGCTGGGCGGCACCGTTCAACGTACCTAGCGAGGACACTTGGGAACCCATGCGAGGAGTCAACCATTTAAGCATCTTTTCCGAATTTCTTCGAACGGATGTTTATCGAGAATTTTCTGGCACTCCTGACTTTGTCAGATTTTGCAATCGCTGGCCTGCAAGAACCCCCAAGAAGCCAAGACCCTGAGTACTGCACAGCGAGGACGCTGGTGCTTAAGGAGGGGAGAGTGTCATATCCTAGCCATTTAGCTAAGTGCTAGTGTCTTACATTATTTATTCCTCTAAATGGTACATGTATCTTAGCGATATTCAGTGACTCCTTTATTGTCATCACGGCACAACAACTGTATCTCCGTATTTTCCCTCGACAGTACAGAGTTACTAGCATTATCTCTTCTAGATAGTTCGTTTCTAGATAGTTCTAAGAGCTTGTGCGATAAGGTTAGATAGACGGCGGTACGGATAATCTCAGATAATCTGTATCACTAGTAATAGTTTGGTTTAGTTAGCAGACAGCACAAGCTACAGGTTCTAAGGCTGTTTCTAGAACACATGAGGTGTGGATATTGAAGACGGGGACTTACTGGTAGAGAGAGAGACCGGTACATACCAGATTCACGCCACACCCAGATTGTAAGAAACCATGTTCCTAAGACAATCTTATTAATTCTCTCTACGCTGTATAATTAGATCCAAAGATTAGGTTCTACTATTAGTCTAAGGTTGCCAACTTAGCCTAACCAAAGTAGCACCTCACAAGGGCCAAGTAGGACCTCGCCCCTCCCCTAAGCCAATAGCCCTCGTATGTTGACAGCGTGCAATGTTTATCCAAACCTGCGTCATGTGCGTTTTTGCTCGCTTGCTTTCCAAAAAATCACCCGTGCCAGCGGCGTGAATTTCCGTGCTCTATTCACACACCCGCAAACCAAACCTCGCGCATTGAACACGGCACCCACGGTTCCAAATCCCCTCCAAAAAGCCCCCAAAAATACGGTTATGTGGAACACAAAGACGTATGGAGCTTGGTATGAGCGCTTGAGCAATGCCCAAGCGTGGCGCTCATAATGACGTGTCTAGTTCAGACAATTTCCCGGGAGTTTATGGGCTTAACTCGACAAACTCCACCGACAACACCCGCTTTAAGCTGAGGTCTAACCACCCCGGATGGCGGTTTACTACTTGCTTCTCGGCTCTCCTACAATTGGGTGGTACTCGGGTATCGTCTTGCTTGACGTGGTGAGAGGGGAGCGTGTTCTTGACTAGCTTTTGCTTAACAAAATGCATGTCCGAACTTTTGTGGAGGAGTTTAGTTCTGCCATAGGTACCCGAAGCGATATGGGCATCGCTCTGTAACCCTATCGCTACTAACAAGTTGCGATGACGGCAAGTCGAGTACTCAACAATGTGTTCTTCGGTCTGCCTCCAATCCCTTAGTCCCTTCCGTCACATCATGGGCGATGTGCAGCGGGAGTTCATGCAACATTTTTCCGTGTTTTGCCAAGGTACGCTTGTGTCGTATCTACGACGCTGTGTAAAGGAGGAATCATAGTTGAGCGGTCGAGCTTACTTTCCTACTACCTAGGCGAGCCACTTCCGCCCCAACGCGACTTCCCGCTCACACCACTTCATGCCTTGCTGCCACTACCGTTGCACGAGCATCCCGCCTTCCCATAATATAGCGCTCGCAGATTTTGTACTACTCGGAGCGATACGAAGGGCTCGCGACACACATCGCAAGGGTGAAGCGACTCTATTATCGGAGCATCCCGTTGGCAACCTCGCGCGCTGCCAAGTACCGCCTCAAAAGTCGGTATCCTTAGTGTAATTGTACACTATTTATGTATCGCTATGCACGGGCCGGCTTTTGGGCGCTTTGTGTCAATCTTCGCGGATACACCTTACGCGCGCGGTCGCGCGAGAGTACGTGTATGCTACGGATGAGCGTTGGACCAAGACTCCCCCAACGAACGCGCATGTACGGGGACATGTACGGACATAGAGTCCTATAATAGCCGCCGGTGTTCCGGACGCGGACTAGTACATATTTGCACATTGTGACATGTGCGGTCGCCGGGATTTGAACTCACGTATGAGGGGCCATAACCAATTATCAGAGCACGGTCGGGGAGGGGGCGTCAGCCCCCTCGCGATGCGTGTTGGCGCGTGCGCGGGATGGCTCGTAGCGATAGCTACAAGACGTTGAGGGAATATGAGAAGTTGATGGGAGCACGCACGCTGCCGCATATATGAATGTATCTAGTGCGCACATCAATATGTAGGAATACATGTACGGGCACTGATATCCTACAATAGCCCTTTAGATCATTGACCGTACATTTATGCACGCTTAGAGGCTTGTCCGTTAGATAGCTTATCTATTGGTCATCGCTTGGTGCGTGACCGCTCCATCTATGGCAAGCGACTTTTGTGTCGTTGTTGCTTATGTGTCGAGCGACTTCTGTGTGACCACTGATTTTGAGTCGAGCGACTTCTGTGTGGCCGCTGATCTTGAGGAGGTGGCCGTTGATGAAGGGCGTCGGACTTGTGGCTACATCGATGTCGGGGCGGCTAGCTCCCTTGGTGTGGCTAGAAGTGACTCGTGCGAGTGAGCCACCTCCGTGTGTGCGTATGATTCTCCACTTGTGAGCGACGTCTCGGTAGTCGCTAGTGTTCTCGGATGATTGCCGCTTGTGAGTGTTGACGGGTGGTGTTGTCCCGCGATGGCGGCGGTGGCGGCGAGTTGCCGGCCACGGTGTTTGTAGTACTTAAGCCAGTATTTATCGCTAGCGCTTTAGGCACTTGACGTGTGCGTAGCGGAGGCGTGTGAGTGTCCGTAAGGCTAAGAGGGCCCATAACCTATTATCGGAACATCCCGTTGGCAACCTAGTGCGCTGCCAAGTATCGCCTCAAAAGTCGGTATCCTTAGTGTAATTGTACACTATTTATGTATCGCTATGCACGGGCCGGCTCTTTGTGTCAATCTTCGCGGATACATCTTACGCGCGCGGTCGCGCGCGAATACGTGTATGCTACGGGTGAGCGTGGGACCAAGACTCCCCAAGCGAACACGCATGTACGGGGACGTGTACGGGCATACAATCCTATAATACTTTAGGACAGGCTAGGAACCGGCCCACGTTCTGGTAGCTACGTGTGTTGTTGCAGGAACTCGTGGTCAACATCCATACAAGCGCGGATGTGGCGGAGTGCGCGCGCCCTAGCGAAGCCATTCCTAGTCAAACGATTCGAGGCAGATTAGGATCCGCGAAATCCTTAGATAAAATACATCGTGCGTCATCTTTGATGCATGTGCATGAGGATATGAGAGCCCAAATAAACTCAGTGGAGTTGCAAGAAACGGCTTGCGAAAAAAGCATGAGCCTGACAACCACAACTGCGAATAAAGCAGAGGCGGTGCGGTTGGGACTGTTGGCGGATGTGCATGCGGCGATGCGCGCTCACAAAGGCGTCGTGGGTGTGCAACAAGATGCATGCTTGGCCATCACGAACATAGCCCACACCAATGACGGTGGCAACGTCGAGGCGGTGCGGTTGGGACTGTTGGCGGATGTGCATGCGGCGATGCGCGCTCACATAGGCGTCGTGGGTGTGCAACAAGCAGCATGCTTGGCCATCACGAACATAGCCTACACCAATGACGGTGGCAAGGTCGAGGCAGCGCGGTTGAGACTGTTGACGGATGCGCAGGCGGCGATGCGCGCTCACAGAGGCGTCGTAGGTGTACAAGAAGCAGCAAGCCACGCCATTAAAAACATAGCCCACACCAATAACGGTGGCAAGGTCGAGGCGGTGCGGTTGGGACTGTTGGCGGATGTGCATGCGGCGATGCGCGCTCACAGAGGCGTCGTAGGTGTACAAGAAAATGCATGCTTGGCCATCACGAACATAGCCCACATAAATAACGGTGGCAAGGTCGAGGCGGTGCGGTTGGGAGTGTTGGCGGATGTGCAGGCGGCGATGCGCGCTCACAAAGGCGTCGTGGGTGTGCAACAAGCAGCATGCTTGGCCA
Organism: Tetraselmis chui; assembly: GCA_026401115.1. Classification (NCBI taxonomy): domain Eukaryota; kingdom Viridiplantae; phylum Chlorophyta; class Chlorodendrophyceae; order Chlorodendrales; family Chlorodendraceae; genus Tetraselmis; species Tetraselmis chui. The sequence continues at coordinate 307,328 of JAPMLY010000116.1, forward strand.
TCACGAACATAGCCTACACCAATAACGGTGGCAAGGTCGAGGCGGTGCGGTTTGGACTGTTGGCGGATGTGCAGGCGGCGATGCGCGCTAACAGAGGCGTCGTGGGTGTGCAAGAAGCAACATGCTTGGCCATCACGAACATAGCCCACGACAATGACGGTGGCAAGGTCGAGGCGGCACGGTTGAGACTTTTGACGGATGTGCAGGCGGCGATGCGCGCTCACAGAGGTTTCGCTTGAGTGCTTGACCCGTGCAACATGTTCGTTTGACAAGATTTTCGAAAGAAGGCACCGTGTTTACCGACTCCGAGCAACCCGTCCGTGGATTTATAAATCTCTTGAACGTAATTGCGCTTCCCTTGATTGATGATTAACGAGTCGTGGCCATAGTCATCACTAGCGTTGCAGCTTTGAGGCAGTTTAAGCGCACGTCGCGGGTAGGATGTTTTCTGTGGACGCCGGACGATGGCGGACCGGGTATTATTATAATACGTGCAGTGGCCGCGGCCGGTACCTTTTCCAGTACAGGCACCGTATAAATTCGTACACAATGTGAATTTATATATCATTCGCGTGGCAACTTCCCTACCTGTACCATCAATATTTTTATGGTCAGATTGATTCTAATCTAGAGGCTTGCATGTCCAACTCCCATGTGTACGAGACAGTGACCCTAGCGGTTATTGTTACCGTTAATAGCGGCACGTCGCACTTGCAGGGCAACCACCTTGCCATGGTAGTTAGACGCCACCAACGACCATCAACCTCCCCAACGGTCAACTCTAGCTAGCCCTCGCCTTATAAACCGGAACTAGCCACGAGCCTAGCACTCTCTGCTTTCGCGCTCAGCCAATCTAGGCATCGCGCGAATGCAGTCTCAACTCTAGTAGTCGAGCAGGGTGTCAGTTTACCTTCGTCCCATGCGCATTCGAGCGTCACGCGATACTTCCCCTCGTTCAGCAACGCATCCCCGAACCATGCAGCATGAGCAGTCTACGTCCGCAGCAGCGGCCGACCCTCACGCCACTTCGATAGAGCAACGCACAGCCGAACAAATTCGTACGGCGCTATTGGCTTCGGAACAACGGATTATTGAGCAGTTTTTGGCGGCTAACGCTGCTTTACTCGCGCAGCTCCAACAGCCGACAGCCGCACCCGCTACTACTGATCCGCAGCAGTCCATTCCCGCCGACGCGACCCCAGCGACGGAGGGTGGTAAGGCGGCCCTTGAGCCACCTATCGACATGTTTGACGACGAACCCGAACCCACCGCGTCCGAGTTGCCAAAACGTGCCCTAAGGGTAAACAAGAAAAAGCAGTGAGAGAAGCCACCAAGCAAAAAGGAGCAAGAAGGCATTTTTCTTTTGCTTGCTGGCCTCCACTGCTTTTTCTTTTACAAATTTGATTTATCAAAAAGGAGCAAGGAGGAAAAAACCCTACCCTCCAAGTTGCTCCTGTTGGTGCTAGTCTTAGTGGGCACATACATGCGGCTGGTGGTGGCCCTTTTGCAAGTGTTGGTCGGCGATTGGCTACGGTTGTAAGAGCTCGTGGAAAAGGGTTGACGTTGGTGACGGTGATGTTATTGTTGCAATGGCTGGTGCTATGGGGCAAAGGGTTGTTGCCGGTAGACAGAGGGTTGCCACTGCTTGTGCTGGTTGGCGGGCACATGTTGCTGCTAGTGGTCATAGATTTGCGGTTGTTGATCATGGCGCTCGTGCTTCTATTGATACGTGGCACACTTTAGTTACTAATGCCGGTGCTGGTGAGTGGCAAGCCGCGCATAATGGTACTAGTGACCGGCATGTGTGTTGTGGCAACATCGTCTTTGGAGGGCGTGCCCCTACCGATGGTGAGAATGAGTATGCTTCTTGGTCGGAGCCGGGCCTCAATGCTTTGTCCCCGTCGCGGGGGGGTGTTGCAATTGCGCCCCATGTGGCATACGGTTTTCTGGCCGCCAATGGCGCTCTAACTTCGCCAAACACACAAACATGTTCATAAATGGCAATGGCCCCTCCACTTTCGCCCACCGTCGCCAAGCTCGCCACCTTGCGACCTCCTCTCCGGCCTTCTTCTCCCTTTGTGCCTCGGGCGCACACTTTTTACCTTCCTCTCTAGCTCGTCCTATTTCTGCTCTGTGCCCCCATTGTGTGGCCGCTCCCGATTCTCGAGTGGCCTCGCATGACTGGGATAGCTTCTCCCGCCAGTCGCACCATGGACCACGCCCCTTCCAAACTGTTGTCACCCCTCACCCCGTGGCTCTAGTGGACCTCCCCCCTTGGCTCCACTCCCTCCCCTACCCCGTGATGAGGTACTACACCCCCCCCCCGCCTCCCTCCACCCTTCCCCTCCTACACATGATGGACCCCCACTGCCTCATGGTCAAGCCTTTATGCCCTCGTCTACTGCCGCACTCCAATGAGAGGTTGCTCTCCGATCTCCCCCTCGCACTGCTGCTCTTGCCTCTTGGTGCTCCGACAAGGACCATGTCGCTTGCCTATTGCGGTTCATGCATGTCACTGCGGCATGGGGGGTTTGTGCGACAGCTAGAGATGACCTTAGCTCTACTCTACAAGAAACCCTCGAATATGCGATCTCCTTGCCATCAACGGACTCTCGTGCCGACGGAGCTTATTTGGCAATCTATCTCGTTGGCAGCCTCCTCCTCTGTCCGTTTCCGGCTGCGCCAGGTGCTCGCATACGCTCCCTTGTCCAGTCCGTCGAGACCCTCATTCATTACACTCATTCATCTTTAGTAAGCCAATAAATGAGTGTAATGCACACCTTCGTTCTCAACGGTTTCAATTAGACTACACTCATTCCCAAGTCATGTCAATTCGAACTCGACGCAAAGTTTGGGGAATGTAAATGACCTGATGTTGGGAATGAGTGTAATGCAATTGAAACCGTTGAGAACGAAGGGGTGCATAACACTCATTTATTGGCTCATTAACTATTCATTTTTTTAGTGAGCCAATAAATCACGCCAATTAAATTCCCAAACCTTTACTCATTCATTGGCTCATTAACCATTTATCTTTTTAGTGAGCCAATAAAATACATCGTGCGTCATCTTTGATGCATGTGCATGAGGCTATGAGAGCCCAAATAAACTCAGTGGAGTTGCAAGAAACGGCTTGCGAAAAAATCATGAGCCTGACAACCACAACTGCGAATAAAGCAGAGGCGGTACGGTTGGGACTGTTGGCGGATGTGCATGCGGCGATGCGCGCTCACAAAGGCGTCGTGGGTGTGCAACAAGCAGCATGCTGGACCATCAAGATAATAGCCCATACCAATGACGGTGGCAACGTCGAGGCGGTGCGGTTGGGACTGTTGGCGGATGTGCATGCGGCGATGCGCGCTCACATAGGCGTCGTGGGTGTGCAACAAGCAGCATGCTTGGCCATCACGAACATAGCCTACACCAATGACGGTGGCAAGGTCGAGGCAGCGCGGTTGAGACTGTTGACGGATGCGCATGCGGCGATGCGCGCTCACAGAGGCGTCGTGGGTGTGCAACAAGCAGCATGCTTGGCCATCACGAACATAGCCTACACCAATAACGGTGGCAAGGTCGAGGCGGTGCGGTTGGGACTGTTGGCGGATGTGCAGGCGGCGATGCGCGCTAACAGAGGCGTCGTGGGTGTGCAAGAAGCAGCATGCTTGGCCATCACGAACATAGCCCACGACAATGACGGTGGCAAGGTCGAGGCGGCACGGTTGAGACTTTTGACGGATGTGCAGGCGGCGATGCGCGCTCACAGAGGTTTCGCTTGAGTGCTTGACCCGTGCAACATGTTCGTTTGACAAGATTTTCGCCAAGCAAAAAGGAGCAAGAAGGCATTTTTCTTTTGCTTGCTGGCCTCCACTGCTTTTTCTTTTACAAATTTGATTTATCAAAAAGGAGCAAGGAGGAAAAAACCCTACCCTCCAAGTTGCTCATGTTGGTGCTAGTCTTAGTGGGCACATACATGCGGCTGGTGGTGGCCCTTTTGCAAGTGTTGGTCGGCGATTGGCTACGGTTGTAAGAGCTCGTGGAAAAGGGTTGACGTTGGTGACGGTGATGTTATTGTTGGAATGGCTGGTGCTATGGGGCAAAGGGTTGTTGCCGGTAGACAGAGGGTTGCCACTGCTTGTGCTGGTTGGCGGGCACATGTTGCTGCTAGTGGTCATAGATTTGCGGTTGTTGATCATGGCGCTCGTGCTTCTATTGATACGTGGCACACTTTAGTTACTAATGCCGGTGCTGGTGAGTGGCAAGCCGCGCATAATGGTACTAGTGACCGGCATGTGTGTTGTGGCAACATCGTCTTTGGAGGGCGTGCCCCTACCGATGGTGAGAATGAGTATGCTTCTTGGTCGGAGCCGGGCCTCAATGCTTTGTCCCCGTCGCGGGGGGGTGTTGCAATTGCGCCCCATGTGGCATACGGTTTTCTGGCCGCCAATGGCGCTCTAACTTCGCCAAACACACAAACATGTTCATAAATGGCAATGGCCCCTCCACTTTCACCCACCGTCGCCAAGCTCGCCACCTTGCGACCTCCTCTCCGGCCTTCTTCTCCCTTTGTGCCTCGGGCGCACACTTTTTACCTTCCTCTCTAGCTCGTCCTATTTCTGCTCCGTGCCTTCATTGTGTGGCCGCTCCCGATTCTCGAGTGGCCTCTCATGACTGGGATAGCTTCTCCCGCCAGTCGCACCATGGACCACGCCCCTTCCAAACTGTTGTCACCCCTCACCCCGTGGCTCTAGTGGACCTCCCCCCCTGGCTCCACTCCCTCCCCTACCCCGTGATGAGGTACTAACACCCCCCCCCCCCGCCTCCCTCCACCCTCCCCCTCCTACACATGACGGACCCCCACTGCCTCATGGTCAAGCCTTTATGCCCTCGTCTATTGCCGCACTCCAATGAGAGGTTGCTCTCCGATCTCCCCCTCGCACTGCTGCTCTTGCCTCTTGGTGCTCCGACAAGGACCATGTCGCTTGCCTATTGCGGTTCATGCATGTCACTGCGGCATGGGGGGTTTGTGCGACAGCTAGAGATGACCTTAGCTCTACTCTACAAGAAACCCTCGAATATGCGATCTCCTTGCCATCAACGGACTCTCGTGCCGACGGAGCTTATTTGGCAATCTATCTCGTTGGCAGCCTCCTCCTCTGTCCGTTTCCGGCTGCGCCAGGTGCTCGCATACGCTCCCTTGTCCAGTCCGTCGAGACCCTCATTCATTACACTCATTCATCTTTAGTAAGCCAATAAATGAGTGTAATGCACACCTTCGTTCTCAACGGTTTCAATTGGACTACACTCATTCCCAAGTCATGTCAATTCGAACTCGACGCAAAGTTTGGGGAATGTAAATGACCTGATGTTGGGAATGAGTGTAATGCAATTGAAACCGTTGAGAACGAAGGGGTGCATAACACTCATTTATTGGCTCATTAACTATTCATTTTTTTAGTGAGCCAATAAATCACGCCAATTAAATTCCCAAACCTTTACTCATTCATTGGCTCATTAACCATTTATCTTTTTAGTGAGCCAATAAAATACATCGTGCGTCATCTTTGATGCATGTGCATGAGGCTATGAGAGCCCAAATAAACTCAGTGGAGTTGCAAGAAACGGCTTGCGAAAAAATCATGAGCCTGACAACCACAACTGCGAATAAAGCAGAGGCGGTGCGGTTGGGACTGTTGGCGGATGTGCATGCGGCGATGCGCGCTCACAAAGGCGTCGTGGGTGTGCAACAAGCAGCATGCTGGACCATCAAGATGATAGTCCACACCAATGACGGTGGCAACGTCGAGGCGGTGCGGTTGGGACTGTTGGCGGATGTGCATGCGGCGATGCGCGCTCACAAAGGCGTCGTGGGTGTGCAACAAGCAGCATGCTTGGCCATCACGAACATAGCCTACACCAATGACGGTGGCAAGGTCGAGGCAGCGCGGTTGAGACTGTTGACGGATGCGCAGGCGGCGTTGCGCGCTCACACAGGCGTCGTAGGTGTACAAGAAGCAGCAAGCCACGCCATTAAAAACATAGCCCACACCAATAACGGTGGCAAGGTCGAGGCGGTGCGGTTGGGACTGTTGGCGGATGTGCATGCGGCGATGCGCGCTCACAGAGGCGTCGTAGGTGTACAAGAAAATGCATGCTTGGCCATCACGAACATAGCCTACACCAATAACGGTGGCAAGGTCGAGGCGGTGCGGTTGGGACTGTTGGCGGATGTGCAGGCGGCGATGCGAGCTAACAGAGGCGTCGTGGGTGTGCAAGAAGCAACATGCTTGGCCATCACGAACATAGCCCACGACAATGACGGTGGCAAGGTCGAGGCGGCACGGTTGAGACTTTTGACGGATGTGCAGGCGGCGATGCGCGCTCACAGAGGTTTCGCTTGAGTGCTTGACCCGTGCAACATGTTCGTTTGACAAGATTTTCGAAAGAAGGCACCGTGTTTACCGACTCCGAGCAACCCGTCCGTGGATTTATAAATCTCTTGAACGTAATTGCGCTTCCCTTGATTGATGATTAACGAGTCGTGGCCATAGTCATCACTAGCGTTGCAGCTTTGAGGCAGTGTAAGCGCACGTCGCGGGTAGGATGTTTTCTGTGGACGCCGGACGATGGCGGACCGGGTATTATTATAATACGTGCAGTGGCCGCGGCCGGTACCTTTTCCAGTACAGGCACCGTATAAATTCGTACACAATGTGAATTTATATATCATTCGCGTGGCAACTTCCCTACCTGTACCATCAATATTTTTATGGTCAGATTGATTCTAATCTAGAGGCTTGCATATCCAACTCCCATGTGTACGAGACAGTGACCCTAGCGGTTATTGTTACCGTTAATAGCGGCACGTCGCACTCGCAGGGCAACCACCTTGCCATGGTAGTTAGACGCCACCAACGACCAACAACCTCCCCAACGGTCAACTCTAGCTAGCCCTCGCCTTATAAACCGGAACTAGCCACGAGCCTAGCACTCTCTGCTTTCGCGCTCAGCCAATCTAGGCATCGCGCGAATGCAGTCTCAACTCTAGTAGTCGAGCAGGGTGTCAGTTTACCTTCGTCCCATGCGCATTCGAGCGTCACGCGATACTTCCCCTCGTTCAGCAACGCATCCCCGAACCATGCAGCATGAGCAGTCTACGTCCGCAGCAGCGGCCGACCCTCACGCCACTTCGATAGAGCAACGCACAGCCGAACAAATTCGTACGGCGCTATTGGCTTCGGAACAACGGATTATTGAGCAGTTTTTGGCGGCTAACGCTGCTTTACTCGCGCAGCTCCAACAGCCGACAGCCGCACCCGCTACTACTGATCCGCAGCAGTCCATTCCCGCCGACGCGACCCCAGCGACGGAGGGTGGAAAGGCGGCCCTTGACCCACCTATCAACATGTTTGACGACGAACCCGAACCCACCGCGTCCGAGTTGCCAAAACGTGCCCTAAGGGTAAACAAGAAAAAGCAGTGAGAGAAGCCACCAAGCAAAAAGGAGCAAGAAGGCATTTTTCTTTTGCTTGCTGGCCTCCACTGCTTTTTCTTTTACAAATTTGATTTATCAAAAAGGAGCAAGGAGGAAAAAACCCTACCCTCCAAGTTGCTCATGTTGGTGCTAGTCTTAGTGGGCACATACATGCGGCTGGTGGTGGCCCTTTTGCAAGTGTTGGTCGGCGATTGGCTACGGTTGTAAGAGCTCGTGGAAAAGGGTTGACGTTGGTGACGGTGATGTTATTGTTGCAATGGCTGGTGCTATGGGGCAAAGGGTTGTTGCCGGTAGACAGAGGGTTGCCACTGCTTGTGCTGGTTGGCGGGCACATGTTGCTGCTAGTGGTCATAGATTTGCGGTTGTTGATCATGGCGCTCGTGCTTCTATTGATATGTGGCACACTTTAGTTACTAATGCCGGTGCTGGTGAGTGGCAAGCCGCGCATAATGGTACTAGTGACCGGCATGTGTGTTGTGGCAACATCGTCTTTGGAGGGCGTGCCCCTACCGGTGGTGAGAATGAGTATGCTTCTTGGTCGGAGCCGGGCCTCAATGCTTTGTCCCCGTCGCGGGGGGGTGTTGCAATTGCGCCCCATGTGGCATACGGTTTTCTGGCCGCCAATGGCGCTCTAACTTCGCCAAACACACAAACATGTTCATAAATGGCAATGGCCCCTCCACTTTCACCCACCGTCGCCAAGCTCGCCACCTTGCGACCTCCTCTCCGGCCTTCTTCTCCCTTTGTGCCTCGGGCGCACACTTTTTACCTTCCTCTCTAGCTCGTCCTATTTCTGCTCCGTGCCTTCATTGTGTGGCCGCTCCCGATTCTCGAGTGGCCTCTCATGACTGGGATAGCTTCTCCCGCCAGTCGCACCATGGACCACGCCCCTTCCAAACTGTTGTCACCCCTCACCCCGTGGCTCTAGTGGACCTCCCCCCTTGGCTCCACTCCCTCCCCTACCCCGTGATGAGGTACTAACACCCCCCCCCCGCCTCCCTCCACCCTCCCCCTCCTACACATGACGGACCCCCACTGCCTCATGGTCAAGCCTTTATGCCCTCGTCTATTGCCGCACTCCAATGAGAGGTTGCTCTCCGATCTCCCCCTCGCACTGCTGCTCTTGCCTCTTGGTGCTCCGACAAGGACCATGTCGCTTGCCTATTGCGGTTCATGCATGTCACTGCGGCATGGGGGGTTTGTGCGACAGCTAGAGATGACCTTAGCTCTACTCTACAAGAAACCCTCGAATATGCGATCTCCTTGCCATCAACGGACTCTCGTGCCGACGGAGCTTATTTGGCAATCTATCTCGTTGGCAGCCTCCTCCTCTGTCCGTTTCCGGCTGCGCCAGGTGCTCGCATACGCTCCCTTGTCCAGTCCGTCGAGACCCTCATTCATTACACTCATTCATCTTTAGTAAGCCAATAAATGAGTGTAATGCACACCTTCGTTCTCAACGGTTTCAATTGGACTACACTCATTCCCAAGTCATGTCAATTCGAACTCGACGCAAAGTTTGGGGAATGTAAATGACCTGATTTTGGGAATGAGTGTAATGCAATTGAAACCGTTGAGAACGAAGGGGTGCATAACACTCATTTATTGGCTCATTAACTATTCATTTTTTAGTGAGCCAATAAATCACGCCAATTAAATTCCCAAACCTTTACTCATTCATTGGCTCATTAACCATTTATCTTTTTAGTGAGCCAATAAAATACATCGTGCGTCATCTTTGATGCATGTGCATGAGGCTATGAGAGCCCAAATAAACTCAGTGGAGTTGCAAGAAACGGCTTGCGAAAAAATCATGAGCCTGACAACCACAACTGCGAATAAAGCAGAGGCGGTGCGGTTGGGACTGTTGGCGGATGTGCATGCGGCGATGCGCGCTCACAAAGGCGTCGTGGGTGTGCAACAAGCAGCATGCTGGACCATCAAGATGATAGTCCACACCAATGACGGTGGCAACGTCGAGGCGGTGCGGTTGGGACTGTTGGCGGATGTGCATGCGGCGATGCGCGCTCACAAAGGCGTCGTGGGTGTGCAACAAGCAGCATGCTTGGCCATCACGAACATAGCCTACACCAATGACGGTGGCAAGGTCGAGGCAGCGCGGTTGAGACTGTTGACGGATGCGCAGGCGGCGATGCGCGCTCACACAGGCGTCGTAGGTGTACAAGAAGCAGCAAGCCACGCCATTAAAAACATAGCCCACACCAATAACGGTGGCAAGGTCGAGGCGGTGCGGTTGGGACTGTTGGCGGATGTGCATGCGGCGATGCGCGCTCACAGAGGCGTCGTAGGTGTACAAGAAAATGCATGCTTGGCCATCACGAACATAGCCTACACCAATAACGGTGGCAAGGTCGAGGCGGTGCGGTTGGGACTGTTGGCGGATGTGCAGGCGGCGATGCGAGCTAACAGAGGCGTCGTGGGTGTGCAAGAAGCAACATGCTTGGCCATCACGAACATAGCCCACGACAATGACGGTGGCAAGGTCGAGGCGGCACGGTTGAGACTTTTGACGGATGTGCAGGCGGCGATGCGCGCTCACAGAGGTTTCGCTTGAGTGCTTGACCCGTGCAACATGTTCGTTTGACAAGATCTTCGAAAGAAGGCACCGTGTTTACCGACTCCGAGCAACCCGTCCGTGGATTTATAAATCTCTTGAACGTAATTGCGCTTCCCTTGATTGATGATTAACGAGTCGTGGCCATAGTCATCACTAGCGTTGCAGCTTTGAGGCAGTGTAAGCGCACGTCGCGGGTAAGATGTTTTCTGTGGACGCCGGACGATGGCGGACCGGGTATTATTATAATACGTGCAGTGGCCGCGGCCGGTACCTTTTCCAGTACAGGCACCGTATAAATTCGTACACAATGTGAATTTATATATCATTCGCGTGGCAACTTCCCTACCTGTACCATCAATATTTTTATGGTTAGATTGATTCTAATCTAGAGGCTTGCATATCCAACTCCCATGTGTACGAGACAGTGACCCTAGCGGTTATTGTTACCGTTAATAGCGGCACGTCGCACTCGCAGGGCAACCACCTTGCCATGGTAGTTAGACGCCACCAACGACCAACAACCTCCCCAACGGTCAACTCTAGCTAGCCCTCGCCTTATAAACCGGAACTAGCCACGAGCCTAGCACTCTCTGCTTTCGCGCTCAGCCAATCTAGGCATCGCGCGAATGCAGTCTCAACTCTAGTAGTCGAGCAGGGTGTCAGTTTACCTTCGTCCCATGCGCATTCGAGCGTCACGCGATACTTCCCCTCGTTCAGCAACGCATCCCCGAACCATGCAGCATGAGCAGTCTACGTCCGCAGCAGCGGCCGACCCTCACGCCACTTCGATAGAGCAACGCACAGCCGAACAAATTCGTACGGCGCTATTGGCTTCGGAACAACGGATTATTGAGCAGTTTTTGGCGGCTAACGCTGCTTTACTCGCGCAGCTCCAACAGCCGACAGCCGCACCCGCTACTACTGATCCGCAGCAGTCCATTCCCGCCGACGCGACCCCAGCGACGGAGGGTGGAAAGGCGGCCCTTGACCCACCTATCAACATGTTTGACGACGAACCCGAACCCACCGCGTCCGAGTTGCCAAAACGTGCCCTAAGGGTAAACAAGAAAAAGCAGTGAGAGAAGCCACCAAGCAAAAAGGAGCAAGAAGGCATTTTTCTTTTGCTTGCTGGCCTCCACTGCTTTTTCTTTTACAAATTTGATTTATCAAAAAGGAGCAAGGAGGAAAAAACCCTACCCTCCAAGTTGCTCATGTTGGTGCTAGTCTTAGTGGGCACATACATGCGGCTGGTGGTGGCCCTTTTGCAAGTGTTGGTCGGCGATTGGCTACGGTTGTAAGAGCTCGTGGAAAAGGGTTGACGTTGGTGACGGTGATGTTATTGTTGCAATGGCTGGTGCTATGGGGCAAAGGGTTGTTGCCGGTAGACAGAGGGTTGCCACTGCTTGTGCTGGTTGGCGGGCACATGTTGCTGCTAGTGGTCATAGATTTGCGGTTGTTGATCATGGCGCTCGTGCTTCTATTGATATGTGGCACACTTTAGTTACTAATGCCGGTGCTGGTGAGTGGCAAGCCGCGCATAATGGTACTAGTGACCGGCATGTGTGTTGTGGCAACATCGTCTTTGGAGGGCGTGCCCCTACCGATGGTGAGAATGAGTATGCTTCTTGGTCGGAGCCGGGCCTCAATGCTTTGTCCCCGTCGCGGGGGGGTGTTGCAATTGCGCCCCATGTGGCATACGGTTTTCTGGCCGCCAATGGCGCTCTAACTTCGCCAAACACACAAACATGTTCATAAATGGCAATGGCCCCTCCACTTTCACCCACCGTCGCCAAGCTCGCCACCTTGCGACCTCCTCTCCGGCCTTCTTCTCCCTTTGTGCCTCGGGCGCACACTTTTTACCTTCCTCTCTAGCTCGTCCTATTTCTGCTCCGTGCCTTCATTGTGTGGCCGCTCCCGATTCTCGAGTGGCCTCTCATGACTGGGATAGCTTCTCCCGCCAGTCGCACCATGGACCACGCCCCTTCCAAACTGTTGTCACCCCTCACCCCGTGGCTCTAGTGGACCTCCCCCCTTGGCTCCACTCCCTCCCCTACCCCGTGATGAGGTACTAACACCCCCCCCCCCGCCTCCCTCCACCCTCCCCCTCCTACACATGACGGACCCCCACTGCCTCATGGTCAAGCCTTTATGCCCTCGTCTATTGCCGCACTCCAATGAGAGGTTGCTCTCCGATCTCCCCCTCGCACTGCTGCTCTTGCCTCTTGGTGCTCCGACAAGGACCATGTCGCTTGCCTATTGCGGTTCATGCATGTCACTGCGGCATGGGGGGTTTGTGCGACAGCTAGAGATGACCTTAGCTCTACTCTACAAGAAACCCTCGAATATGCGATCTCCTTGCCATCAACGGACTCTCGTGCCGACGGAGCTTATTTGGCAATCTATCTCGTTGGCAGCCTCCTCCTCTGTCCGTTTCCGGCTGCGCCAGGTGCTCGCATACGCTCCCTTGTCCAGTCCGTCGAGACCCTCATTCATTACACTCATTCATCTTTAGTAAGCCAATAAATGAGTGTAATGCACACCTTCGTTCTCAACGGTTTCAATTGGACTACACTCATTCCCAAGTCATGTCAATTCGAACTCGACGCAAAGTTTGGGGAATGTAAATGACCTGATTTTGGGAATGAGTGTAATGCAATTGAAACCGTTGAGAACGAAGGGGTGCATAACACTCATTTATTGGCTCATTAACTATTCATTTTTTAGTGAGCCAATAAATCACGCCAATTAAATTCCCAAACCTTTACTCATTCATTGGCTCATTAACCATTTATCTTTTTAGTGAGCCAATAAAATACATCGTGCGTCATCTTTGATGCATGTGCATGAGGCTATGAGAGCCCAAATAAACTCAGTGGAGTTGCAAGAAACGGCTTGCGAAAAAATCATGAGCCTGACAACCACAACTGCGAATAAAGCAGAGGCGGTGCGGTTGGGACTGTTGGCGGATGTGCATGCGGCGATGCGCGCTCACAAAGGCGTCGTGGGTGTGCAACAAGCAGCATGCTGGACCATCAAGATGATAGTCCACACCAATGACGGTGGCAACGTCGAGGCGGTGCGGTTGGGACTGTTGGCGGATGTGCATGCGGCGATGCGCGCTCACAAAGGCGTCGTGGGTGTGCAACAAGCAGCATGCTTGGCCATCACGAACATAGCCTACACCAATGACGGTGGCAAGGTCGAGGCAGCGCGGTTGAGACTGTTGACGGATGCGCAGGCGGCGATGCGCGCTCACACAGGCGTCGTAGGTGTACAAGAAGCAGCAAGCCACGCCATTAAAAACATAGCCCACACCAATAACGGTGGCAAGGTCGAGGCGGTGCGGTTGGGACTGTTGGCGGATGTGCATGCGGCGATGCGCGCTCACAGAGGCGTCGTAGGTGTACAAGAAAATGCATGCTTGGCCATCACGAACATAGCCTACACCAATAACGGTGGCAAGGTCGAGGCGGTGCGGTTGGGACTGTTGGCGGATGTGCAGGCGGCGATGCGAGCTAACAGAGGCGTCGTGGGTGTGCAAGAAGCAACATGCTTGGCCATCACGAACATAGCCCACGACAATGACGGTGGCAAGGTCGAGGCGGCACGGTTGAGACTTTTGACGGATGTGCAGGCGGCGATGCGCGCTCACAGAGGTTTCGCTTGAGTGCTTGACCCGTGCAACATGTTCGTTTGACAAGATCTTCGAAAGAAGGCACCGTGTTTACCGACTCCGAGCAACCCGTCCGTGGATTTATAAATCTCTTGAACGTAATTGCGCTTCCCTTGATTGATGATTAACGAGTCGTGGCCATAGTCATCACTAGCGTTGCAGCTTTGAGGCAGTGTAAGCGCACGTCGCGGGTAAGATGTTTTCTGTGGACGCCGGACGATGGCGGACCGGGTATTATTATAATACGTGCAGTGGCCGCGGCCGGTACCTTTTCCAGTACAGGCACCGTATAAATTCGTACACAATGTGAATTTATATATCATTCGCGTGGCAACTTCCCTACCTGTACCATCAATATTTTTATGGTTAGATTGATTCTAATCTAGAGGCTTGCATATCCAACTCCCATGTGTACGAGACAGTGACCCTAGCGGTTATTGTTACCGTTAATAGCGGCACGTCGCACTCGCAGGGCAACCACCTTGCCATGGTAGTTAGACGCCACCAACGACCAACAACCTCCCCAACGGTCAACTCTAGCTAGCCCTCGCCTTATAAACCGGAACTAGCCACGAGCCTAGCACTCTCTGCTTTCGCGCTCAGCCAATCTAGGCATCGCGCGAATGCAGTCTCAACTCTAGTAGTCGAGCAGGGTGTCAGTTTACCTTCGTCCCATGCGCATTCGAGCGTCACGCGATACTTCCCCTCGTTCAGCAACGCATCCCCGAACCATGCAGCATGAGCAGTCTACGTCCGCAGCAGCGGCCGACCCTCACGCCACTTCGATAGAGCAACGCACAGCCGAACAAATTCGTACGGCGCTATTGGCTTCGGAACAACGGATTATTGAGCAGTTTTTGGCGGCTAACGCTGCTTTACTCGCGCAGCTCCAACAGCCGACAGCCGCACCCGCTACTACTGATCCGCAGCAGTCCATTCCCGCCGACGCGACCCCAGCGACGGAGGGTGGAAAGGCGGCCCTTGACCCACCTATCAACATGTTTGACGACGAACCCGAACCCACCGCGTCCGAGTTGCCAAAACGTGCCCTAAGGGTAAACAAGAAAAAGCAGTGAGAGAAGCCACCAAGCAAAAAGGAGCAAGAAGGCATTTTTCTTTTGCTTGCTGGCCTCCACTGCTTTTTCTTTTACAAATTTGATTTATCAAAAAGGAGCAAGGAGGAAAAAACCCTACCCTCCAAGTTGCTCATGTTGGTGCTAGTCTTAGTGGGCACATACATGCGGCTGGTGGTGGCCCTTTTGCAAGTGTTGGTCGGCGATTGGCTACGGTTGTAAGAGCTCGTGGAAAAGGGTTGACGTTGGTGACGGTGATGTTATTGTTGCAATGGCTGGTGCTATGGGGCAAAGGGTTGTTGCCGGTAGACAGAGGGTTGCCACTGCTTGTGCTGGTTGGCGGGCACATGTTGCTGCTAGTGGTCATAGATTTGCGGTTGTTGATCATGGCGCTCGTGCTTCTATTGATATGTGGCACACTTTAGTTACTAATGCCGGTGCTGGTGAGTGGCAAGCCGCGCATAATGGTACTAGTGACCGGCATGTGTGTTGTGGCAAAATCGTCTTTGGAGGGCGTGCCCCTACCGGTGGTGAGAATGAGTATGCTTCTTGGTCGGAGCCGGGCCTCAATGCTTTGTCCCCGTCGCGGGGGGGTGTTGCAATTGCGCCCCATGTGGCATACGGTTTTCTGGCCGCCAATGGCGCTCTAACTTCGCCAAACACACAAACATGTTCATAAATGGCAATGGCCCCTCCACTTTCACCCACCGTCGCCAAGCTCGCCACCTTGCGACCTCCTCTCCGGCCTTCTTCTCCCTTTGTGCCTCGGGCGCACACTTTTTACCTTCCTCTCTAGCTCGTCCTATTTCTGCTCCGTGCCCCCATTGTGTGGCCGCTCCCGATTCTCGAGTGGCCTCGCATGACTGGGATAGCTTCTCCCGCCAGTCGCACCATGGACCACGCCCCTTCCAAACTGTTGTCACCCCTCCCCCCTTGGCTCCACTCCCTCCCCTACCCCGTGATGAGGTACTAACACCCCCCCCCCCGCCTCCCTCCACCCTCCCCCTCCTACACATGACGGACCCCCACTGCCTCATGGTCAAGCCTTTATGCCCTCGTCTACTGCCGCACTCCAATGAGAGGTAGCTCTCCGATCTCCCCCTCGCACTGCTGCTCTTGCCTCTTGGTGCTCCGACAAGGACCATGTCGCTTGCCTATTGCGGTTCATGCATGTCACTGCGGCATGGGGGGTTTGTGCGACAGCTAGAGATGACCTTAGCTCTACTCTACAAGAAACCCTCGAATATGCGATCTCCTTGCCATCAACGGACTCTCGTGCCGACGGAGCTTATTTGGCAATCTATCTCGTTGGCAGCCTCCTCCTCTGTCCGTTTCCGGCTGCGCCAGGTGCTCGCATACGCTCCCTTGTCCAGTCCGTCGAGACCCTCATTCATTACACTCATTCATCTTTAGTAAGCCAATAAATGAGTGTAATGCACACCTTCGTTCTCAACGGTTTCAATTGGACTACACTCATTCCCAAGTCATGTCAATTCGAACTCGACGCAAAGTTTGGGGAATGTAAATGACCTGATGTTGGGAATGAGTGTAATGCAATTGAAACCGTTGAGAACGAAGGGGTGCATAACACTCATTTATTGGCTCATTAACTATTCATTTTTTAGTGAGCCAATAAATCACGCCAATTAAATTCCCAAACCTTTACTCATTCATTGGCTCATTAACCATTTATCTTTTTAGTGAGCCAATAAAATACATCGTGCGTCATCTTTGATGCATGTGCATGAGGCTATGAGAGCCCAAATAAACTCAGTGGAGTTGCAAGAAACGGCTTGCGAAAAAATCATGAGCCTGACAACCACAACTGCGAATAAAGCAGAGGCGGTGCGGTTGGGACTGTTGGCGGATGTGCATGCGGCGATGCGCGCTCACAAAGGCGTCGTGGGTGTGCAACAAGCAGCATGCTGGACCATCAAGATAATAGCCCATACCAATGACGGTGGCAACGTCGAGGCGGTGCGGTTGGGACTGTTGGCGGATGTGCATGCGGCGATGCGCGCTCACAAAGGCGTCGTGGGTGTGCAACAAGCAGCATGCTTGGCCATCACGAACATAGCCTACACCAATGACGGTGGCAAGGTCGAGGCAGCGCGGTTGAGACTGTTGACGGATGCGCAGGCGGCGATGCGCGCTCACACAGGCGTCGTAGGTGTACAAGAAGCAGCAAGCCACGCCATTAAAAACATAGCCCACACCAATAACGGTGGCAAGGTCGAGGCGGTGCGGTTGGGAGTGTTGGCGGATGTGCATGCGGCGATGCGCGCTCACAGAGGCGTCGTGGGTGTACAAGAAAATGCATGCTTGGCCATCACGAACATAGCCCACATAAATAACGGTGGCAAGGTCGAGGCGGTGCGGTTGGGAGTGTTGGCGGATGTGCAGGCGGCGATGCGCGCTCACAAAGGCGTCGTGGGTGTGCAACAAGCAGCATGCTTGGCCATCACGAACATAGCCTACACCAATAACGGTGGCAAGGTCGAGGCGGTGCGGTTGGGACTGTTGGCGGATGTGCAGGCGGCGATGCGCGCTAACAGAGGCGTCGTGGGTGTGCAAGAAGCAACATGCTTGGCCATCACGAACATAGCCCACGACAATGACGGTGGCAAGGTCGAGGCGGCACGGTTGAGACTTTTGACGGATGTGCAGGCGGCGATGCGCGCTCACAGAGGTTTCGCTTGAGTGCTTGACCCGTGCAACATGTTCGTTTGACAAGATCTTCGAAAGAAGGCACCGTGTTTACCGACTCCGAGCAACCCGTCCGTGGATTTATAAATCTCTTGAACGTAATTGCGTTTCCCTTGATTGATGATTAACGAGTCGTGGCCATAGTCATCACTAGCGTTGCAGCTTTGAGGCAGTGTAAGCGCACGTCGCGGGTAGGATGTTTTCTGTGGACGCCGGACGATGGCGGACCGGGTATTATTATAATACGTGCAGTGGCCGCGGCCGGTACCTTTTCCAATACAGGCACCGTATAAATTCGTACACAATGTGAATTTATATATCATTCGCGTGGCAACTTCCCTACCTGTACCATCAATATTTTATGGTTAGATTGATTCTAATCTAGAGGCTTGCATATCCAACTCCCATGTGTACGAGACAGTGACCCTAGCGGTTATTGTTACCGTTATTAGCGGCACGTCGCACTCGCAGGGCAACCACCTTGCCATGGTAGTTAGACGCCACCAACGACCAACAACCTCCCCAACGGTCAACTCTAGCTAGCCCTCGCCTTATAAACCGGAACTAGCCACGAGCCTAGCACTCTCTGCTTTCGCGCTCAGCCAATCTAGGCATCGCGCGAATGCAGTCTCAACTCTAGTAGTCGAGCAGGGTGTCAGTTTACCTTCGTCCCATGCGCATTCGAGCGTCACGCGATACTTCCCCTCGTTCAGCAACGCATCCCCGAACCATGCAGCATGAGCAGTCTACGTCCGCAGCAGCGGCCGACCCTCACGCCACTTCGATAGAGTAACGCACAGCCGAACAAATTCGTACGACGCTATTGGCTTCGGAACAACGGATTATTGAGCAGTTTTTGGCGGCTAACGCTGCTTTACTCGCGCAGCTCCAACAGCCGACAGCCGCACCCGCTACTACTGATCCGCAGCAGTCCATTCCCGCCGACGCGACCCCAGCGACGGAGGGTGGTAAGGCGGCCCTTGAGCCACCTATCAACATGTTTGACGACGAACCCGAACCCACCGCGTCCGAGTTGCCAAAACGTGCCCTAAGGGTAAACAAGAAAAAGCAGTGAGAGAAGCCACCAAGCAAAAAGGAGCAAGAAGGCATTTTTCTTTTGCTTGCTGGCCTCCACTGCTTTTTCTTTTACAAATTTGATTTATCAAAAAGGAGCAAGGAGGAAAAAACCCTACCCTCCAAGTTGCTCGTGTTGGTGCTAGTCTTAGTGGGCACATACATGCGGCTGGTGGTGGCCCTTTTGCAAGTGTTGGTCGGCGATTGGCTACGGCTGTAAGAGCTCGTGGAAAAGGGTTGACGTTGGTGACGGTGATGTTATTGTTGCAATGGCTGGTGCTATGGGGCAAAGGGTTGTTGCCGGTAGACAGAGGGTTGCCACTGCTTGTGCTGGTTGGCGGGCACATGTTGCTGCTAGTGGTCATAGATTTGCGGTTGTTGATCATGGCGCTCGTGCTTCTATTGATATGTGGCACACTTTAGTTACTAATGCCGGTGCTGGTGAGTGGCAAGCCGCGCATAATGGTACTAGTGACCGGCATGTGTGTTGTGGCAACATCGTCTTTGGAGGGCGTGCCCCTACCGATGGTGAGAATGAGTATGCTTCTTGGTCGGAGCCGGGCCTCAATGCTTTGTCCCCGTCGCGGGGGGGTGTTACAATTGCGCCCCATGTGGCATACGGTTTTCTGGCCGCCAATGGCGCTCTAACTTCGCCAAACACACAAACATGTTCATAAATGGCAATGGCCCCTCCACTTTCACCCACCGTCGCCAAGCTCGCCACCTTGCGACCTCCTCTCCGGCCTTCTTCACCCTTTGTGCCTCGGGCGTACACTTTTTACCTTCCTCTCTAGCTCGTCCTATTTCTGCTCCGTGCCTTCATTGTGTGGCCGCTCCCGATTCTCGAGTGGCCTCTCATGACTGGGATAGCTTCTCCCGCCAGTCGCACCATGGACCACGCCCCTTCCAAACTGTTGTCACCCCTCACCCCGTGGCTCTAGTGGACCTCCCCCCTTGGCTCCACTCCCTCCCCTACCCCGTGATGAGGTACTAACACCCCCCCCCCCCCGCCTCCCTCCACCCTCCCCCTCCTACACATGACGGACCCCCACTGCCTCATGGTCAAGCCTTTATGCCCTCGTCTACTGCCGCACTCCAATGAGAGGTTGCTCTCCGATCTCCCCCTCGCACTGCTGCTCTTGCCTCTTGGTGCTCCGACAAGGACCATGTCGCTTGCCTATTGCGGTTCATGCATGTCACTGCGGCATGGGGGGTTTGTGCGACAGCTAGAGATGACCTTAGCTCTACTCTACAAGAAACCCTCGAATATGCGATCTCCTTGCCATCAACGGACTCTCGTGCCGACGGAGCTTATTTGGCAATCTATCTCGTTGGCAGCCTCCTCCTCTGTCCGTTTCCGGCTGCGCCAGGTGCTCGCATACGCTCCCTTGTCCAGTCCGTCGAGACCCTCATTCATTACACTCATTCATCTTTAGTAAGCCAATAAATGAGTGTAATGCACACCTTCGTTCTCAACGGTTTCAATTGGACTACACTCATTCCCAAGTCATGTCAATTCGAACTCGACGCAAAGTTTGGGGAATGTAAATGACCTGATTTTGGGAATGAGTGTAATGCAATTGAAACCGTTGAGAACGAAGGGGTGCATAACACTCATTTATTGGCTCATTAACTATTCATTTTTTAGTGAGCCAATAAATCACGCCAATTAAATTCCCAAAACTTTACTCATTCATTGGCTCATTAACCATTTATCTTTTTAGTGAGCCAATATATCACGCCAATTACATTCCCAAAACTTCACTCATTTATTGGCTCACCAAAGAACACGATTAAATTGGTGCCGGAAAAGCTTCGGGCTCATATAGAAAAGTTCAGAGAGGATGGACTCACATGCATCGACACCCGTCTATGTGATATTCGGGATGGAAGTGAGCTTGCCCGTGCGTGCCCGGGGGTTTTTGAGTCTAGACGCTCAGGGGGTCGGGGCCGGGGTGGGGGGGGATCTCGCCGTCGCCGGGCCTGGCCTAGTCAACGGGAGGAGCATTACCCCCCGACTCACCTCTCATAAGGTGACCTCCGACGCGGTGCTGCCTTCCGTCGAGCCCGTGAGCTAGTGGAAGTTGGCCAGCTACGACTAGCCCGTATGGCCTTGAACGGAGCCGATTCTGGAATGGTGGAGGACGCGGATGCGAATCTGGCTGCTCCTCAACGGTTGCATCCTCCGCCTGATACCCCCCACTGTCACTGTGACCTCCCTAACCCCCTGCACCTTCCGGCGCCCCCACCCCTCACTTATCTAAATGACCGTGACAGCCTCAAAATATGGGAGGAGTCTATGCTCGCTGTCTTGAGAAAAGCACCTCGTTTTTCAGCCCCCCATGTTGATGGTTGGCGATGGGAACATGTCCGTGACTTGAATGTCCCGGCATGGCGCAAGTTGGCTAACCGCTACTCGGCGGAAACATTCCCGATGTTGCGGAAGACTTTTTGGTGAGTGCGACCGGGTGGGCTCTCCACAAGTAGACATGTGTCGACCTCGACGCCACTCGCCTACGGGGCGAGGCTCCTACGGTTCGGCCGATTGTTGCTAGCGACTTCATGTCACGGCTAGCTCATTGTCACGCCATCGCGCGGATAGCGATTGTGGCGGCCGACCACTTGGGCCATGCACAAAGATCGGTTTTCACCAAAGCTAGTATCGAGCGAGCCATACATACCACTCGTATCGGCTTACAAGCTATTCCTGATTGCAGTCTCCTGAGCTTGGACTTGGAAAACGCCTTCATAACCATTTCCCGCCACAGTTTCCTTACAATCGTTGTACAAGAATCCCGACTTGCATCCTATTGTCCCGTTGGTTGAGATGATATATTCACGGGACTCCACGGTGTATTATTTCGACTCCAAAGATGCTTCGTTCTTGTACAACACGGTTCAATATCGTACGGGTGTCCGACAAGGAGATCCTCTTGGCCCGCGTTTGTTCAACTTGGCGATCAGCACCCCCTCCGGAATATTGGGGAACGGTGTAAGGATTCATCAACGATCCAAGCCTTCTCTGACGATGGCAAGTAATTGATCAAAAGGCCTTTCGTCCCGATTGTGATTACGGTGGCTACGGAGGAATTGGGGAAAGTCTGCTCGAGGGTTCAACCAATAAAGTCTTCGTGCATGGTACCTGTGAGGTGCTACTTTGGTTAGGCTAACCGGGCCACCTTAGACTAATAGTAGAACCTAATCTCTGGATCTAATTATACAGCCTAGAGAGAATTAATAAGATTGTCTTAGGAACATGGTTTCTTACAATCTGGGTGTGGCGTAATTCTGGTCTGTACCGGTCTGGGTCTCTCTCCCTCGGCCAGTAAGTCCCCGTCTTAAATATCCACACCTCGTGTGCTCTGGAAACAACCTGTAGCTTGTGCTGTCTGCTAACTAAACTGAACTATTACTAGCGATACATCTTATCTGAGATTATCTGTACCGTTTATCTAACCTTATCGCACAAGCTCTCGCGGAACTATGTAGCTCCCGCTGCGGAACTATGTAGCTCCCGAAGCTCCCGCTGCGGACGGCACGGAGGCCGCTTCTTCCTCGGCTGGGATGCCTTCTCCGGCCACGGCGCTCTTCACCCGCGCCATGGGCCGCAAGCGTCCCCGTGCTTCCTCGAGCGGCGCGTGAGGCGCCGCTTGTCGCCTCCAAGTGTTGCATTCTCGGCGTGGCTTAAGAGTTTCCTTAGTATAATCTGCTAGGTTTATGCACAATGTAGTGCTTTCCTTTTGCTGTGCTTTGGATTCCGTGATCCTCTTGTCACTCTTGTCCTCTTGTTTCCCCTCCCACTTTCCCTGTCCGTGCTCATCTGGTTCTTCTTGTAAACAAAAACTATGTAGAGACGAACTATCAAGAAGAGATATTGCTAGTATCTCTGTACTGTCTAAGGAAAATACGGCGATACAGTGGTACTGCCGTGATGATAATATGGTCAGATTGATTTGAATCTAGAGGTTTGCATATCCAATATCATGTGTACGGGACAGTGACTCTAGCGGTTACTGTCACCGTTAATATCGGCGCAGCTCACCTGCAGGGCAACCACCTTGCCCGAGCAGTTAGACGCAGCCAACGACCAACGACTTCCCCAACGGTCAGCTCTAGCTAGCCCGTGCCTTATAATCCGTAGCTACCCACGAGCCTAGGCACTCTCTGCTTTCGCGCTCAGCCAATCTAGGCTTCGCGCGAATGCAGTCTCGACTCTCGTAGTCGAGTAGGGTGTCAATCTTACTTTTCGTCCCATGCGCACTCGAGCGTCACGCGACACTTCCCCTCGTTCAGCTACGCAGTTTCCCAATATGCAGCCTGAGCAGTCTACATCCGCCGCAGCGGCCGACCCTCACGCTACCTCACTCGAACAACGCACAGCCGAACAGATTCGTACGGCAGTTTTGGCATCGGAACAACGGATAACGGAACAGTTTTTGGCGGCTAACGCTGCCTTACTCGCCCAGCTCCAACGACCCACAGCCACACCTGCTCCTACTGATCCACATCAGTCCATTCCCGCCGACGCAACAGCGACGGAGGGTGGTAAGGCGGCCCCCGAGCCACCTATCGACCTGCTCGACGACGAACCCGACCCCTCCGCGGCCGAGTTTGTCGACTTCACCTACTACGGCGAAGTCATACCGGCCGGCCTCGAACGTCCCCCTCGAGACGTCGAGGAGCCACGTCTTTGGACTCTCACGGACGACACCGCCCGCGCCCTAAGCGACAAACGCACCCAAGCGGCATACGACGAGTACCTACACATCGGGTGCTATGCCTTCTTCGACAGTTGCGCCAACGCGGCAATTGGCGAGGCTTTGGACACGTTGTCGCACGGCCCACCTCTACCTACAGAGCAGGCGGCAGCGATTGCCCTCATCCGAGCGGGCTATCGCACCCACACAGCGACGGAGGAGGCCGCCCGTACTAGATTGGGCTTCCTCCGCCTCACCAAGGGCGGACAAACGAGCACAGATGCGGACCGCGTGTTTGCCGAATTGGCACACGAGCGCTTTTGCCGGCCGCGCCCTACCGCGGTCTCCGGCCCATTGGACGCGCTACGCCAAGCTTTCGTCGACCGCACGCTTGAAGTCAGCTTACACGCCGCCAGCAAGGCAGCCGCCGGCGCCGCTTTCGCTAAGGTCACGCCGGACAAGCCCACCGGCCCCGACGCTCGAACCCGCAAAGCCGCCGCCGACAAACGCAAGGCCGCTGCTGCAGCACCAGCCGCGGCACGAGCCGCTCCACCCCCCAAGCCGACCGACTCGGCTAAAACCCCAAGCAAGAAATGATGGTGTGGCCCGCCGCGCCGATTCCTGCTCCCCGACATCTTCCTTCATGCGCCACCGCGTACGTCGAAAATGGCGGGAGTGGGAGCGCATCGGCGCGAGCGGCCAAGTCCTAAGTTGGATCCGCCACGGCGTGCGTGTGAAGTTCAAGCACGGCCTACGTCCCAAGCCGTTCAACCATGGCATCTCCATGCTAGACGCCACACCCGCCCAACTCGAGTTTCTCAACTCGGAACTACCACGCTTCGAGGCTTGCGGCGCGTGGGAGCGCTCTACGAACCCCCGCTACGTCTCCCGGATGTTCTTGGTGCCAAAACCCGGATGCAATCAATGGCGCTTGATAATCGACCTTCGCGAACTCAACCGCTATTGCTCAACATTCAACATGACTTGCGAGACCCTCAAGCACCTCCGCCATCTATCTCGACCGGGGGACTACTTCGTCTCCCTCGACCTCACCGATGGGTACTACACCCTTGGCATCCGGGAGGAAGACCGAGACTACTTCATGGTCAACTACCGCGGCACCCTATGGCGCCTCGCATGCCTCCCCATGGGGTGGTCGGGCTCCGCCTACTACTTTTGCAAGCTCACGCAAGTGTTTACGAACCACCTACGCCGTCCCCCTCCGCCCACGCCCGCATCTACACCGGCCGGCCCACGCCGCCCGTCCAAGCGCTTCCTCCGGAACGCGCGATGGCGAGGCACCCGACTACTCCCCTACATGGACGACTTCCTCTTCTTGGCGGAATCCTACGACGAGGCCCTCTGTCTCCGGCAGCGCGTCCAAGCCCTGCTCGACAGCCTCGGCCTACAACGCAACCCCAAGAAAGGTGTGTGGACGCCGACGCAAGTCGGCGACCACTTGGGCCTCACGGTGGATTTACAACGCGGCGAGTTTCGCGCCCCACCCGAAAAACTGCTACACCTCGCACAACACGCTTCGGCCTTGCTCGGACGAGCAGCGTCCAACGCACGATGGCTGCCCACACGCCAACTCGCAGCCTTCGCGGGAAAAGCGCGATTTCTCTACCTCGCCATCGCGCCCGCCCGATTCTTCTTGCGCGAGCTCCACAGCGTCTTGGCTACCCGTACCGGTTGGGGGGGACGCGTGCGCCTCACCCACCAACTCCGACGCGACCTCGAGTGGTGGCGAACGGTACCCTCCCAACACAACGGCCGGTCGATCTACAAGCCCATCGAGACCGCCTATTTGCACGCCGACTCGAGCGACTACGGGTGGGGAGCCGTCCTCAACGAGGACGCCAATTACCAAGCCCGCGGGTTTTGGAGCGCCCCCGACCGCCTCCAACACATCACGTGGAAGGAACTTCGAGCGGTCCGGCACGCGGTCGAATCCTTTCTACCGCAACTCCGAGGACGACAAGTCCTCCTCCACGAGGACCACACTGCCGTGGTCGCCGTCCTAACCAAGCTAACGTCCCGGTCACCCGTCATGATGACGGAGCTACGGCGTCTGTGGTTCTTACTCGACACCAACGATATCCACATCCGCCCACGCTACATCCGGTCGGCCGCCAACGTCGGGGCCGACACGCTCAGCCGCGAAATGGACACCGAGGACTGGCAGCTAAACCCGCAACTCTTCGACCACCTTCAGCGCCGGTGGGGGCCGCATACAATCGACCGGTTCGCTTCTATGCTCAACATGCAACTGCCACGCTTCAACGCCCGCTGGCGCGACCCCTTGTGCGAGGACATCGACTGCCTACACCTCCCCGACGCGGCGTGGAAACGCGAGAACAACTACTGCAACCCACCTTGGTCTGCCCTCCCAGCACTCGCCGCGAAACTCGAACAAGCTCAAGCCGCGGCGACTGTCATCGCCCCCTACTGGCGAAACAAAACGTGGTACCACGCGTTCGCCCGCCTGGCCACCGCGACCATACACTTCCCAGCGTCCCGCAACCTGTTCTTCCCCGGCAGGCTAGGCAAGCGAGAAGGGGTCGGACCTCCCGCTTGGAGCATCGTGGCCTTTCGGCTCACACCCCCGCTTGGCTCTACACTCGCCGCGGTGCGATTGGCCGAGCGATACGCCCGGACCGATTAAATGCGCCTGTACAGCACGTCCCTCCGCTGCGTACAGGACCGCCGCGCTACGGATTACGCTGGGCAGCAGCAGAGTCGCCCTGGTCCACCGATTTAGCTGAAACTTTTCAAGACCTCCTAGGATCGGACAAGCTCGGGGTTACGGCGGTTGCCCTACTCAGCAACTCGCTAGCGCCCTCTACGTACGCGAGCTACCAGAGCGCAATCCGACAGTTTTTTATTTTTTGTGCAGAGGAAAACATCGCCCCGCTACAGGCCACACCCGCCACAATGGTCCGCTACACGGCCTGGCTGGCCCTACTCGGAACGGTCGCCGCAAGCTCGCTGCAACCCTACTTCTCCGCCGTTAACAAATTCTTCCGTGACCACCGGCGTCAACCTATCGCCGTGGGCGAACTTTTGGCGGACGCCCGCCGTGGCCTCGAAATGCTGCAGCACCGCCTGATTCCCACCACCGCTCGCCTCCCGCTACCCGCACAAGTCGCCCAGGACATCCTACACGCCGCCAACACCCTTCACGGTACTTTCGCGTGGACCCCTGCTTCCCTCCCTCAGATGCAACGCTTCAGAGCCTGTTTAGCGGTGTGCGTCAATTACATGTTTTTCTGCCGCGCCGAGACCGGCGCCCGCTGCCAGACCGGCGACCTCGTGGTCGACAAACCTTCTCAGCAAATCTGCCTATTCGTACGCAAATCTAAGGGGGACCAGCGCCGCGACGCAAGCGAAAAACCGGTCATCGCTATCCCTGTAGCCGCTAACCCCGTCTTGGCAGCCCTGATCGACTACTACACGGAGCACCGCGCGGCATTCTGCCGCAAATTCTACAACACACCGCCCCCGCTCGCCTTCTGGAGCTTCTCACCTTCAGAACCTTCTACCGATTGGGGCGCTGCTCCCACCATCTCCGCTTGGCTCGCCCTCGCCCTCCGCGCGGCCGGCTCATCCGCACCCACCGGTTTCAAGTGGACGTCGCACAGCCTACGGAAAGGCGCGGCGTCCGCTGCCAGCTGCATCGGCGCGCCCCTCCCCGTAATCAAATTTATGGGTGGATGGGCCAAGAACAGCTCGGTGACCGAAGGCAAATACATTGACCCAACCATGACCCCAACACCTGCTGCTTGGCGGTTCTTCGGCTGGCTCACTCCGTCCCCCCCACAACACTAATTCAGGCTGTGCAAGCCTTTGGCTTTAGGTTATTGGCAAAACGTGCCCTAGGGTAAATGGTCAGATTGATTTGAATCTAGAGGTTTGCATATCCAATATCATGTGTACGGGACAGTGACTCTAGCGGTTACTGTCACCGTTAATATCGGCGCAGCTCACATGCAGGGCAACCACCTTGCCCGAGCAGTTAGACGCAGCCAACGACCAACGACTTCCCCAACGGTCAGCTCTAGCTAGCCCGTGCCTTATAAGCCGTAGCTAGCCACGAGCCTAGGCACTCTCTGCTTTCGCGCTCAGCCAATCTAGGCTTCGCGCGAACCCACCCACCCATCCCTATAATCTGCGCTAATCGACCCCCAGACCCTGTCTGTGGGTGTCTTTTGGCCAAATTGTAAGCAAGCTGACATCTTTGGCAAAACGTGCCCTAGGGTAAATGATAATAAAGAGTCACTGAATATCGCTAAGATACAGGTAGAATATCGCTACCATTCAGAGGAAATAGATAATGTCAGATGCTAGCACTTAGC